>CM049384.1:18800688-19380688 GCA_026937815.1 Etheostoma perlongum | reverse complement strand
GATTGAATGCTTTCTTTTATGTTTGACCTTTTCTGGTACCACAGTGTATTGAAAATTGCTTTAATTTACAATGCTCCTACAATACAGTCCTTAACCCACTGACCTGTTTTTGGATCAGATATGTAAACAACATCATTGAGTTCATGTCTTAACTTAACTTAGCTCTGGGGAGTTTATTCCTTTGGAGGAAGATTTGGAATTGTTGGGTCTTTGTAAATTATAAAGTGTGGTCTAGACCTACTATCTGTAGTGTCTTGAAATAACTCTTGTTATAATTTGATACTATAAGTAAAACTGAATTGAAGTGAATGTCAAGCCCACTGCACAAGCCTGTTTTCCTAAAAAAAGCAAAACATTTAACATAGTAACGGTTTCCCTAAAGATTTTAGGAATAAAATGTAATTATCAAAATAAAAAATTATGGGTGAATTACTTCATCCTTGACTATGGAATTAGTAGTTTCACAAAACAAAACCAACTCAAGGTGCACTTAACAGCTTTTTCCTGAGCTTTCAACAACACCATACAGTCTTCTTGTCAGGCACCCCCCGCTCTGATTCTGTTTGTTGTCTGTATGTCTGTTTTCTGTCTGTTACATCACGGTTCCTGTTGCCAAGCAACCTGGGGAGGCGTGGTCTGCTTCATTCATCCACACTATCGCCTGTTCCGGTTCAGCCTAATTACCAGCACCCACCTGTGTCTCATCATCCTCACCACCAGCTCTTATACCGTGACCAGACATCCAGTTCCTGTCGGATCGATAGTCTTCCTAGTATGTGTTTGGCGCCTCATCTGACTTTTGCTAGTTTGTCTTTTGTTTCGTGTCTGTATTCGTGTTTGGTAACGTGTCTCTCTCTCTGTCTACGCATCATAGAAATTCTCCTACGGACCATCATCACTCTACACTTCCGAAATCATCTTCACTCCCCTGCTGCCACAGCATTTCCCCCTGCTACACCTTGTTTGGTCATCTGGTTCACGGACTATTATCAATAAACTCTCGTTGGTTCACTCCTTGTCTGCGTTTGGGTTGTTTCTGCCAGCCGGGTCTGACACTTCTGTGGAAGTTTGCTCACTTTTTAAAGTGATGCATTAAGCATTAAAAATGTTTTTTTTTTATGAAATCATATCAGTTAGCTTGCATGCCAACACATCTGTCATCATATAAACAGAGCAAACTCGATTGATGAAAGCCATGTCTTTTAAGGGAAAGCTTCAGAAAAGCTGTTAAAGGAACACTGTGACTAAGCTGACGTGTTATATGGAGAATGGTGCCCTGCCAATCACATATGCCTCCATCAACTGTTTTGCCAGGGTTAGCCCCATATGAGAGTTGCTCAGTGGCGCATGAAGCCATCATTGAGCAAAAACTGACCTGGATGATCTGCACTGTGCAGAGCAGGGGCACGAGAAACATCCGCCAGCACAGACAACTCCTTTACGGGTGTACACTACAGTAATTTAAATGTGCAGCTCTTCTAGACTTCACAAATGGTATCAGACGAAACTGCTCAAATTCGGACAGTAAAACGAGTCATACCCTAACCCTTTGTGACGTTCAATTAATGTATCCACTGATTTACAGACGTGTCTTTTGTAATGTAAGTCTATCTGAAAAAAAATTTGTGGGCCAGAGGGCATCATGTGATGGGCTGAGAGTGGCAATTCCACTGTTTGGACGCTATGTTCAATTTACTTCAAAGCCTGCCACACTTCCTGGAGGCCTGATAAAAACATGATACCCAGACACTACAGAAACTTGCAGTTAACATAGTAGCAGTGTTTTCCAACTCTGACAGTGACCAAGGTACATTTGTCATGTTCGTGTACTCATGTTGTCTGCTTTGCTGCATAACCTTACTGTTACCATGTAAAAGTGGGGCATTATACCATCTCCAGGCCCCATATTCTGCAACGGATTCCTCATACAGACTTTACCAACTTAACCCTTGTGTTGTCCTTGGATAAAATTTGACCCATTTTCAAAGTTTTTTATATCAGAAATGGATTCTTACAAACAAATTGCCTTAAAATAACTTGGCGCCACAATGCTTAGAAGGTAACATAATGGTTACTGTCATTGAATTTTGGTTGTTTTATTCAATTTCATAGCATTTGAAAAAAAAAAGTTTAAATGGTATTTTTGGTTTTAACTCAAAAATTTGGTATTATGTCATTTAAATGAGACCATAAAAAATAAAAAATAAATGTAAGTGTTGAAAAGAGGGACAAAAACATTTTAAAAAGCAAAAAATTCAAATTTATTAAGCAACATTTTGTCCTTGGAAAGACAACAAGTTCATAGTCGGGAAGACAACACAAGGGTTAATAAACCTAAAGGCCCTTAATTGTCTCTGCCAGTCATTGGTGCTTCTCTATGTGCATTACACAGTTCTTCCTTGCAGCTTTCACAAAATCATAATTGCCAAGTCTTATAGCTCAAAGGAAAGCAATATGATACTGATATCACTGCAGACCCAGCTAACTCACTTATCATCTCTCTCCAGCCTCTCTGGTATTCTTCACCAGTCTTTCTGTCACTCTCATGCTTTCAGTGTGAGTTTGTGAGACAAAATGAGGATGAATCTTTCTTGCACGACTCATTTAGTTGATTTCATCGTATCTTCATTCCAATATGCATGTCTGAAACACTGCTGATCAGATGTGATGCATCTCAGTGTTTGTCATGGCAAAATTATGATGACCCCAGAGTTACACCCTTGTATGTATGACAGGAATAGAAGAAAATGCTGCAAAATGGGCTTTCCATTTAACCCCACTCTTTACCAGATCAGGATGGTAATGCACAATGTTGCTGTTCATCAACCAGGAGAAAACTGTAAAAGTCCCACACTCCTACCCCCAGGGATTTTAGTTATTTAGTATTTGCCATTTATGTATTTATTCTCTGGTATGATTCATGCAGACTATGTAGTGTTGTATGTAGTGTTGGAATGTGTCTGACCACAAACGAAGTTCCCTCACAGAAAAAAAAAGTTCTTTTGATTAAATTTTTTGTTGTATCACAGAGGACAAAAAAGCCTAAAAAGAGAAAGCACGAGAGGAAAAAGAACCATGTTTTCAAATGCATCCACACTATTGTAGACATTGCCTCACTTGTGGGGGAACAGCATTTCGTATCATCATATTTTATCTGTCTGCTCCGATCTTAACTACCTTCCCTGTCTGTTTCGGGGGTGAACTGCTTTTCCGTTAGCTGTATTTCGGCTGAGGCTGAGTCTTTGTTCTTCAGACTCAATGATCAAAAGAAGAGCTTGTGCGGAAATCACAGGACAGCGTTATTTTCCCGGGGTCACCAAAGACCCCCTGCCAGTTTGATGGAAGGTATGGCATGAAAACCGATCTGTTTCTACAGGATTTATTGATATCAGCCTTCCACACACACAACAGTGCAATATGACTAGACTGGGTCAATTTGGGCCCTGACCTCACATGGTGAGGGCTTTATGAAGCATTGTTGTATATCCACGAATGCAGCAATCCAAAGACAGTATGTGGTTTAGACAGTCTTTGGTTTTTTAATGTAAGAGCATGCTGAGAATAACGACATCACTACAATTTGACCGGTATGTCGAATAAAGGTATGTAGAAGCACCAGAGGCTCAAACAAACCAGCGTTCATGCATCTTTCATAAGGCTTATCAGAATTGCAAGCCGTCCCTTTTAGGAAGGGACATTACACGGCTCATTTGGGGCGTCTTTCTGCTACATGGAAAACAGCTTCACTACAGAGACTGCTGCTTGTTAAATGCAGTGTTTGGACACACTGGATACTGTAACAAACCTGAAGCAAAACATAACCAGATGGTACAGACTTGCATTCTGTTTTTTGTGTTTTTTTTCCCCAGGTTAGAATTTTCAAGATGGACCTTTGTATGACTTGCAGCTGTCTCTTCATATTTTTGAAATTCTCTGACAATGTTGGACTGCAGCTGCTGATAGCAGGTATGTTATCTGTTATCTGCAGCTATGTTATCTTTACATGGAAAAACATCTATCATGTTACAGACGCTGGTATGATGTTTTAATTTGTCTGGATCCACATTCTGGATGTCCCTTGCCTTGCAATACTCTGTTTGTTTCAGGAAGCAACAACAGACTTCGAGTTAGCAAGCCACACACTGAAAATGGCAAGTTTTGTAGAAAAATTGGATCATGCAAAAATGTTACGGCATTTACTATCCAACTGGGATGTTTTGGAACCAATTGTGGCAGCGTTGGCTAACCCTAACCCACAGGGTGATACGCTGGTATGAGCAAATTACATTCAACCATGTATCCAGCTAACTTAAATAGCTCCAATTCCTTTTGAAGGGGTGCAAATTTTCCACCAAAACAAGTTCCTTCCATAGACTATTTTGCAGAGACACCGTCTCTGAGTCTCTCTAAAGAAGGGGAAAAACATCCTCCATGCCATGTTGAAATATTTAAAAAGCATCTCTGGAAAGAGCCTCCAGGACCATGACAGGACACAACCAATACACATTAGTATCCTACGGATGTCTCATTGCAGCAGTAACATAAGTGGAAATGTCGTAATCTATTCAGAACTCAGATGTTGTGAATGTGGCAAACCACCAGATTAAAAAAGAAAGGGACATGAATAACAATGTCTTACAATGTGTAAGCATAACTAGCCTGTAATGTTCTTCAAGTGGAGATTGTAGTGACATTGAAAGCAGTTTTAGCCCTTTCAGTCTCTACATAGTAACGTCACAGACTATAGGCTAGAACAACCACTACCAATCCAGGTTTCAGTTAATTGTACTGTGCCATAATTGAGCGAGAAGTCTATTTCCTGTTATTGCACTACTCAAACAGAAAACGCTAGATATCTGACTAAATATGCCAGAGGGACTGGGAAGATAAGAGCACATTTATCTTCTTTTTTTTTTAAAGGATTAATTGCACATTGCCACCCACTCACAGCCACACAAGAAAGCACACATATAGTATGCCACTGTTATAATTACCAATTGATATTCATGCAGCAAGCAATCAAATAAACTACTATCAGAGCAATGATGAAGACAGTGTTATACAGAGAGAGGGTGTGGTTAGTGTATGCCATGCTAACCATATGAAAGTTAATTCATATGGTTAGCATGACAACCCACTCCACAAAAGAGGTAAAAATAACCATTCAGGGGTCTTGGTTACATGACTGACCACCGCAGCGTGGCTTTGGGTTGCGTTTTTGGATCCGGAAAAACTAAACAAAAAGCAGCATATTCCATTCCCAAAATTGAAAATGTATTAATTACCCAACTAACGAATATCCGTATAGTCTGATGTTAGGATCCAGCCCTACTTATTTCCAGTAAATATATGTTTTCCAACAATTTCAGACACAGGGACGCTCAAGACGTTTTGGGATAGAACCCGCAGATGTTGAAACAAAGCTTCCGTCCTTGATGCTAACCATGCAGTAACTGCTGCTAAATCACCATGAAATACCACCAATGAAATAAAAACAAGCTGCAAAGAGGAACCAAATTACTGCCCGGCTCTCTACTACTAAATGTTTCATCCAATATGCCAGGCAATATAATATAGGCCTACCAACAAACTTGGGCGGAATCTCATTCCCCTTATTTGATAGCTCCTTGACTCCCCGGTCCTCGGCTGAACCAGATATTGTTCTGTGCCTCCTCGGTGAAGGCTGACCCAGCGCTCTTATTTCGTCCTCCTATTACTCCACTGATAACATGCTAACACTGTTTCCTGCAAGAGCTCCATCCACCAACCCAACCTCCTTGTGAATGATCATGCTTTTGATTAAGATTTCAAGTTCATGAATGTGTTTATTAAGGGTAGAGTTGTTTTCTGCTGATTGTTTCAGAGCGCCTTCAAAGAGAAGTCTTACAGTAACTGTAACTATAACTATTAGCTATATATGGTCAACTCCTTGTTTCCTTGCTGATTGCCTCCACAAGATGAAATGTCAAGTTGTTCATGTTAGTTACAGCGAGACAGCAGCAAACATAGCTACCCAGTGATATGTACATGTAATACAACACGGTCTGAGGGCAGTTTGTGAAATGATGACATTACTTTGATTTATTGATTCATCAACAGTAACATGATTTTCTTGTTTATTTCGTGGTAGTCACCACGAAATGAACAACGTCTCTGGGCGACGCAACATATCCATCTCCTCTAGACAGAGGGATGGATATCTCTCTCTCTCTTTCTCTTTCTCTCTCTTCCACTTCCCATCTCCTCTAGACAGAGGGATGGATATCTCTCTCTCCTTTCTCTTTCTCTCTCTTCCTCTTCCCATCTCCTCTAGACAGAGGGATGGGATCCGTTTGGGGAGAGTTCTAGCCTGACCAGGCTCCTCTCTTTACCCTGTCTCTCTTAGTTATGCTGTAATAGTTTTAGACTGCTGGGGGACTTCCTTTGACACACCCAGTTCTTCTCTCCTCTATCCTTCTATCTTTCCATTTGTGTGCATCCATGTCTCAGAAATGCTTGTTACTAACCTAGCTCTGGGGCGTCATTCCCCGGAGTCCTTATGTTCTTTTTCGCCCACCATGTTTTCTTGGATCAGGGAGGCTCCAAAATCATGGTAGCAGCTGTCGCCATGATCCTGCTACACGTGATGCCCTGTTACATCCTGCTACGTTCTGCTGTGCCCTGCTTCGTCCTGCTGTGCCTTGTAACGCCGCACAGTGCCCTGCTATGCCATGAACTACTACAAATAACTACTACAAACTACTATTTTTTGTGACTGTTATTGCCACTCTTCAGTCTAATCCCAACCGGTTGTCAGACACCGCCTACCAAGAGCCTGGGTCTGTCCGAGGTTTCTGCCTAAAAGGAAGTTTGTCCTCGTCACTGTTGCTCTGTAGGAAACTACTAGAACTATTGGGTCCTTTCTACGGTAAATTCTGGAGTGTGGTCTAGACCTGCTCTATCTGTAAAGTGTCTCGAGATAACGCTTGTTATGAATTGATACTATAAATAAAATTGAATTGAAAATTGAATTGAACAATGGGGAAAGGAAACGCAACACGCTGGCAGACGGACCGTCACACCCGGGACAACAACGGGATGGTTGTGGTTAGGAAAAGAACAATTGGGAAAGGCAGCCACCGGCACACGATCCACGATCTCTGGGGGACACAACAACGGGGAAATGAAACGCCACCCGCCGGCGACAACTGTCATGACACAATGCTGCTCTGGGGGACGCAACAACAGGGAAATGAAACGCCACACGCCGGCGGACGGACCGTCACACGCGGGACGAGCAAAAGCAACGGGACGGTTGTGGTTAGGAAAAGAACAACAGGGAAAGGAACCGTCTGGACGCCATCCCTGGTCTCCGGGGTGAAAGTCCTGTGTTGTTTGACCCATCCACCATCCCAACCAACCTCTTTACGCGGATTTTCAACTTTTCAATACTACTTGCTACCATAATCGTGGGGAAGGACCTTCCCATTGAAATACATTACTTTAAAATTTGTGCTTATCACAACGAACAAAACGAGAAAATCGTGTCCCTGTACATCAATCAATAGATTAAATGACGTGACCATTTTACAAACGTCCATGAGACTGCACTGTGTAATAAGATCCCATTGTAGGCTCCAACTATCACTCCAACCCACTCTGCAGCGCAGCACACCATCAGCACACCAACTGACCATGCCTGCTGTAACAGCTTGAGCTCCACTGAAAACAATCACTCCCTGTTTGTTGCCCTTAATGATAGCAACTGCCAACCCATCCAACCCATTCTCCTTCCCCCACACCCCCTCCCTAAAAACTGCCAGCTCCCAGATGTAAAGAATGTCTCCTTTGTTCTTTACTTTGGTGACCGAAAGATATATAACCTCCTGTTGCAGAAATAAATGAAATGAAGCAACACCAAGGAACTTTGAAATATGAATAAAAATTATCATATAAAAATGTGAAATAAAAGCCACTGATAAGATTGTCTTCAAGGTGAATGCAGCCAGGCTTTTAGATATATTCGGACAAAAAATGGAAGACTAAAGTAGCGTTTGGTGTTGCCGTGTTGATACATGATCTCCTACCAGCAAGGACATACAAAGAACCATCATGCTTTGAGTGGCTGCCAACCTTATCAAAACACCTGAGGCCCAGGCTATACTGAGGTTGATCTGAAAAGGCTTTTCATTGAGAAATAGCAGCCCCAGGGGAGGACGAGGACGAGGAGAAGACACATAGCGACATGTTGGAGAATGAGAGGACGAATGGCATCAAAGAGGAGGTAGCGGGGTAACTCTTTCGTAAAATCTGCCCTTTAGATGAAAAGGCATTAGTCAGCCAGGACCAAGGAATGGAGAGGCTAATATGATTGGATTTGGATGGGGAACATGGGGAAATACACCCCTTGAGGATGAGGGAGAAATGGATTGGGATTGGCGAAATACGACCGACACAATGTATATTATAAGATTCTGCCTGGCAACATGGGAAATGCCAAATGCGACTTTAGTCCATGCCCTCTATTGTTCTTTCTCACCCGTCATTCTAACATGATCATACAAACTGCATGCAAAAAGCCCTTCTCTCAATGCAGTGCCACAGTGTAGCTCAATTTAAAATGGATGTCAATAAGATCAAACCCCCAGCAAGGGGTTGTGAGGCAATTTTGGCATATAGAAGCACAGTATGAATTGAAAGCCATGTGGCATCCATAAACCCTATCGCAAGACAATAATGTTAACTGTACTTAAGAAGATAATAAAAGATCTGAGTACTTCCTCCACCCCTGAAAGACAACATTAGTTTATTTTTCTCACACTCTATTAGATCTCTTTGAAGTGCAAATGAATTGGAGAAATAATCCTGTCAAAGCCCTCCATACTGTACATCTTATTTTAGTGTGCATAAACTATTCATGAGTTTAAGCCAGCAAACAATTTCCTTATCACTACAGATGTTTAAACTGTCACACTGCCTACTCAACACAACTCTTTTCATGCTACTAACGGTTCACATGGCAAATATCTGAAATTGTCTGTTATGTATGCCTTCAGCATGCTTAGCTAGTTAGCGTAGCTGAGCCTCTTGAGAGCAACGACAACAACAGCAAAATTTAAATAAATAAAAATTCAAGACCAAAGCATGAGGTGAGGAAAAGACCAAATAAGCATGAAGTAATATTTCCCATTTTCTTTAGCCATCCTCATATGATGAGCACCATAAGTCAATATTGGGGGCCAGGTTATTGAAACATTAATATCAGAGTTCAGTAATTGGAGGTTTGATGCCACTCTCTTGTGAACTTATTAAAAGCTTAATGAAAGGTCCATATTCATCACAAAAATTGGCATATTATGAAATTAAATTAAGTTTTTACCAAGCAGGTTGAATAAAGAAGAGTTCATTTAGAGGAGGATGCAGGGTGATACTGACATGTGCAATGTAAAAAAGACCTTCTGCAGATTGGTGGGGAACAAAGGGTGGCAGGGATGATGGCAGGAGGGGGGGCGCTTAAATGTCACAGGGAGTGAGGTGAGAAGAGACAAAGGATAAGGAGGGTGGATTTTGGTCTGGAGGATGGGGGGTGTCTGCTTTCTAAGAGACACAGCCATCACAGGAAGAAGATCGCAACAATAGCAAGAAAATAAGCCACAATCCTAATTTCTTCATGAAAATTACAATACATAACAGGCATCATATTTTTACCCCAAATCACCCTTTTTCAACTTGTAAATGCATAGAATACTTTTAAAGGAAAGGTTAAATATTCCCAAAAATGCACTTCTTTAATTGATACCATGTCTCATAAATTCATATATCTGTATGTTACTGTAAATACAGAGCTGTAGTCAGGACGCGGTTTGCCTACCTTAGCCTTAAGGCTATGAGCAGAGGGAAGCTTGCCTAAAAGCTTAGCCTTAAGGCTATGAGCAGAGGGAAGCTAGCGTGGCTATATCCAAATTATCCAGTACATACTTCTCCCTGTCAAAAAAAAAAAGAATAGTTTGTTCAGGTTCAGCACAAACAGCTGAGATGAAATCTTGAATAGTCAGTATGGATACCAGGGATAATCAAGGCCACAGGCCAACCATTAGGAATTATGGAATGGGAGACAACAGTTTTCCAAGTTTCATCCACACCCACTCCATAACAACCCACCCTTAGCTCTGATTCCAGGACGGCTATTTCAAATAAGATCTTGGCCATAAGCTCTGTTATAAAGGTACAGTAAATTTGTTGCAAATTGCAATAGCTTGTAGACTTGATGTGAGAACTTGAAGTTAATTGAGAATTTGAAGTAATAGAAAGAAAGAAAACACTTGTTGGGAGCTTGTAAGAATCTAAACCTGTATGTTGAATTTTTTAATTTTTCTAAATGTAAGGTCAAAGAAGAAATATTCAAATGTGTAGATTGATATTTACATGAATACAATGACAACTGCAACATTGTAATGTAACATTTACTCCATTTTCAGCACAAACACAACAGCACTACCTCTCAAATCATTCTCTGCAACTTGACACATGTGCTCTCTCGCATCACAATGTGGTTAATCTGTAGGCCTTTACTTTTGTGACACTTGATAAATGTGGTGCAAAACAAATGTGTAGCTGTGGACATTAGAGCGGGGCGAGAGAGAAGTTGCCAGATGATGAACTTTGTCCGGCTCAATTAGTGTAGCATGGAACTAAATAGCCATCCGGCCTCTAAATGAGTAAAATATCAATCATCGATGCACTCTTTCAAAGTCAAACTGCAGTGAATCAGAGGAATAAAACGCTAATTTCTGAATGTTGCACTGCACTTATATTCTAAAGCACAAATAGATACACACGCTCCGCCGCAGAAAGTTGCCACATTGTCGGATTTTAAGTGAATGCAGAGCTTTATCCTGTTAAACGTCCAGTAGGTATGAATTTTAAATTGGTTAACAACAGTGTAAAATAAATGACAATGGACAACAATGAGACAGATTGAACTGAACCTGTCCTCTGTGTTTTGAATACTAATGATCAGTAACTGTATGACAAGGTCACAGAAAGGAGCATGCTGTGCCTTAGTTTCCCTGAATCAACATTGAAGCCCTTCTGAAAAGCTCTGAATATTCATCCAAGCAGCGTTGTCTGCCTGTGAGGTGGAGGTGAGGGCTGCTCGGCTCGGCGAGCACAGCGGGGTGGAGACTATGCTACGAGGGAATTCCCTGCATGGTTGGAGACACCAAAATCCCCCACACAGCACCCACAGGCTCTGATATGACACACAAAACAGCCATTTCTTTAGTGTGGCGTGTCTCTGAAATCTTGTCTGCTTTGACGTGATTTAAAATTCAATGACTTACCAGGCCTTAATCAGAGTTATTAAATAATGCAATAATGAGGAAGGATTTGTAAGATTCATCTCTAGTTCTTAGATGGAGCCTACTGTAAGTCTCTTTGAACTGTAGTGATTAGGGAGAGTGTGAAAAGGTGAACGCTGAGCCTGAAGGATGAATATTTCATTGTTTATGTTTGACAAGCTCTCAGTTATTGCCTTACAAGAGAGGAGGCAATCAGTTTTTGCATTTTCACTCTGTTTAAGTGGAGTGCTCCCTCAGGCTGTTTTTGCTGTGTGTGTGTGTGTGTGTGTGTGTGTGTGTGTGTGTGTGTGTGTGTGTGTGTGTGTGTGTGTGCGTGTGTGTGCGCACGCATGCGTGAGCTCTGAGCTCTTGTGATTTGATGAGACTGTAGTAGTAGCCCATATGGTCCAGCATCTCTCCTGGTCACAGTCTACTGCAGACAAAATTAGTTCTGAGATATTGGATCAGTACATAGTTATAAAGATATTTTTGCCTTAATATGTCAGTGCCATTTGTTTTTTCTGCTTGGAGTTAAAGGCTTTACTCCCATAAATACAAGTCTTATGTGTAAAACAACGGTTGATTTTATTTTTAGATCTATTTCCTAGTTTCCAGGTGGCCATTGGCGTCCACTTATTTCAATACAGTACGTCTATTATTTGGCTAAAGATAGATACAGTATATGCATTAATAACCTTGTTGTACTACCGCTGAAGACCATTAAAAACCAAAGCATTCCATTCATAAGCTACTGTATGTCAACTGTAGCCCAGTAATCTGGGTAGGCAGCTTCATTTGTATAGCACTTTCAGCGACAGGGCAATTTAAAGTGCTTTACATAAAACATTAAAGAGCAGTTAAAAACTATTAAGGAATCAAAAACTAAAATACGAGAATAAAAGTTAGCGAGCAGTATAAGAGATTAAACATTAAAGAGCATTTAAAAACAACTAAAAATATAAGCAGATACAGTACAAGATTTTAGTTACCACACTTAAAGAGACATTTTCAGGATATCTAAACTTGGATGACCAGTAATGGAAACAGTCCAAACTACTAGGACAGTGTTTCCCTGCTGTGATGTCCACTATCAGTCCCTCAGGGGGCGGTGAAGCCCCATGACTATGCTTATCACCCATTTTCCTATGACATGGCATAAATATAGTTGTCACTATAAGTGGTAGTTTCCTACCTACTAAACCTACTAAAATAAGCATTAGTGGATCTTTACTCTGTATAGTGGACACAATACCAGATCAAAGTAATAACAGTAGAAGGAAAAAGATTGATAATAATATGAATATAGACCACAGACACAAACGCACGTCTGATTATCTATTCTAATAAGAAGTTACTGAAGGTAACTTTGAGTCAGACATAATGTGGCCTGTAATAGAATCAGTTATTATGATTACCATATCATTTTAACAATGCAACTTCAATATAGGAAATTAACAATTATTTATTTAATGAAAGGCCACAGCAGTGCTGGGCACATGGCTTGTACAATTTAATCAATTACTGAATACAACCTCTCCTTATTGAAAAATCTTGTTACTGTACTAATTATGATCTGTCCTATGCAGCGTTGGGTGTTATGAATAACCCATAGGAGCGGCTCACAGGAGCCAGCTTCTTCCTCAATGTACCAGTGGCTAGGTAAGACACAATTAGAAAGTGGTGGAATTACTGGAACATTAGCCTCACATTGCCAGACCTTCCTCCACGGCGCTGCACAGGAGGGTCTGGCTAATCCACGCAGTATTCAGGGATAGGAGAAAAACGTGCTCTGGTATGCTGGTATATTGTCATCTCTTTAAACCAATCACAATAACATGGGTGGCGCTAGGCGCCGGATGAAGCCACGCTGCCGCTGCAAAAATAGCCTCAGCAAGGAACTTGTTTCAGCGGAACACGTGTACATTTAAAAGTAGTTTTAGTCGTGCAACAGAAACCTTAGATTGGACAGATAGTTTAGCTAGCTGTCTGGATTTACCCTGCAGAGATCTGAGGAGCAGTTAACCATAGTCTTAATAAATCTACCGGAGTTTACAGGGACATCCGGTGATTGTAGGGCGTGCATAAAGATGGGCAATGCATCTCCACTTCCTCCCACTGTACAAAAAGTGAAGCCAAAATATCCCAGAATTGGGCGCTGCCATCTTGCAGTTTTGTCAGTGTGACAGTGTTTGTTTAGTTGCCTTTCGCTCCGGTGATGTTCAGTCCATGTTCCTTGTTTTAGTCATTGTTATTTTGTTTGCTTGTGTTGAGTCCCTTTGTTACGTTCCTGTAGCCCAGCCCAGCATGTCTTCCCTTGTACACCTGTTTTTCGTCTACCCTCCGCCTGCCTTTGTGTTGCCAGTCGTCGTTGTCTCGTTACCCAATCACAGTGTTTGCCTCTTTATTCCACTTCCCTGCCCGCTCCAGCTCTGTCTTGTCTCATGATTAGCTCCTTATTTTATCTGTCTGTTGTTTGAGTTGTTTGTCAGTTTTGTTCTTGTGATTCCCTGGGTTGCAGCCGCATCTTTGTCCCTTGTGTTCACTCTGTCTTAGTTTTTCCAGTGTTTTGAGTTTGTATTTCTTTTTGGAAAAAGAAATAATTTAGTATTTTTTCCCTCTATCCTACATATTTCTGTCTCTGCATTTTAAGTCCATATCTGTACAAAACCAAAGTTTTGGATTTCTTGATTTCATTCTTGTAAAGAAGGGGTAAAGAAATCATTCAACAATAACATGTTACAGGTATATGATTATTTTAACCCTGCCACACATTTCAAACAATTTAGTTAACACAATGTTGTGAAAAAGACTATTTGTATTGTTTATGCATAAGAAAGTAGCCATAGCAGTAGCAGCAGTAATGTAGCATTAGAATTATTATTAGCAGTATTATTATCCGGTGTATAGGTGGAGAGTTACTGTACAATTACACACATTCTATTTCAGAGGCTTTTCCACTCTGACAGGAATAAATTAGCTCAATGTGCACGCACACAGCCTCGCCTCGTCCCATTAGCTCAGCGGATCAGGGCCACTGTGTCAGTGAGCACACAGTGCACTGGCCTTGTAAATCAGTCAGTCTACCATTGAGTGTTCCAGTAGCCCTGCTTTTGTATCCTTCACTATATTTTTGACTGTAAAAGTTAAATCTTTTGAATCCTTGTGGACGATTTTCAAACACCGAAATATTCTATTGGCTCAGGTCAACTCAAGTGGTTGAGCTTGCATATACTGAGGTTCATACTTCAAGTCCGACCTGCAGCCCTTTGCTGCATGTCAGCAACCCTCCCTCCCCCCTTTCTTTTCTTCATCTATCCTATTTTATAAAGGCCATAAAGTAAAAAAAAGAATAATCTACTGGCTCTCATCAACAACTTTGATGAAAGTGAACAGCACTGTTTTAACAGTGTGTGTTTGAATTCAAAGGCACTGATGATCTGTCTGTCACTATAGACGGTGAGCGGCTACCTTTTTCTCCTCCATAATCTGTTCATGAATAGTTTCCAAATAGAACAGATAGACAACACAATAACATTAGGTCAAGGCAATAGTGATTAAGTAGAGGTCAGAGTAGTGCGTAAAATAGAAAGAATACAAAACCAAGACAAGACAAATACTACACACCACAAACAGTGCCAATACCAAGACTACTGACATTAAATTAATTGATAATAAAACACAAGTCATTTTTTAATTAAAATCTAAAAAAAAAATAATAATAAAATACTAAAATACCTGATGGGAGAGAAGCTACCTTAAAGGCACCTTTAAGTACGATGTGACTAGAATGAAACATTGGTATTTCTGCCAGAATCGTCCTGCTCTAAAATTGTCTCCTGTTCCAGTCGATTTCTGGCAGCAAACTGTAACTGATGAATTATTCAAAGCAGGGATCAGGCTGTTGTTTATTCCTGGAAAGTGGCAAACACAAATGAAATGCAATATGATACTTGCTGTGTAAGTTCAAAAAGTCTGGGAATTATTTAACCAAAGTGTGTGCTCTGTGGCGTATTTAAGTAAGCAACATGCACGGCAGTGTGTAGAATGGTAGGTTTAGGCTATATTGACTTGGCTTGGTGATGACGCCCGCCCTCCTACTGCATGGTACTCTGGAGCCCTGGGGAAAGAAGTGCTTGAATTTCCATTAATAACTAGATTCTGATTTCTAAAGACATGCCAAAACTGCACGTAATTAATCACAATGCAAAATCATTGTGTGCCTCTCATTATGTTTATGATCAACACTATTACTAATGTGCTTTATAAGTTTGTAATATGTAGTACATCTCACTGTTATGAATGTGGTGGAAAAATATTATTATGATATGCCACTGCTGTGTGGCTTATTACCCCTATCCACTAGCTAGGTAGCAGTCAAGTGCTTACACACATCTTACGGTAAACAATAGTCAGAATCTCTCATATCATCCAAAGTATTTTCAAGCTCATCACCTTAACAGGATCTCCTTAAAATGCCAATATTATGCTCATTTTCAGGTTCATAATTGTATTTTGAGGTTGTACCAGAATAGGTCTATATGGTTTTATTTTCAAAAAACACTTTGCAGTACAACAATTTTGTTGTACCACACATTGCTGCAGATCCTGTTTTCACCCTGTGTGTTTAGGTCTCTGTTTTAGCTACAGAGTGAGACATCTCACTTCTATACTATCTTTGTTGGGAGTCACACATGCTCAGTAGCTAGGTAAGATCCCATTAGCTAGATAACTCGTTCTCCAACTTTGGTCAGTCCAAGGCAGGATTAGCGGGGAGACTTCTTCTAGACGAGGGCCACTTGTGGAATACCTGCACAACAGGGACATGGAAATAGTTCTTTTGGAGATTATGGTCAACTAGTGGGTGTTGTAGCAGTGTTTTGCCATTGAGAATGAGATAGAATGCTAGCGTTAGCATGTGCCATGGTTAGCCACCTCGTCTCAGCTAGTGACGCAGAAAGCCGTGCAGATTTTGAACAGCTCACCCGGAGACTGAAGACAGAGGACATTCAGAAACTGTATCTCACTCAAAACAGCATGGGTAGTTTTTTTCCAAGTTTGCATGCGTGTGGAAGCACCAGAGAAACAAAATTACACACCAAATTCCAGAAAAAATATTTTTCATAATATGGGCACTTTAACATTTGGCAGAATATCTTGATGGTGTTAGGCTAACATTAGCTGGGAGCCACAGACTCCAGAGACTGAGAGTAGTATAAAGGAGCATTTTGATGACATCCGATTAACTGTTGGATGTGACCAGCAGTTTTTCCTAGTTTACCGGAAGTGGAAAACTACCTAGCAGTCATCACTTCTGAATGTAATGATTATTTTTTAGGATATTTAAGTCATTCTGATTGTCCCAATCATTGAGAACTGTGAGCTATAACCGGTCCAATTATCTACATTAAGTAGTAAAATATTTTTCAAATACATTTGTCATTGGCACAGTTGTGCCTTTGCAAAACAAATGGGTGTAATCTCTTGTTCACCCTCTATTTACATTATTTTTTCTAATTCCATACTGTGTATACATATATACACATACACCATTCGTGTAAACAGTATGTACATACTAGGGCTGTTGGAACAAATTCCAAAAGTCAAATATAATTTGAATAGTGAAAAACAATCAAAAAAATGTTTTTGTTTTGTTTTCACATATATGTGAAAATGAAATGCTTTTGTCATGTCACGTCTGATGAACAAATAGTTAGCAGGGCCGAGAAACGGGCATTGTGAGGACTTAAGATCACGGAGCTAAGGTTACGTTATAAGAACTGTCATTCCCTGTCTGTGTCTGCAAGCCAACCTGCGGGGCATGTTCTTCAATTGAAGATACATGCTGACATATGGGGGATGGGAGTTTACACACATACACACACACACACACACACACACACACACACACACACACACACACTCTCTCTCTCTCTCTCTCTCTCTCTCTCTCTCTCTCTCTTTTCATTATAAATACACGTGCAGGAAGATTCAACAGGGCATAAAATGTATTACATAAAATGTAAGCAACAGCAGACTGTTAAAGCCACTCCAGTTACCAGGGTGGGCATTTTATTTGCAGAATTTTAAATTTTAAAGCTGCATCAAACAAGATTTTTGATACAAACATTGAATCTAATCACTCTACATAATGTGAAAAGCCACTTACTACTGTAGGTGGTAGCATGCCGCCTACAGAAATGGTGAATACATAAAAAATAATAATAATAAGTAGTATGAGCCAAAGCAAAAACACTTCATAGAAACACAAAGAACAGCTTCACACATAAACTCTTCACATGTAAATAATCCCCCGGCAAGAAAGTATTCTCTCCATGTGTTGACCAGCAGCTCAGAAAAATCTGATTTGAATGCAGTTGAGAAATTAATAACCATACCAAAAGAGATTTATCAACTGCAATGGCCTCAGCATGTGTCTTTGTGTGATTTTGTGAAGTGAAGTGAAGTATCTTCACTGTACATGTGTACATAGAAGAAAAAGGGTGTAATTTTTCGGTTCATTTTCAGTCAATAACAAGGTGGGAATGGGAGGCAGGAAAAGGAAGGAGCACTCACACTTCCAAAACCAAGATTTCTTAGTGAGCGGAGGCGTATTATTACTCTTTACTACATTATATTGTGTTATTGCCATATCACTTTTGCATATCCATCAACCCACTTATACCTCACTTTGCGATGGCTTTGTAACATTGGCCCAGTTAATATGTATTTTATTGTATTGTATGTGGAACTGTATGTTGTCTTGCACGTTTATGCTTTATTCTTGGCCAGGTTGCTGTTGCAAATGTTTTGTTCTCAACAGCCTTCCTGGTTAAATAAAGGTTAAATAAAATGATGAACCTTGAGAGAACATGTATGTTCAAGTTCCATCATTCATGTTACAGTATGTTAACAAAATATGCCATACATTCTTAAAGGGCCCATATTATAAAAAAAAATACTTTTTCTGGGATTTGGGGTGTTATTTTGTTTCTCTGGTGCTTCCACACGCATACAAACTTGGAAAAAAAAATCTATCCATGCTGTTTGGAGTGAGATACGGTTTCTGAATGTCCTCTGTCTTCAGTCTCTGGGGGGAGTTGTTCAAAATCTGCACGGCTTTCTACGTCACTAGCTGAGACGAGGTGGCTAAGCGTACCACGTGCTAGCGCTAGCATGCTAGCTTGTTCTCAATGGCAAAACACTGCTACAACACCCACTATGACCATAATCTCAAAAAGAACTACTTCCATGTCCCTGTTCTGCAGGTATTCCAGAAGTGGCCCTCGTCTAGAAGAAGTCTCCCAGCTAATCCTGCCTTGGACTGACCAAAGTTAGAGAAAGAGTTTTCTAGCTGATGTGATCTTACCTAGCTACTGAGCATGTGGGACTCCCAACAAAGATAGTATAGAAGTAAGATGTCCCACAAAAATATGGTGTTTTTTGAAAATGAAAACATGTAAACCTATTCTGGTACAACTTCAAAATACAATTATGAACCTGAAAATGGGACTACCTTGGGATTGACAAGATGTTACCTCGACAACCGCGTTTTAACCTTGAACTTTGTTATTCACATGTTCAGTGTCTTTCAGCGTCTAAAGATACCGAAGTCATTCATTTTCAATGGAAGGTCAGGTTCGGCAAATATGTCGGCGTCGCGTTTTGGGCGTTTTGAGCGTGTTGAGCGTCAATCTGAAAGTTGAAATTTTTCAACTTTATGGTAATGAGCTATTTCAGCGGCAAGCAGCGGCTAACGCCAGCCGCCAATCGAATATAGAAGTCCTTCACGCTGACTGATTCCGACGATGTAATCTTTTTCGTTCCTACCAAAACATTTGTTCCGAGGAAAAATGGAGGAGAAGCTCATCATCTGCTCCGTGTCCAGCCTGAAGTGCCGCTGGAACCTCTGAAACAAGCCGCAGTTGCTGCACCAGACTGTGATACTCTCCGAATTGATAACGGTCCTGGAGGGTGTCGTGAACCCAAAAATCTCCGAGTACGACGTTTCTCCGAAATACAATACAGCAGCAGCACCAAAACACAACTACTTCAGTGATCCATAATTATCCAGTGATACACATAAAAGGACAAGCGCCGAAATATTTAAATTAAAGCTTGGAAGGCAATTCAGTTGCTCACAACACCGATTTGACCAATTGGGACGTCAGAGCGGCCAAAGCGTCCTGAAAGCCCGTTGGGATTGACAAGCGTCCTTGGCGGGCGTCCAGAGCTTTTTGCAGCTCAAGTCGCTGGCGGTGTGAACGTACGGTTAGAACTTTGTTATTCACATGTTCAGTGTCTTTTCAGTTAATGAAAGCACAACATCGGATATTGGAAAAACAGGTCAGGTTCTTTTTGGTCGTTTTTTGCGTTTTTGCTTTTATTTTGAAAAACGAATGATACACATATTTGGGTGAATTGGCATGCCATGTCGTTGGTGACCTGTTCGCCTGTATCTGTGTGTGCTATGCCATGTCCCTATGTTCAAAAAAAAAAAAAAAAAAAAAAAATTTAAATTAAAAGACTTGGGGGAAAAAAGAATTAGGGATGCACCTTGCTCACCAAGCTAGCTAGCTAGCACTAGCATTAGCTGGTAAGTTAGTGTTAGCCTAGCCTTCCTCCCCAGTTCCACCACCTTGTTCCAAAATGGTCACCGGCTCCAAAAAAACAAGATCGTGATGGCTGAAAATACCAAACTCGAGACTTCGAAGGACAGTCCACAAACCAATGAGAGACGGCACGGTGGCTACCGTCCACTTCTTATGTACAGTCAATGGGCCCGCATAGAGAACCTGGCTTTATTTAAACCAGGCTTATATTTCTCTTTTTTTTAAATCTTGTTTTTTTTAGCAACAAGCCTCCCTGTGTACTGATAAACTTTTGAAAAATTCAGTAGAATGCACCTCCCTACAGCACTACTCCATCAGTACAAACTGTCCTACTCACCACTAAGGTTCGCAATTTCTTTTTCTTTAGCAGAAATACTGTTTTCATCCACTATTTACTGAACAAATAACTCCAGTTCAATTCATAACTTTAATTACTTTTTTTTTTAGATTCTATTCCTGTTAAGCTACCATCACTAAAACATTTCCTTCGAGCGAGTCAAACGGCGTAACGTCCCATTCTTGTTAGGCTTTTACTGTAATTTGAATATTCTGAATATATCACCATATTGAATGTATCATCATATTCAGGTTGCATGAGAAAGGCACTCTGGGAAAATAAGAGAGTGACCCCCTGCTGCTGCACCAGCTCCTCCTGCTCAGGCTAATTGCAGTAAATAGAGCAGATGGGGTACAGTGGCACCTAAGGGAGGGCTTTATGAAGGTGATGGTGGAAGGATGGAGGGGGTGGGGAATGGGGGGGTTGGTGGATGAACGGATGGAAGGTGTTGATTAGCCCACTATAGACTTACCGGGATCTTGGCTGCAAGACGTTGCCAATAATATATTTTGCATTCCCAGTCAGGATGTTTCTCACATAAAGAGACAGGGTGAGGAATGTGTGGTGGGGGGGTTTAATGCATTCAGTAGGCACAAACCTGTTGTTATGCTCTTTGACAGTCCACAGACTTGATGCTTTATCCATTTTATCTCTTTTTTTAAAGAAATGTATTAATACACGGAATGTATAATCCATATCCTTGTGTTCTTCATGCAAACTGTTCCGCAAAAAGCTTTCACAGGATCTCATCTGCGCTGCTGTCACTGAACAGGATTTTCAATTATATTGTACAGTCTTGAACTCTTCAGGCACTGTGTATTATTAGATGAGAGCATTGTTGTGAATGGCATCTGCAGATGAGATAATGTTCTGCTTCAAACCAGAGAGACACATGAGATCTATCTCCACGTAAGTGGGGATATAGATGTACAGGCAGGACTGCTGTGGAGTACAATCTGTGTCAAATACAAACCCTAATGATTTTACTCTCTATCCACTCCTCCATCTTGTTTCTTCAAATAAGCCATGCTGACCATTGCATATGAATATATCAAAATTAGCATATTCATATCATTATTGAAATATTAATGTGTGCACAGTTGTGCTTGGCCTACTGAAGGTGGAAAAATTATCAGGGACGTGAGCAAGAACTGCAGCCATGCAGTTAGATATGCTGAGCAGCGAGCAGACAACCAGAGGCGCAGGAAGATATTTTCGGGAACAGGGCTGGGGGGCTGATCCCGATCCAAAAGTCTCATTTGAGACATTGCTAAGTAGCGCTGATAGATATAGTAGAAACTCATTCGTTGTCTCGTGCTATGCTATGCGTAGGCTGAATCGCAATCGTGTCAAGACAAATCTGATTGGCCAATACACACTGAAGGTAAATTGCATCATTAGAGATATACCAGAGATATTCATAAGCTATAATTTTTTGGTCATTGCAGTTTGAAATCTTCGCCAAAGCAGACAATGCTAACAGCCAGCAGAAAGGCTCCTATAGCACCTTGTGGTAAAGACAAAATCGTGCAATATGGCCAAATATGTATTTCCTCACTGTTAAATCCCCTTTCCACCTCAGCCATTAACAGTTACAAAGATTATATTTATAGTTGAGACTTACTTTATTTTTGTGAAGGTAGACTGCAGAGACAAATCATGTCATTATTTTTCTGTAGGTGCATGGTTAAAATGTTTTTTTTTATAGTTTGGTGACAGATAAACTTATATATAATATATGAAGAGTATATCTATAGTACCAACAATGGTTTTTAACAGCATCTAACAACTCACAATAAATCCCCCAAAAATATATTTTTGTGACAAACAGACAGATACAGAGAGTATCTTTGCCTTATACCCGGAATATGAATTGTATATTGTAAAATGCACCACAGGCTGCAGGACAGTTGAATGGAATCATTTTGAAGTTTTTTTTTCAACAATCCAGATCAAAAGAAAAGAGATGCCCATTATCCCCTTTATTATTCCCTGTGTACTGGCAGTAGAGCCTCTAATAGTAACTACTAACAGGATTTCAAGGAGTGACAAATAGAAAGGGTTGAACATGAGATGTTTTTATATGTAGCTATACCATATTTGCAATATTTTGTTGTTTTCCATACCTATCAATACCACCATTTGTGAAAATTGTTAATTTAGTGAACTGGTATTAATCAGAAGCAATTCAGTTTCATTTACTGCTCTTATCGACATGGAAAAGTGGATCAGCTCGATATCTACAAATGTTTTTTTAATAAAATGTAACACTGTCCATCAATAAAAGGGTGAAAACCATGGCTTTATTCTTTCTTTTGTCAAGTTTGCTTTGAACATAGCAGTCAGGCTACTGCTCTTTATTCACCAGAAGCAAGGGGGGGGGGGAGAATTGGCATCCGCTGTGTGCTTGGCCATCAAGTGGTATTTCAGACTGGACGTGCTGCGATGATAGCTCAGTTCACAACGACAAAACACACAGATCACGTTGGTCTTGTCAGTGGAACATTTGGCAACTTTTAAAAAGTAAACTTTCCATCCAGAATGTTATTGCCGTCCATTTCGGCGTCTCACGCTCGTCATCCACTTAAAACGTAAAGTTACTAGTCTTTGGACGGCTCGCAAGCCCAAACAAGTGTATGCGCCGTGCCTGTTGTTTTGTTTCCGGTCTAGCTAGATCCGGTGTTGTCGTTTTTTGTTACATTACTAGTTGTTGCAGCAGCATGTGAGAAAAACTAAAAAGTTTCTATTGTGTTTAACTGACAACACTAAAAGGAACAGTTCGCCTGTATTGTGAAATGCATTCTTTTTTATCATCCACCTCTGGTTCAACTGACATTTTTTTTAGCTGAAATCCACTGAATACAACATACTGAAATGCTTATGATTTAATTAATATTATCTGCAAAATTGTGTATATGGTTTTCAATAATTCCCCTAAAGACCCTTCATATAATGAACCTTGTTTTCCTACAAATACAATAGAATTCAGACAAGCAGAAGCTGCAGAAGATGTCTGACCTTCAGTGTACCGGCACCTGCAAATCTTCCACTTCCACCCTGACATTTCATAATCTGACATCTGGAAGCAGGAATGGAAGGGTTCACTACCGGAGGCAAAGAATAGACCACTCAGCACAAACATCCTTTCGAGGCTCTGCAAACACTCTGTGGTCTCTCACAGAGCCGTCGCTGACTGACAGTTGTTTACCACAAAGCCTCATGTACAGCACTGAGCAAGATGATGAACCGCTGATTGACCCTGCTGCAGCTTGCCTCCAGGCAACGGGATGATAAGCACTGCTTTGCAAGAGCCAAATTACTAGATATCACAGCCCTTCCCTAATATAGACAGAAATAGAAAGGCATTTTAGACACATACATGTTTTAATCAAGAAAACACATGTCAGAAGTCTGTGAGATGTTGATCTTCCCTTGAAGAAAAAAAACATCTGGTGTACAGGAAGTTACTTATGTTTACCTGACTCTCACACCAGTCCTTAAATACAGCACTCAAAAGTATACGGCGTGAAGCACATGGCGCAGGTGTGTTTAGGGCGTGTCCAAATCCACTTTTGCTAGTTTGACGGCGGAAAAAAGGGTCCATGAGCCAGACGCATGGTTAATCAAGGTTGTACTTAGTCTTCATTAATTCATAGGTGTGTTTTAAGCGTAACATGCAATCAACCAATCAGAGTGACAATGAATACCAATGAAATGCTGCGCTTGCGACTTTAGACCAGGTTTTTGTTGGTCAACGGCACGATCAGTTCCCGCAGTGCACTCACATGCACTCACGTGCACGATAGGCTATATCGGCTATCAAAACAAAGAACAGAGAAGCTTGGGTTACAACACACACAGAGGGAGTGTGACTAGATTCTCTGCTCAGGACGCCATTACTCCACTACAGCTTCACTGTACGTAGGAAATAATTGTTGCTGCTATATTAATCTTCTGAATGTTGAGTACAGCCCCTTTAACAGCTCAGACTGTGAACAGCTCCTGGTGCTGAAGTCAAGTCTACCGAACCAGACCAAGACCAACAATAGAAGACTATCCAAAGAATAATAAAAACCTATGTATCTAACATTATTTATAGACTTAGACTTATCTTTATTAATCCTTTTGGGATGATTCCCGCAAGGAAATTTAAATTCTTTTTGATTAATCAATTATTTGTTTGGGCTATGAGGAATAATGTGACACATTAAAGATTCCCAGTGCTTTTTTAGTGATGTGGCATCTTTTAAATTGTTTGTTCTACCCAGAGATATTATATTTGCAATGAAGTAAAAGAAAAAAAACAGTAAATCCTGACATTCATTGAATTGCGGTGGTTGGTTACGCTGTGAGTGTTTCCATTTCGTGGCTGCTGTGCTGCTGACACCCAGAATGTAACATGGCTAATCTGGGCTCCATGAGTACATCAGTTGGAGGGCACCATTGTCAGAGAATAGCTGGCATTAATATTTAATGTCAAAGTATCATTTCATGAGCAGGCTGGGGACTTGCCTGAACTGATATTACCTGGCTGGGCATAATGGAAAGCTGAAGATTCCCACAGGACCTGTGTAAAAAAAAAGAAATATATATATATATATATATTTTTTTTATTTTACACAGGTCCTGTGGGAATCCTATCTATCTGTATATATATATATATATGTGTATATATATATATATATATATATATATATATATATATACACATACTGAACCTACTATTCAGTGGTTATCACAAAGACAATGCAAAGGAGAACACATATCTGCAGAATTACACATAAACCCATTGGCATAATTCAGTGACTCAGTCAATCACATTGATGACTAAACAAATCGCTTTTCACAGCAAGAGACTGACACACTCTGTTTTGCTGCCCTTTATTTGTTTGTGAAATCTATAATGACATTATAAACCATTTTTCTTCAGCAGAAAACAAAATGTATGCTGTATGACTGTTTTCTCTGCACAGCATGGGAGCAGACGATTAAAGCGTTTACAGCAATATCTGACTGTGACAAATCTGCACACAATGTTTTGAGTAGACGCCTCACGTGGCATTCAAATATTCAGACCTGTTTAGGGCTTTGGTGGAAACAAACATTAAAATACTGAATCAAAATAACTCTTTTGTGCAGCCAAAAATCATGCCAAAGTGATTTTAAGATGCAGAATTAGAATATTTAATTCCTGAAAATATATGCATGTATTGTTTTTTTTAAAGAGATTTGAAGATATACATAAGAAATTTTCATCCAGTCTTCGTGCATCTGACAGATAACAAACTAGCAACAAACTGGTTGTTATCTGTAACTTAGCTTGTTAGTATTGAGTTATAGCCTAAGTATAGTATTTAGCATGTGTACCTGCAAATACATCAAGCTAAAAAAAATACAATATTCAAGTTCTAATCCTCTTTTCCTGTGCTATTTACTGGTTATAATCAAATGATTTATATATCAAAACCCCTCTCTTTTCTCCTTGTGTAAAATTGTATATATACATACCTGTATGCAGTAAAATAAAATGTGATGTGGAGCACAGTATAAAAGTTCAGCTCAACCTTTCCTATTACTTTGGGATTCTATAGAAGTCCCCCATTTGGAAACGGCAGTGAGGAACAATAGCTAATTGGCTAATAATGGTGTATGTGCCTGAATAGTCGGGATATTGTAGTCACACGGCATGCTTCTCCTGTGGTTAGGAAAGGGAATGAACATTTATTTCACAACCACAAGCAGTTCTCTGTTTTCAGCACGGAATTTAATTATGTCGGTGGCATGAAATTACCCACAATGGCCATAAGTGCTCCTGGGAGAGCTGCATTGTGGAGTTTGGGGCAGAAGCAGAGAGAGGGGGGATGGAGGCTGACAGGAGAGAAGGAGATTACATCCAGGAAACAAAAGCCCATGTAGTTCTCACTATGCATTAGTAAAGTACAAAATTAACACAAATAATAAAGTAGGTTTTGTAAGGGTTTATTATGTCAACCCCTTAATTGTCCAAATGTGTGTGTGTGTGTGTGTGTCTTTTCTTGGTGGCTGCATTACAGTAAAGTGACGTCATTGTCTGAACTTACCAGCATAGCTGTTCTATTATTTGCCTTTACCCACTTAGTCATTATAGCCACATTACTGATAATTATTTATCTCAAATCTCATTGTGTCAATATTTTGATGGAAGCAGCATTTGTCAACCCTACAATATTGTCACAATATCCATATTGAGGTATTTGGTCAAACATGTTGTGTTATTTGATTGTGTTCATATTGCCCAGCTCTTGTGCAGAACCCTGGTCACATTAAAGGAAGTTGTCATAAATGGGGGAAATCATAGACTCTTTTTGATTTGCTGAATAAGGCTGTGGGATATAGAGTAAAAGCTATCAGTTCACCTATAATTTAGAATATTTAATTACAGATAGTTGGTAGTCCTTTGTTGGATGACGAAAACACACGTACAGCTGTGGCGTATTTCATGTCTGTATTTTATATGTGTCACTTTGTATTTATGTCTGACATTTTGAGGGTAAAAAAGTGAAATGAAAAAGCCAGAGAAGGAACACCTCTGTAGCCTCTCTAACCCAGAGTAGCTCTTCAGGTAATATAATTATCATTATATATGGCCTTTGTCCAGTAATGAATGCAGTTGTGCAATATGTGTGCACATCAGCAGTTTCATTTATTTGTTTGAATGTACCATGGGTACCATTAAAATAACCCATCATGGTGTAAGTGGCTTGGATTTGTTAGTGCTGTTCCTGCTGATCGACTTTCTCTGATGAAATACTCATTGAACACCTCCGTAAAAAAGAATATATATACAGAGCTGAATTAAGCTGCTCACATAAATTATTAGCACCTCCTCCCCTTCTACAATACATGGGTACTATATAATATAGCATAGAGAATACAATAGGACTGCTCTGTGATATTATCCTTTTAAAATATAATAATGGAATTGTAACTAAAGAGTTGGCTACAATGATCTACAGAGCTGAGGGTATGGTCCTCTCATTAAAATATTGATTAGTACAGCTTTAACCATAGTGCATTATTGGTAGCACACTCTTCTCAGGAAGCTCACAATAATAGTATGCTCAAACTGGCCAGGAAAATTTCAAATGACTCCACACATGTTTTGCACAGAGAACATCAGCTTCTACCTTCAAATAGACACATTAGAGTTCATGTTTTTAATCGCAACAGACTTAAAACTCTTTCATACATCAACCTATACTATTGCTAAACCAGCATAAAATCCAGTGCAATATTTATTCAGTAAGGCTCCTAGTCTCCAAGACCTTGCATCCCAGTTTCATGTCATTTTCCGTTGTTATATATATATTCTTTGTTTCCTTACTTGGCCGTTTATGTTATTTGTGGTAATGTTTCCTGTATGTCCTTTGGCTACACAGGGATGCAAAAGGAATTTCAGCCCTGGCTGACAATAAAGTTCTACCGTATCATATTGTATCATATTTTATTGCATCATACCATACCATATTGTACCGTATCGTATTGTACCATATCACATCGTATCATACTGTATTGCATTGTATTTGCCATAACCATCTTTCTCTAACAAAACAATACTTTTACCATTCCATAGATGCCATGCACATACTGCAGAAGTAAATTAGATTCAATAAAAAAGTGACATAGATGGTTATTTAAAATAATTCAGGGTTTCCACGTGACATCAATATTCCCCTTTACATTGAGGTTGCTAGCTGTTTAGTAGCCATGGCAAATCATGCAAAAAAACAAACAAGAGAAACTGATTTTTGGGTTTGATGACAAGCTAACTAGGACTTAAGACAATATAAATTTCCCGTTCTTGCTAACAGACAGGGACAGGAAACTAACTAGTCAGGTGCTAGGTCTCTACTAAGGTTACAGTGCTTATTAGTATTGAGCTAAAACCTACACATTAGCCATCTATAATATACTGTTGGGATTCAGATTTGGAAATGTAACTAGCTGTTCTCAGCTGTGTTCTCTAGCATCTACAATATCCTCCAGGGGATACCTTGTGTCACCTGAAAGCCCTTAATTGATATCTCTGCAAGACTTTGGCAATCCTGCCACTAATGGAAATGCCAAACCCATTAAAGTGGGAATGTGGAATTGCTGGGATCTCCCCAATGGGTGCGTTGGAATACTATATCAACATAAACCCCAAGATATGAAGCAAAAAGAGAAAATAAAACATTGACTTGTGTTTGGAGGAAGTTTGATAGTTGGGTAGCTGTGTAGTTCTCACACAAACGAAAGGGTTTACTATAAAATATGCATCCCAGTTTCACAGTCCACTGTTATATGGTGCATGTGCAAAGTAGTTGCAGTCAGTGGAAAATGTGAACTTTTCATAACCTTCCCCTGTGCTGCTCCTTTCATGCCTTTGCCTCTTCAGTGCCCTCTCTGAATCCATGCAGCCCTGCAGCTTCTGACCTCCATAGCTCCTCTCTAAAATAACAAAAACTCTCTGAATATTAACTTAAAAGGTCAAAAGGTGCAATCTTGGTGATGGGTGGCTCCTTCATATCCCCAGGGAGACAATCTCCAAATGACAAATCAAATCTCTGTTAGAACTAAGCTTTATAGAGCAGATATGTACAAAATCAGCCAGTGTGGTAAAAACAGCCTCAGGCCAGCCAGCTGCAGAGAACAGTGTAAGAAAGCCGGGGTCGAGGTGTAACTTGCTGGTGAGTGAGTGAGCTTTATGTAATACTGACTGTACGCGAGTGAGAAATCAACATTAAATGGGTGAGAAATATTGGAAATACTCCTGTAGGGATGGCAGATTCCGCTGACATCATGTTCATATTTGTTGTTTTCTTCATTTGGGAGAGAATGTTATTTTGTCCTAAACAGGAAGTAATGATGTATTCATCCAACATTATAAATATCTGTCATTGGAAGAAATATGCAGGACATTACTGTTTGGGAGCGTCTTTCTAAACTATTAAAAAATAAATAAACATTAAAACAACTTGGCTAGGTTTTTGACAAGATTGTGTTTTTTTTTATTGTAAAGGAACCTTTAACTTCTTGGTCAAAATAACTACATGGTTAAGGTTGCTAAAACAACCCCAACTCAAGTTCAACTAACTAGTATTTATTATTTACGGGGATTTGAAACATAAAGATAGATAGGGTCCTATCTTGCACCCCGCACAGCGCGGCGCAAAGCCTGACGCAAGTGTCTTTGCTATTTTAAGACATACGTATATTAAGATATATAAATATTTAAGATATATATACTGTGTGTGTATGTGTGTGTGTGTGTGTATATATATATATAAAAATCCCCCTCTCACCCCTTGTGGGGTGGTATGTGTCATCCTCAAGCTCGGGTCCTCTACCAGAGGCCTGGGTATTTGAGGGTTCTGCGCAGTATCTTAGGACTGCACTCTTCTGGACAGAGACCTCTGATGTTTTACCTGGAATCTGCTGGAGCCACTCTCACAGTGGTAATTGGAGGACTGGGGGGCCCCAGTTTGTGACCCCCAAACATGGGGCCCCCAGTGCTCCAATTACCACTGTTGCTCTTACTTTCCACATCTTGGATGTCCTGGGGTCCTGCCTGGTGTGGTAGACCCTGGCCTCTATTGATCTTGTACTGAGTGCCTGTTCTTGTGCTGCCATGATTAGTGCCTCTGTGCTGTCCTTCAGTCCAGCCTTTTCCAGCCACTGGTAGGATTTCTTGATATCAGCTTCTATTTGTCTGTGGTACACGCCGTGCAGTGGCTTGTCTCTCCATGATGGTTCTTCCTCTTCCTTGTCCTCACCTTCGGGTTTCTGCTGCCTGAGGTATTCACTAAGCCCTTCATCTTTGGGGGCCATCTTTCTGATGTACTCCTGGATCTTTGTTGTTTCATCCTGGACAGTGGTCTTGACACTCACTAGCCCTCGGCCTCCGCTTGGTGTACAGTCTCAGGGTGCTGGATTTGGGGTGAAACCCTCCATGCATTGTGAGGAGCTTTCTGTCTTGATGTCAGTAGCCTCTATCTCCTCCTTTGGCCAGTTTATTATACCAGCGGGGTATCTGATGACTGGCAGGGCGTATGTGTTGATGGCTCGGATCTTGTTTTTCCCGTTCAGCTGACTTTTCAGGACCTGCCTCACTCTTTGTAAGTATTTGGCTGTGGCGGTCTTCCTTGCTGCCTCCTCATGGTTTCCGTTAGCCTGTGGCACACCAAGGTATTTGTAACTATCCTGAACATCTGCAATGTGGCCTTCTGGTATTTCAATCCCCTCATTTCGGTACATCTTCCCACTTTTTGATACCATGCAACCACACTTGTCCAGTCTGAACAACATTCCAATGTCATTGCTGTATATATATATATATATATATACACCTTTATTAGGTCCCCATGTTAGTAACAGGTTGGACCCCCTTTTGCCTTCAGAACTGCCTCAATTCTTCGTGGCATAGATTCAACAAGGTGCTGGAAGCATTCCTCAGGGAGTTTGGTCCATATTGACATGATGGCATCACACAGTTGCCGGCAGATTTGTCGGCTGCACATCCATGATGGTTCTTCTCCGTTCCACCACATCCCAAAGATGCTCTATTGGATTGAGATCTGGTGACTGTGGAGGCCATTTGAGTACAGTGGTCATTCTCATGTTCAAGAAACCAGTCTGAGATGATTCCAGCTTTATGACATGGCGCATTATCCTGCTGAAAGTAGCCATCAGAAGTTGGGTACATTGTGGTCATAAAGGGATGGACATGGTCAGCAACAATGTCAGGTAGGCTGTGGCGTTGCAACGATGGTCAATTGGTACCAAGGGGCCCAAAGAGTGCCAAGAAAATATTCCCCACACCATGACACCACCACCACCAGCCTGAACCGTTGATACAAGGCAGGATGGATCCATGCTTTCATGTTGTAGACGCCAAATTCTGACCCTACCATCCGAATGTCGCAGCAGAAATCGAGACTCATCAGACCAGGCAACGTTTTCCAATCTTCTATTGTCCAATTTCGATGAGCTTGTGCAAATTGTAGCCTCAGTTTCCTGTTCTTAGCTGAAAGGAGTGGCACCGGTGTGGTCTTCTGCTGCTGTAGCCCATCTGCCTCAAAGTTCGACGTATGTGCGGCTCAGAGATGCTCTTCTGCCCACCTTGGTTGTAACGGGTGGTAATTTGAGTCACTGTTGCCCTTCTATCAGCTCGAACCAGTCTGGCCATTCTCCTGACCTCTGGCATCAACAAGGCATTTCCGCCCACAGAACTGCCTCCTCACTGGATGTTTTTTTTTTCGGACCATTCTCTGTAAACCCTAGAGATGGTTGTGCGTGAAAATCCAAGTAGATTAGCAGTTTCTGAAACATCAGACCAGCCCTTCTGGCACCAACAATCATGCCACGTTCAAAGTCACTCAAATCACCTTTCTTCCCCATACTGATGCTCGGTTTGAACTGCAGGAGATTGTCTTGACCATGTCTACATGCCTAAATGCACTGAGTTGCCATGTGATTGGCTGCTTATTAAGTGTTAACAAGCAGTTGGACAGGTGTACCTAATAAAGTGGCCGGTGAGTGTATATATATATATATATATATATATATATGTATATATATATATACTGTATATATATATATGTATATATATATATATATATATATATATATATATATATATATATATATATATATATATACCACTCAACCTACTCCCTATGAGGTTTTGTGGGTACCAACTCCACACTACTTCCATCTTTACTCCTGACAGACAAGAGGCATTATTTACAGAGCTTCTGCCTGTGTTTTGCCATTTGAATAAATAACTGATGCTGTCATTTCTGTGGGAGGACAGTCTTGATCCTATCAACCTTTCCCACGCTTCTCCCCTGGCTGGTAACAGGGCTGTGAGCCTAGCTCCATCAAAAGTGGAATACAATTCCCTCTAACAACTCCAGTTCTGTCTTATATACAAAGTAACCTAACGTCAACTTTAAATGGCAGGTAAAGATGAGTGTATTGATTTGGATCCTCCCTCTTTCTGCAGTCACTGGGGGATTGAGAATAAAATGCTGCAGCTCCTCTCCCTCTACCATTTTATAAACACTGCAGAATATTCAGGGATGTGAGTTGCCTGGGGAGGCCACCCCAACTGCTCCCCACCGACGACTTTCTGCTGATGCTAAGATTTTTTTGTTGTTGATGAGACTGAGCCGAGCAGCACAGTGGTAGGAAGCAGAGCAAGAAGTGAAGAGACTCGGACTGTAACGATACACCAAACCCAGGGTTTGGTTCGTACCACGATTTTTAACCCACAATTCAATACAAACCTTTTTTTTTTGGGGGGGGGGCGTCTTATTAAACGTAATACAACTGTTTTTCTGCCACATGGCATTGTTTTGTCATTGATTACATCCCACTTTGCAACACAGTTATACAACAGATACCTTATTTATTTATATTGATTTCAATAACGATCAATCCAAAGATTCTTTTGTACCTTTTAAATTCTGTTTCCAAAAGCTTTTCAGTGGTTCATTAATTCATTGGAATGAGACATAAGAATAATGGTAATGGTAACAGTAATGAACAATTCCGCTCCCAACCTTTAGGGGGACCAAACAGAAAAAGTGCTTTGGCGCCTACTGTAAAGGTGCTGGTTGACAAGTAGCTAATGCTAATGTAAATCTTAGTGGGTAATGTAAGATTACAACATTGTTCAACATGCTTAGTTATCTTTAGTATGATTGTTTTGACCATGGTTAACAACTCTTAGCTAACGCACAAATTGATCATTAACGTTAACTGTATAGATAGACGACTAATCTAATAGTAATTTAGCTAGCTAGCACACCTCTGTAAGTCTGCCTCAGTCTCCCGGTGCTGCAAGGCTTCAGTTGGGAGACTGAGGCAGTACAGTCGAGAGCTGACAACAGCCCCGCGGACACATCCATTCCACCATCAGCCCTCACCCAGCTACCAACCCTCCACTATTGTTACAGCCCCGGCCCGGGGACACATCCACAGTCAGCCCCCAGCCAGCTAGCAACCCTCCACTATTGTTACAGCCCCGGCCCGGGGGACAGATTCACAGTCAGCCCCCAGCCAGTTAGCAACCAGTACATACGTTTCAGCTTATGTGAGGTATCAGGGGCTCTCTCTTCTTCCTGCTTCTGGAGAGAGCAGTCGTGTTTTTCCTCCTCTCCCCTCTTATCTTAGCTTGGCTCCTATTCTAGTTGTCTACCTTGTCTTGTGGAACTTTTTCTCCTTTCTCTTTGTTCCCTGCCTGCTGCTTTCCTGGAACATTCATACATAGAATTTATTAACTGGTCACTCAGCGCTATTGACAAGATTTTTTAACCCAAGCATGCTTCACATAAATAAAATACTAAATAAAAATAAAAAATTGTCAATAAGGAGGAGACCAAATGTCCAAAATAATCAACTGGCTAAAATATAAAGTTAAATGATAAGCATCATACATACATATGATATGTATGATAAGTTGCATAGACACATGAGTGATGCATGTACTATAATAAATCTTAGTCAGAACGTGGTTAACCTAGCCTAGCACAAAGACTGGAAGTAGGAGGAAACAGCTACCTTGTTTCCGTCCAATGTTCAGAAATCCATCTACAAACACCGTTAAAGCACTTCGATTAAGATGTTGTATCTTGTTTGTTTAATCTACATTTCCAGAAATGTAAAATTTGTAAAAACTATTTAAAATATACAAGCACTTCTTTTTTCTCAAATCTGGCAACGTCACTGTGGCAACAAGACGGAAGGAGGTGAAGGCACTGCATCTGAGGTTGTTCATCAGGAACTATACTGTCAATCATTCAGTATAATGTTAACCCTAGTTGACATCATTAATTGAGGCTTTAATTTCAGACCTCGGAAACAATATTTCACCAGCAGGGGCAGAGGAGAAGTTATTACATCACACTGTAATGAGACATCCTGACATCTCAACACTCAATAGTAATAACACCATCTCTCTCTCTCTCTCTCTCTCTCTCTCTCTCTCTCATTCTCTCTCTCTCTCTCTCTCATTCTCTCTCTCTCTCTCTTTCTGGTATCATTTGTCCCAAAGAGCAGGTATTTGTGGCTCAGTGGTAGAGCGGTTGCGATCCCTTACCCTGGCCATGTTGAAGTGTCCTTGGGAACCCCAAGTTGCCCCCAATGCTGCGTAAATGTTTAAGTGTAAATGTGTGGGAGTGTGTATCTGTTGAGCAGGTGGCAGCTTGCACGGCAGCCTCGGCCACAGTGAATGAATGTGTGTGAATGGTTCTGTACTATGTAAAAGTGCTTTGAGTAGTCGGTAAGACTAGAAAAGCGCTATATAAGAACAGTCCATTTACATTTACATTAGTGTGGATAGAGATAACCACATGGCAAACGGTCCCGTGAGCCTACAGGGACAACACCTAAAGGTTAATTTCCAGCTGCCCTTTACTGTGTGTTACTGTAAGCTGCTTTACTGATTTACTGCATCTGTCTATAGTGGCTTTTTTACTCTTTGTTCTCAATGGCTAGCAGCTATGGATGGATAGATATTTATTGATCCCAATAAAATGGGAAGGTATTACACGATACTCACAAGCCCCCAGCTGAGCGCCGCTGCGTTGGAGTTTACCCCGGTGGACGAGAGGGTCGCCTCCCTGCGGGTGATGGGGGGAAACTCTGACTGTTGTTTGTGCATATGCACCAAACAAGAGTTCGGGGTATTCGGCCTTCTTGGAGACCCTGAATGGAGTCCTGTATGGGGCTCCAGTAGGGGACTCATAGTTCTGCTGGGGGACTTCAACGCACACGTGGGTGATGATGGAGATACTTGGAGAGGCGTGATTGGGAGGAACGGCTTCCCTGATCTGAACCAGAGTGGTTGTCTGTTGTTGGACTTCTGTGCTAGTCATGGTCATTGTCCATCACAAACACCATGTTCGAACATAGGGATGCTCATAAGTGCACTTGGTAACAGAGCACCCTAGGCCAAAGGTCAATGATTGATTTATTAATTGTTTCATCTGATCTGAGGCCGTATGTTTTGGACACTCGGGTGAAGTTGCAAGGTACTGATGGGCCTGAAGGGCTGCAGCCTCTGTCGTGACAGAGGCAAAGCAGCGGGTGTGGGAGAAGTTTGGAGAAGACATGGAGAAGGATTTTAGGTCGGCACCAAGGTGCTTCTGGAAAACCACCTCAGGAGGGGGAAGCGAGGAATCATCCAAGCTGTGTACAGTAAGGATGGGACATTGTTGACCTCAACTGAGGAGGTAATAGAGCGGTGAAAGGAGCACTTTGAGGAACTCCTAAATCCAGCTGACACGTCCTCTGTGGTGGAGGCAGAGCTGGAGGATGATGGGGGATTAACGTCAATTTCCCTGGTGGAAGTCACTGAGGTAGTTAAACAACTCCACAGTGTCAAAGCCCCAGGGATTGATGAGATCCGTCCAGAAATGCTGAAAGCTCTGGGTGTGACCTCTGGGTGTGGAGGGGATGTCTTGGTTGACACGCCTCTTTAACATTGCGTGGAGGTCTGGGACAGTGCCTAAGGAGTAGCAGACCGGGGTGGTGGTTCCCCTCTTCAAAAAGGGGGACCAGAGAGTGTGTGCCAATTACAGGGGTATCACACTTCTCAGCCTCCCTGGTAAAGTCTTCTCCAAGGTGCTGGAAAGGTAGGTTTGGCCAATAGTCGAACCTCGGATTGAAGAGGAACAATGCGGATTCCGTCCTGGACATGGAACAACGGATCAGATCTTCACTCTCACAAGGATCTTGGAGGGGGCCTGGGGGTATGCCCAACCAGTCTACATGTGTTTTGTGGATCTGGAGAGGGGTTGCAGTTCGGTGGGCTCAGGATCTCATCGCTGCTTTTTGCAGATCATGTGGTCCTGATGGCGGCATCGGTCTGTGACCTTCAGCACTCACTGGATCGGTTCGCAGCCGAGTGTGAAGCGGCTGGGATGAGGATCAGCACCTCTAAATCTGAGGCCATGGTTCTCAGCAGGAAACCGATGGAGTGCTTTCTTCGGGTGGGGAATGAGTCCTTACCCCAAGTGAAGGAGTTTAAATACCTTGGGGTCTTGTTCGCGAGTGAGGGGACCATGGAGCGTGAGATTGGTCGGAGAATCGGAGCAGCGGGTGCGGTATTACATTCCGTGTATCGCACCGTTGTGACGAAAAGAGAGCTGAGCCAGAAGGCAAAGCTTTCGATCTACCGGGCAATTTTTGTTCCTACCCTCACCTATGGTCATGAAGGCTGGGTCATGACCAAATGAACGAGATCCAGGGTACAAGAAGCCGAAATGGGTTTCCTCAAGAGGGTGGCTGGCGTCTCCCTTAGAGATAGGGTGAGAAGCTCAGTCATCCGAGATGAGCTCGGAGTAGAGCCGCTGCTCCTTCGTGTTGAAAGGAGCCAGTTGAGGTGGTTCGGGCATCTGGTAAGGATGCCTCCTGGGCGCCTCCATAGGGAGGTGTTCCAGGCACGTCCAGCTGGGAGGAGGCCTTTGGGAAGACCCAGGACTAGGTGGAGAGATTATATCTCCAACCTGGCATGGGAACGCCTCGGGATCCCCCAGTCGGAGCTGGTTGCTGTGGAAAGGGAAGTTCTGGGGTCCCCTACTGGAGCTGCTGCCCCCGCGACCCAATACCGGATAAGCAGCTGAAGATGGATGGATGGATGGATGGATGGTATAGTGTTACAGCAGGAAAATATCAGTCACACAACACAGAATATAAATAAATGAAATACTAGGATACAATATACATACATAGGAACTTGATAAGGTGCTGTAGGAGGGATGTGTGACATATTGTTTTTATTGCTTCTCCTACCAAAAGTAAAATTTGAACCAGAATGACCATCTTACCCTCACCAAGCAGTTTCCTTAAAGTGGACATATTTTCATGTTTTTAGTCACATCTAAAGGAAAACCTGTTTGAGATCAACACCCTTGAGCTAAAACGTTCAGATTTCCAACTGTCCTAAACACTACGGTTTCAACTGATTTTTCTACTCTTCGCTAAGTTACACAACACTAAGCAGGCCTTCTATGATTGGCCATCTGCTCCGGGAAGGCAAGACTGGAGTGTTGTTTTTACTATGCTACTGGGGTAGTGTTAACATTGTCACACGTAGCTACATGCTAACGGCGGTAAAATGTCATCTTGGCTGCCAGTGTTGTTAAATTCTCCCCAATTCAATGTTACATTACTCCTAACACTCCCAGTTATGTAGTATTTGGTATCTGTAATTTTTGACTGTAGAAAGTGCTGCTATTCTATTAGTGTCCACTGCTAACTACAGTAGCTACATGCTAACGACAGTAAAAGTTGTCATCTTGGCTGTCAATTTGTTAAATTCTCCCCTAATTAATAATATTTGTGTTTGATTCAGAAGCCTTTATTGGTAATTTTTGACAGTAGAAAATGTTGCTTCTCCCCATTACAATCTAACGTTAGCCTGGTGCTAAATATTAACCCTTGTGTTGTCCTCAAAAACAGACAAAGATTTGTAATTTTTGTCCCTTTTTTTTGTTTTTAATAACACCACTTTACTACCACTAGTTTACAGTACTTTTTGAAATTCATGGTCAATGACCTTCATTTATATAGAATTATACCTAATATTTGAGTTAAAAAAGCATAAATAATGAATTATTTTGACTAATAGTTAAGATCAGAGGAACATAAAGTTTAGTCAGGAATGAAAGTGATCAATTGTATTTGCAAAGAGCGTTTTTTGGAATCCAATCCATTTTTTGTGGTAATTTGGTTAAAAAGAAACCCATATAGTATATAACCACATATAGACATTTTTTAAAGGGCCACATTTGACCCGAGGACAACAGAGTTGCTGCATGCTACTGTGAGATAGCTGTAATCTTGGCAGCCATTGCTGGTCATTTCTCCCCAATTTTGGGGTGGAATTACCTTTGGTGCATGTCCCGTTGTGTAGTATTTGGTTTAGAAGCCTTTATTGGTGATATTTCATGGTACAAAGTCCTAATATTTACTCCCTTGTAGTAGTTCCAGCTTTAACTAGTGAAATCATGGCAGATTTTCACCACAGGTCAACAGAAACCTAAAGAATATTATGAAAATATCAGATTTGGATGGGATTTTGTTAGTGGTTGGAGCAAATCTACCCCATTTATTTCTTAGTTTTGCAGTGCAGCTCTGTGTGTATCTACACTGTTAACTATTTGGAAAGCAGCCACCTGGCCAGACTAAATGCACTTTAACTTTATAGCAGTTATGTCAAGCTGCAAACACAGATAAAAAAAAGACAGTTCAGTTTATGCAGCGTAACAAAAACATTGAACTGTGTCTCCCCCTCATGTTCCTTTCTGAGCATTATCTGATAACTAGACATTCAGGCGTAAACGCTTCGGCCCGGCCTGTTGCCCTTTATGTTTAGAGCAAGCCAGACACCAACACTTACCAATTCCAACTGTCACGTTTGCTTGCTATTAGCCCCTCAAGTGGCAAGCAAATTACAGCCATTGAGGATGTGGAGCACTTGTCAGCCTTTGACATTTTGTTTAATGCACTGGCAGTAAATGATGAAGTGGAAAGAATGATGTTCTGTAGCAACAAGGTCATGAAGGGCCACACAGAATCAAGCAGTCCACAGAAACAGAGCCTTGATGATGCAAATGTGTGTGTGCGTTACAGATAAAGAAGAGGGATGTGTATGTTGGGTGAGATACGTTTGTACTTGTGTAAATGTGTGTGCGTGTATGTGTTTTTTGTGTGTGTGTTGCGTGTGTGTGTGTGTGTGTGTGTGTGTGTGTGTGTGTGTGTGTCAGTGCAGCATGCAGACTATTTCATTTTTCTGGCCAGTGGTGCGAAACGTACCAGGGAATGTCAATCCACATGCACACACGCACGCATGCACGCACGCATGCACACACACACACACACACACACACACACACACACACACACACAGTTTAGGGATCCAACACACTGTAGTAAAGTCAAATAAGCCTTGCAGAGTGTGCAGACACAATGTTGGCTCTCTGATATGAGCAGACAGGCTGAGGCAGTGAACAACCATGTGGTCACAAGAGGACCATGAGGCTGGAATGAAAGCTGGTTGAAGTGGGGGAAAAATGAGTTTGTGGCTAATGGGAATATACACAACTTATGACAACCCCCTTTTTCTGAGCTTTCAACTTAAGGTTTTGAACGACCATGCTGACAGAAAGGTCAGCTTGTTTATCCAAAAAGAAGGTAGTGGTCAACCTGATTAAAAGCTTTGGTCAAATCAATGACAATGGCACCTGATAATTTACTATCATTACATGCAGAGATCAAAAATAGTGTGTGTAAAGTTTCCATGGCATAAAAATTTCACTTTATGAGTTTTTTTAACATTAATATGAGTTCCCCCAGCCTGCCTATGGTCCCCCAGTGGCTAGAAATTATGAGAGGAGTAAACCGAGCCCGGGTATCCTGCTCTGCCTTGGAGAAAATAAAAGCTCAGATGGGCCGATCTGGAATCAGGCGGATCAGGAAACTTTTGACGGTGATGGTAGGTGAGTTTATAAATGGTACATTTCCATGATACACGGGACAAGAACGGGACAGTTGGGTGTAGGTAAAGAAGAGCAGGACAGATGGGTTTAGGTAAAGAAGAACCGGACAGTTGGGTTTAGGTGAAGAAGAACCGGACAGTTGGGTTTAGGTAAAGAAGAACGGGAAAGTTGGGTTTACGTAACGTGACACATGGAAAACAAAGTCCGGGGTGAAAGTCATGTTGTTTGACCCATCCATCGCCCCAACCAGCCTCCCTGTGCAAAGATTTTGGCTTTTATACAATTCGCTAACATTGTCGCTCTTAATACTACGTGATCTTCATGTACCGCAAGTTTGGAGTGAGAACAGGTTAAGTTATCTGTTGTTACTGTTAAAAATATCATCAAAGTCCTAATTAATGGAGCCATAGGAACCACCACATCCCCAAAAAGGTGTGGTAATATGTAATCAAGACAGCCAAACACACACATGCTGGGGAGTAGGCATAAAAAATAGGTTGCACATGATGAAATGAGAGCCATCCTAAAAATATCTGCTCTGGCAAGGATTGCAGACTATTTGTAATCAGGCTGTCAGTTTATGAGTAATTTAAAGACTGCATACCTTTCATCAGAGCTCTAAAGCAGACCAGAAACACGTGTAATTGAGTGTGTTTTATCTGGTCTTAAAATCCAGCATTATAAAAAGATTTTGTAAGCAACACTAAATAATCTGTAATCCATCCATGCATTTAGATATTAGCAGTGTCTGTGAGTGTTAGTATGATCATTGGATTAATGTCTTTCACTGGGATTCAAGCTTCTTCTTCCTAATTTTTCCAAATTATGAACAATGATGTTGAAAAGGGCATACATGTGTGTTTGCTAAAAGCAAAGCCCTTAATCTAAATGTATGTTAAATGTTATTTAATAAGCAGTGTTAATTTCACCAATAAAAACTATATTTTTTTCCCATGTTATTGGGTATTTGTGTTATTCTGATGTGTGTGAATTTTTCTTTTGAGCTGCTGTAATGAGGGAATTTTCTCCAGTTATCTTATGTTAAACATGACAAAAGCTAAACAGAAAGTGAAAATGACTATGACAACATGTCATTTTCTTTAGAAGTTCATTTAGCTGTTGATTACACTTACGTCATCTACAATCTCTCGGAAAATTAAACAGGAGGAAGAAGAAAAATAGCTCTGTGTTTAAACTCTGCTACCTTTGGGATTCATTGAAACACCGAGCCAGATCACACTGCTCAATATCAGTATCCTACCACTGTGCTTCCCAGAATATTGGAATGTATACAAGAAATGTACGCCTTGAAGTTTGCTGCACATTCATGCCTCCCATAGGATAAAGCCTTTTCCATACACAAACCATTACCATAAAACATCTTGAAGCATAGTGCATGTTGTTGCAGTAGGCTTATACTGATGAGCAAATGGATAGTAAAATATTTGAAGTTCTACTGGCCAGATTGCCATAATATCCGCTTTTAAATATTAAATATTGTTGAAAGGTTACCATGGGGCCAATTTTCACTTGTACAGTACATTGCCATGAAATTTATTGAAATAAATTATGTTAACAATAGACTTTCACCACTCTTTCCAAGAAGAGATTGGTGTATCTGAGAGGATTAACCCTTCCTTCCAATGTACCCTTATGTGGGCTGCAGTCCCCATCACTGAATAGGAAAATGCTGGATAAAGGATGGATATCAAGACATTTAACTTAGACCTTGAGATGCAGTTGAAAGCTCAACAAAAAGCTAGTAAGTGTACATTGAATCAAATATCTTTGTGAAAATACTATTCCCAAGGTCAACAATTATCTTTTTCCATCTTCATTCTCCTGTTTACTCAGGCCAGTAGTAGAAACAGTAGAAATCTGTTGCATATTGAATAATAGAAAACACAAAATCAACTATTATGTTTCTGTATTAGCTGCCTATACAGTTATGAGGTAAAAGAGCCATCAACTGGTGAGTCGTACTGCATGTACCTAAGCCAGAGATAGTCGAGGGAAGCTGGTGGGTTTTGGGTAATGGTGCATTGTGGGAAGAAGGAGGAGGATGATTTGAAGGAGCATTCCCTTGGGGAGTACGGCTCAGTGACTGCCATAAGTATGATGAATCAACCGATGCCTGTAACTCACTTACAGTAACTCCAGGCCATGTAGACACCCGCAGATGAAAAATGACATGAATGAAACCAGCATCTTTATTTGCAAAGTTGGTCTTCATTCCACTTCCATCTCGTTCCATGTGCTCTAAAAGAGCAGCAATGTGAACAACTGCAGTGGCACTAAAGGTAAAGAATAGACATCATTAGCAATAGGTTGGATGTCACCCACTATCGAGGAAATATAGTGTTGTCCTCAACAGGGGCCCAGACTGCAATCTGTAGGTCATGAACTAATTCAGGTCACAGAGAAAGAGTGTAGAAAGTCATGTAAGTAAAAAAAAAAAACCACCAATATCAACATTTCACATATGCTATGGTGAGATTTTGCAGCTTGTAAGACAGCGTTCTCCACAACCATCATCAAAACACCATATGAGGGGATTATGTTTGCATGAAGCTGTTCATCCCTCCAAAAGAGTTCTATGAGTTAAGGCCGTTTTATGGTTGTGCATAGACTCAACGGCTCTATCAACCACAAGTCAGATCAGGCCAGTTACGTAGGCTACGGAAAAAGCTCCTCCACACAACCATAAAATGGCCTTAAGGAGCACTCAAGCTGTTATGGCTAAAGCTGAAACACACATTGCGATATTTTAGCCAAATATAATTAGGATTTGGGATCTTAACTGACCACAATGGACCAGTCCTTGCAGTCTAAGCCAGTTGCTGATAACAGTCCCAGGTAAACTAATTTAAGAATAATTCTTTGTTTACCTTCTGACCCAGCCAGACTCATTGTTCTTTTGATTATTTTGAACGTCATGTTTTACATCTGAAATCATCAACAGCAGGAGAAGAAAAAACAGCATGCAAAGGGTGGAGAAGTGCTGTCTACTATGAGAATTATTTTATAATCCAGGTAATTAGATTTGATGCCGAGCCACACTTCACCTCCTCCTCCAAGTATCTCTGCAGAGCTAACAATCTTTGTGGCCCTACAAGGGGTCTTAACCCAAAGGGGGCTGGTGGCCCACGTTTGCAAGGCAATGCGGCGCCCAGTACCAGCGGTGCAAATGAGCATTTATGCCTGAGGAAGAGAGATGCCTGCCTGACAGTTGCTTTCATCTCCCTTGTAACATGAGACTGAGAAAGAAAATACATTAAAAAAATCACACTGTTATCAACACTTGGTCACTTTTTCATTCTGCACATATTGTTCCTGTGAATGCTCCTTTATAGATGAAGTTGTGATAGTTTATTTTTCTCACTGCATACATTCACACATGCCTCGTGCATTCTGTACACAATACACCCAGGAATGTTTAGTCGCATGGCATAAAAATGTCACTGTATTTTAACATTAATATGAGTTCCCCCAGCCTGCCTATAGTCCCCCAGTGGCTAGAAATGGTGATAGGTGTAAACCGAGCATTGGGAATCCTGCTCTGCCTTTGAGAAAATATCTAGAATCTTGCTCCTTATGAGGTCATAAGGGGAAAGGTTACCTCCCCTTTCTCTGCTTTGCCCACCCAGAGAATTTGGCCCACCCACGAAAGAGAGTCATCATGGCTTTCAAACGAGCAAAGTGCCCTCCCCCCCAAAAAAGCTAATTTAAACTAAATTTAATCGTAATGTCAGTGCTTTGTAGCGGCTTTAACAACTAACATCATGGAGCTCATAGCCAGCTTGTGTCACATGAACACCCGTCGTCACATGACCAGCTGCCGGTCTCCTAATTTTGTAGGATATCATATGTTTTGGTGTGCATACTGTACATTTTTGTACGATATCATACATACCTGTTCATGAGAATGTGTTGTGGAATTATGGATGGTTTTGGCTTAGAATTAGGAAACATTCATGTTCCTCAACACAGAAACACAGAAGTCTTCAGGACAATGTAACAATGCTTTGGCAGGGTTCTCCCAACCTGGTCTCCCACCAGTCGTGAAATAGTCACATTAATTAGATTTAATGCTCTGGAGACGCAACAACGGGGAAATGAAACGCCACAGGCCGGCCACAGCGGGACGGTTGTGGTTAGGAAATAAAGAATGGGGAAAGGAACCATCAGACGCAGGACACGCCGACAACTACGGGATGGATGTGGTTAGGAAGAGAATAACGCAGAAAGGAAGTGCAACAAACAGGACGCAATCCCTGGTCCGTGTGTTGTTTGACCCAAGTTCGGCTTTTCAACACTACTCGCTACCATAATCTTTCTGTCATGACAAAATAGGCTTTTCTTCAAAATTTGTAATCAACACAAAAAATTGACCTGTACACAAATCAATAGATCAAACAACAAGTGACAATTTCACAAACTGCCATGAGACTGGGTAGGGTTTCCCACAGTGATAGTAGTGTCGATAGTCGATAGTAGAGGTTAGCCACTTCTCCTGAAATAAACCTCCACTAAATAAGAATTCATACACTTTGATCAAATACAACATTAACTGTGAGCAAAAGGAGCAGAGGCACCAGTTCAGTTCACACAACAAATGCTATGTAATTAATGAGTGTGGCTGCTTTTATGTGCTTATTAAATTGATCACAATTTAATTGTGTGGGTGACTTACAACATTTGGTAAATAATGTCATGATATAAATTCTGTGGGTTATGTTACAGGCAGCAGTTCTGCATATTTAACTTGTGTTTTTGAGAAAACAAGTTTCAACATTTTTGTATGTCAACTGATTACCCATGAGCTTCAGTGATCATTGCTATGGGGAATACAAGCCATGAAGTCAAAGTTCTAACAAATTTAAAAAACACTGAGCCATAGTTGCTGAATTGATCTAAAATCAGAATCCCAGTTGCTTCTTTAAAAATCAACTACTGTACAAATCTCAACTTCTTATTTCAGTCTAACCTTAGAAGCATGGCAGTAGAATTTGAAACAGTTTTTTTTTACCCCAATGTACCTTGATTTTTTTAGGAAACAAATGTAAGCCAGTTTTTTGACTATACTGTTGTCAGGATAGTTTAATGCATTTAAGCATTGGGATTCAACTGCCAGAGCAACATGGAGGAGTAAAGTGCAGCTAATCCATTCTACGACATCCAAGTTGCCTTAAAACCTCTAAGCTACACCATCTGATGCAGATGTGGATCCAGTATACTTGGGTCTATGTTCAAATTTTACATTTCTGTTAGTGGCTGGTATTTTAATTTCACATTTAATTTGCCTCCACCCTGTAGCATTTCCAAAGGTCAAAACTGCAAATGGCTCAAAAGCAAATAATATTTCCGCTATTTATCTAAAATGAAGAAAAAAAAACGAACTATAGATAGAGCAGAAAATCTGCATACACATATGGGACGTGCCAGACACAGAACTGTAAAATAAGCTCTGGCGCAGCCAACGCCGTCACCTTCTGTTTAATAAAACCCTCAGTCAGGATCAGAATAATTAAACTAGAAAGGGCAATGTTTTCTGAAGAAATTGTATTTGTGTAATAATATAATAAATTAAAACTAATGAAAAGCAGAACATTTTTCCAGTATTTACACAAGCTGAGAAGAATGGAAAAAGCTGATGTCCAATCCATCGTGCAGAGAAAGGTGCTTACATTGCATTGTTTTAGCATAAAACAGATGTGCTTAACTTGACAAAATGAAAAGATCCGCAATAAGTGATACGTTTTAAAATGTCATTCATTTTAACACAATAACTATAAATGTGGCTCTGGCACTACTAATGTTCTCATTAATCTCATCCACTCCTAATTAATCTATATTATCTACTTCCCCTTTTCAGGTATTGACATCCTCTCATGCAGAGATGGGCAGAACTTGGGGTTGTTGGGGGTGGCAGCAGCTCAGTCCGTAGGGAGTTTGGAACCGTAGAGTCGCTGGTTAAAGTCGGACCCGTACGGACCAAAGTACCAGTTCACTGCCAAGGTGCTCTGAGTAAGGCACCGAAACCCCCTCAACCACTCAAGGCCAGCAGCCCACTCACTCTACTCAATAAAGAGTATAAATTAAAAAGGAATTAAATTAATATCCAAAAACTGTACTCAGGTGCAATAACAAGTACTCAAGTAGAAGTTCATTACAACAAAATAAAGATAAAGGACTTATATATTGGCTGATCAGACTGATTTCTGACACGCAGGGGGGAGACTAGCAATAACACTACTACATAAACTACAAATAACAGCAAAACCTACCTAAAAACTTCCAAAGGAAATGTACTTTTACTTATCCTTAACTCGATAAAAATACTCAATATAATATAAATCTAAACCGCAGAATATCTAAAGAGAGAATAAAGGTCCCCCCCCCAACAAATGTATAATGTGTATGAAAACCATATCAACTAATCCTAAGGAAAAATATAAGTGCATGAAGTTACCACTCTTAAGCTGGTTGTGTGGCCATGGCTGTGGCTATCACACTCCCGTTGGCAACTTTCCTTCTTTAGCATTTAGCTTCTTTCAGCGCTACAGCAACCATAAACAACACTGGCTCTTGCTGTTTGCTGCTTTAAGCAAGACAGATATGGAGTGGCACTGCAGTGACACAATGCCAGCACATATTAAATATGATGACTTCGGACCTGAACTTAACCTCTCAATCAGGAGAGTGTGTGTCTCTTCCTTTCAGTTTCACTACTGGATGGTCATTTATTAAGAGTTAGTGTGTCTTTTTGGACCATGAATAATGAAGCTCACTTGCTGGTCTCTGGCTGTGTTTGACTTCAGCGTCCTCCTCAGGGCCTCATTAGGCTGAGGACGACTGGTGTAACTGTTTGTGTCTTCCTGGGAGCCGCTATCTTCAAGACCTGATTAATAACACAATGATGGCTGCAGTTAAAGTGCTGCTATTTACAGCCTTTTCTTTGAAATATTTTACGTCTCATAATTTTCTTCCTCTCTGTATCGCACTCTCAACTAGATTTGATTCAATTGAGTTCAATTTAAAACAATACTAGAAGACTAAACCCCCTAAAGGTTGCAATACAGTATTCATGACACACCACAACACCAAAGTGTTAGACAGTATGAGTAATATAGTCTGTACTGAGAGTTTTGCTCTTCTTGTGTAATGTACAGTACTTAAATTTTTCACTGATGGTGCCACTGGAGGACAAGTCATAAGATCAAATAATCAGAAGGATTCATCCCCTTGGGAATATGAACATGCTCAGTAAATAAAATAGCAATCGGACAATCATATTAAAAGTCATGCATACAAAGTTGAATTTGTCCTGATGGTGGAGAATGAGTAAAACTCAAAAAGTGATCAAGCTAGAAAATGGTACTTGTGTACAAGAATAATCTTAATGGTTAGCTCCTTAAAAGCAATCCTTAAAACTCCTTAAAAGACTCCTTAAAAGGGAGTCATTCTGTGGACACTGAATGTCTACAATATATGTCAAGGAAATCCAGTCCTTTTGATTTGAGACTAGTCAGTTACCAATGTGTTAAGGTAAAACTTTTATCTAAAGGTGCTACAGTACGTTCTAGGATAGGCTCATCAATAGATCACTATGTAAAGTCCTCTGACGACCATGCAAGGCTATTCCAACTTTTATGGAAATGCAGTCCATGACAAGGTTTCTATGACTAAAGTACAGTGGGTACGGAAAGTATTCAGACCCCTTTTTTTTTTACTCTTTGTTTCATTGTAGCAATTTTTTAAATGTGTACATTAATGAGAAATAAAATGAACTTTTTTGATTTTTGGAAAATGGCTGCAATGAAACAAAGAGTGAAAAATGTAAAGGGGTCTGAATACTTTCCGTACCCACTGTATTTGTTAAGGTGAAATGCCCATCCAAAGGTAGTGCTATGTTAATTTCAGGTGTTCAGCAAAATCCCTAGGAACCATCCTTTGGGGAGTATGAATGAGCTCGATTAATGTCATTAAGACCATGCATGTACAAAATGTAATTGTAATCAGATTTTTAAAATATTTGAAAACTAACATGGCCATGCTTCAGCCCTGCTGCAAACCAGGAAGTCTTGATATGTACTAAAGATGTCCTCCTCATTCAAAGTGGGATATCTTGTGAATTACTGCGGGCATACACATTATTAAAAATGAGTATATGTTTGTTTTATTTCTCTCACTCTTTTACTGTGCGTGTACATGTTTGTGCTCCATCTTATTTGTCTAGCTGCACAGTTTTGACTGCCAGAGGTGAATCGCTGCTTGTGTCAGCTCTTTGGCTATTTATAACTCATCACGTAGAACTAAAATAGTACTATCCACCACATCAGTGTCACATGCCTGTATGGTGAACGGAGAATCAACAGAGAGGTCTTGATGCATTAAAATAATAGGGGTCTGTGTTTAACAACAGCAATACTATATGAAAACCTTTATTTACAATCTGTAACACAACTCTATACTGTATATAATCTATAATCCAAGTATCATTTATCTGGTTGTATTCTCAGTACAGCCCAAATTAGTATTACACCTGTAATCTGTGCATTTTACCTTTGGTTAATCTTACTTGTTAATGTGTTTAATTTCCAATTTATTTTCAAGTAGAGTGATAAGAGAGCGCACCAGTGGTCGAGTGAGCTAGAGAGTGAATGAGGAGGGGGAGTGCTGAACACAGCAGTGAATCAGAGGAATAAAACCAAGACATTCTCACTCCCATCTCGTAAAATTCGTACGCTTGGTCATGTGCCTTTGTCGTTGTTATTGATGCTAAAAGTCTCCTTTAGCTTCATATAACACGCTTTACCTAAAGACGCTTGGTCGGGACTATTGGAGTCCCTTTTGATAATGTTGGGTTTAAGGAAAGGTCATGGGTGGGCTTTCGGTTCCAAGACACGTGGAAATAACGAGACGGTTAAGGACACACACGGGACACAAACCCTGCTCTCCTGGGTGAAAGTGCTGTGTTTGACCCATCCACCCACCCGACTAACCTCCCTATGCAGAATTTCCCCCTTACATACTACTTGCTAAACCCAATCTACATGCTTCTCTCCCCGGTATGTTCTACACGCCCAAGGGTGCCTTAATTTGTTGTATCAGACGCTGACAGCCACTGACAGAAATCGGAATGAAAACAGGTTGAATAAAACGCTACTTGCAGATTGTTCTTGACACCTCCGTGGTAAAGTGCAGCATTGTGGATTATGAGCATCACACTGGCTGTGGGTCGGCGTCAGTTAGTCATCTGCCTCTGTATGGCATGCACACAGGGCCCAAAGGCTCTTTGCTGACACCCATGAACGTCCTGCACAAAGCCAAATAAGAAGAAAATAGAAAAATACAGGCAGAGGGACTCTATACAGACACCACCACACATGTTACGGGTCATAAGTGAAGATAGAGCGCCATATACATTGCAACTATGCATATTATACCATTAAGCTATTGTTAGATCGAGGGACCCTGACCAGAGGAAGCCCGGGCCCCCCGTCTGGAGCCAGAAGTTCGGAGAAGGACTTTTGGTCAGCACCAAGGTGCTTCTGGAAAACCGTTCGCCACCTCAGGAGGGGGAAGCGAGGAATCATCCAAGCTGTTTACAGTAAGGATGTGACGTTGTTGACCTCAACTGGGGAGGTAATAGAGCGGTGGAAGGAGCACTTTGAGGAACTCCTAAATCCAGCTGACATGCCCTCTGTGGTAGAGGCAGAGCTGGAGGATGATGGGGGATTGTCGTCAATTTCCCTGGTGGAAGTCGCTGAGGTAGTCAAACAACTCCACAGCGGCAAAGCCCCAAGGATTGATGAGATATGTCCAGAAATGCTGAAAGTTCTGGGTGTGGAAGGGCTGTCTTGGTTGACACGCCTTTTCAACATTGTGTGGAAGTCTGGGACGGTGCCTAAGGAGTGGCAGACCGGGGTGGTGGTTTCCCTCTTCAAAAAGAGGGACCAGAGGGTGTGTGCCAATTACAGGGGTATCACACTTCTCAGCCTCCCTGGTAAAGTCTAATCCAAGGTGCTGGAGAGGAGGGTTCGGCCAATAGTCAAACCTCGGATTAAAGAGGAACAATGCGGATTCCGTCCTGGCCGTGGAACAACGGACCAGATCTTCACTCTCGCAAGGATCTTGGAGTATGCCCAACCAGTCTACATATGTTTTGTGGATCTGGAGAAGGGGTATGACCGGGTCCCCTGGGAGAAATTGTGGGAGGTGCTGCGGGAGTATGGGGTGAGGGGGTCCCTTCTCAGGGCCATCCAATCTCTGTATGACCAAAGCAAGAGCTGTGTCCGGGTTCTCGGCAGTAAGTCAGACTCGTTCCAGGTGAGGGTTGGCCTCCGCCAGGGCTGCGCTTTGTCACCAATCTTGTTTGTAATATTTATGGACAGGATATTGAGGTGTAGTCGGGGCAGGGAGGGGTTGCAGTTTGGTGGGCTCATCGCTCATCGGGATCTCATCGCTGCTTTTTGCAGATGATGTGATCCTAATGGCGTCATCGGTCTGTGACCTTCAGCACTCACTGGATCGGTTTGCAGCCGAGGGTGAAGCGGCTGGGATGAGGATCAGCACCTCTAAATCTGAGGCCATGGTTCTCAGCAGGAAACCGATGGAGTGCTTTCTTCGGGTGGGGAACGAGTCCTTACCCCAAGTGAAGGAGTTTAAGTACCTTGGGGTCTTGTTTGCGAGTGAGGGGACCAAGGAGCGTGAGATTGGTTGGAGAATCGGAGCAGCGGGTGCGGTATTACATTCTGTTTATCGCACCGTTGTGACGAAAAGTGAGCTGAGCCAGAAGGCAAAGATCTCGATCTACCGGGCAATTTTTGTTCCTACCCTCACCTATGGTCATGAAGGCTGGGTCATGACCGAAAGAACGAGATCAAGGGTACAAGTGGCCGAAATGGGTTTCCTCAGGAGGGTGCTGGCGTCTCCCTTAGAGATAGGGTGAGAAGCTCAGTCATCCGAGGGGAGCTCGGAGTAGAGCCACTGCTCCTTCGCGTTGAAAGGAGCCAGTTGAGGTGGTTCATGCATCTGGTAAAGATGCCTCCTGGGCGCCTCCCTAGGGAGGTGTTCCTGGCATGTCCAGCTGGGAGGAGGCCTCGGGGAAGACCCAGGACTAGGTGGAGAGATTATATCTCCAACCTGGCCTGGGAACGCCTCGGGATCCCCCAGTCGGAGCTGGTTGATGTGGCTCGGGAAAGGGAAGTTTGGGGTCCCCTACAGGAGCTGCTGCGCCCCGCGACCCGATACCGGATTAGCGGATGAAGATGGATGGATGGAAGAATGGATGCTATTGTTATGGAATTGGTAGTTTAGCCAAGGTTAATCTGGTTTTGCATATGATTGTTTAACCTTCTTACAACCTGCTATCACTTGTCTTCTGATGGAGTTCCCTACAGCCTTTCTCAGAACCAGCACAAGATGCAGACCTTTAAAAAGAGAGTCAAATTTTGTTTAACATTTCGCGTAGCCAGGAGGGCATGAGACAGGAGGCATGAGATGGGAGGTCTCAATGCTGCAGACATACCCAACTCCACGACTGTGGAAGACTTGGAGTGAAGTATTGTGTTTGGAGTTTTGCCGACTGGATACAACAAAAATGTAACCTATCAACCAGTGTTGCTCTGGTTGGTTGTAGCGCTATTCTATTGCATGCACAGGGCATTTGAAAGACAGCCGTGTATCCCGTCCCTCGGATTGAGCTTTGCCAATGATCTTGATGTGGGTCTGGCTTGTCTGGCTTCATAAAGGTTCTGTCTGAGGTTTCTGCCTGTTAAAAGGAAGTTTTACCTCTCCGTGGCGGCACTAAGTGCAATAGCTGAATTGGAATTGTTGGATCTCAGTAATTATAGTGTGGTCCAGACCTACTCTATCAATAAAGTGTCCTGAGATAACTTCTGTTATGATTCAAACTTTTTTTCTTCATATTTCTTGTGTGTGCATCAAAGTAAATTCCTTTTATGTAAAAACCTACTTAGATTTAGATTCTGAGCAAAGTGGCAGAGTTTTTAGATGTCAGGCGAGGCCTCGTTAGCTGGAAGTGAGTGCTAATAGAGGATGGCATGAAGCAGGTTGATGAAAAGCTCTTTATGCTGCTTAGGCCAATCCTCCGTACGTCTTCCAGGGCTAATCAAGCCTCAGAGGGAGCATGAGGTAGCCAAAGGGAAACGAGGGTTTATCTGAGAGCAGGAAGGCATTGCTAATCACTGTAATGTGGTTAGTTGGAATGGTATTGTTCTGGACCAGTGGCTGCACCCACAAAAAACAGTTGCATGGCATTTAGAGCTTCATCTTGGCCATCAACGCTTTCTCCACATGCCTCCATTCTTATCTCTGTCTTTTCATATTTAGTTGTTTCACATTGTTTGTTAGTAAGCAGGCATAATACGTGGAAGACACGGTTTTGATGGTTGATACATGATAGATTTGGATAGGTTTAGAGACTAATGACTTGGGACACTAATTACAGAGATTATACTGACTGAAAATCAAGGAAATTTATGGCAAAACTGGACCCATAGATGACATTATTTTTTTAGTTTAACCTTGTTCTCAGCTAAATAAAACCTCCAAAAACATATCCATAATTGCTGAATGGAACAGGCAGTGACAGCCTAGCTAGAGCATGTTGGATAATCCAAATTCTGAACAGGTTTATCAGCCACAATGTTCACCTAGGGCTGTTAGGGCTGGAACAATGCATCGACACCTGATTTTGTTGATACCTCGATTTGCGTGGAATGCGTTGATGTGCCGCACTGCACTGCAATGCCCAATTGCATGCTGATGTGTCAAGTTGTAATAAGTTAGCTGATGTGCATATAGACATAAACAAAATATATTTACCATGAAGTCACACTGTACAGTAAGTCGTAGTAGGAGACCATAGCTAAGATACAGCGTCTGTAATTTGATGTGCGACTCCTCAACTAAACAAATGCAGTGTATTAAGAAATGCAGACTTCTCTACAAAATGGACAGTTACTCACTTAATTTTGAACCGATTTTCATGAAATTTGGTTTGCTATAAATGTTAGAAAATGAACGTGACGCTGGTTACTTATTGGAGTTAAATTCAGTTACTGGGGATGGATCCAATCTGTGCTTGACCTTCTGAATAACCACATTTTTATCTGGGACATGCAGGCTCTGATCTAGAAACAGTCAACATCAAGTGGAAAATATTTAGAATTTTGGCTTTTGTGGGTTTCCCTATACTTATATTAACTATGATATAGTTATAACGCCGCCTGTTTGCTTGTCATTGTATTAATAGTTAAATGAATTCATTAATTAAATAAACAAGACTGGGTTTGTTCTCCAGACTCTAGTTAAAAGAAGAACATACAGTCAGTTCATCCATACACCCCAAGACACCTATGAGTCCACTTCTGCAGGCTGGACAGTAGTCAATACACAAACAATGCTACAAATATTGGTAATCTAAAATATTTAATTTTTATGATCCTTAATTCACTTTGGACACTTGCACATACAATACTATGATATAATAATACAATACTGTAATGTTATATTATATTATATTAGTTGAATAAAAGGTTACAAGATTATTACCTACTGCACATTCTTTATTAAAAACTTTACAGTTTTAACTCCACAACTGGAAAAGCTCCAAGAACGGCCACAATGCTATGAATCTGTTGTTATCTTACCTAACATGTCGCATAGTGGATGTAATGAACACTATGGTTGAAAGCTGCTCTTAAGACGTAATCTTGTTGATATGTGGCCAGTGTCAGCCCCTCACATCTGTAAACCCATTTGTCAGTCAAACCTAAAGTTATTTTGCCGGCACTGGCCTCTTGTCAGTTAACGGACAAGGGTGGATGTCATGCAGGGGAGTCGCACCCGCATCGAACAAACCCTCTCCCATGTAATTACTCAGCCGCCCCGTGTCCACTGCCTGCAGGTGGGATACTGAAAACACTCCTCCCCACTGTCAACCCTTTTGTTGGGAGTAATGAGCACCACACACACTCAGCACAACACCTATCCGTGTGTGTGTGTGTGTGTGTTGCTTAAGCCGTTTGTGTGAATGAGAAATAAAAGAAATGAGCAAGGAGGTGGGTGCAAGACCAAATGCCCTGTCACTCAGCTTTTGTAAAGAGTGTTGAGATTCTAAACTACCCAATTAAAAATGATTTTTTTCACTTGTTTAAGTACGAAAAAGCAGGAGTGTGTTAAAGTTAATGCTGATTACAGGGATGATTAGAGAGAGCAGAGAGAAAGACAAAGACACAGCACACCATCACGCCACTGAGTTCAGTGGCGTGATGGTGTGCACATGCACCTGTGTGTGTGTGTGTGTGTGTGTGTGTGTGAGTGAGTGTTTGTACACACACACCACTCCTCCACCTGGGATGGCCTGCCAGGCAGAATTGAACAGCTGGATGCAGCTTCTTCCAACCCACACAGAACAATGGGTGCAATTTGGCGCTTGATGAATCCCAGGGAAAACAGAAATAATTTTCCCCCCGCCTCCATTATGCCTTGATAGCACTCCTCCAGTTCCATCTGCACAAGCCAATCTGACACTAAAGTGTCTGTTCAAAACAACAAATGCCTTTTAATCACTTGTGAACATCCATATGTTTTCATTGAAAAGGGTGCTCGACATCAGCAGAACACAAAAAATAAAAAAACAGATTTCCATCCCCCTGAAGCTAAACATGCTGCTAGACACATCAAGTTCCATCAATACCATCGGACATTTTAGGGAACAGACTTGTTTGCTGTCTCGGTGAAATGACGAGATCGACAGGCTGTCAACAACTCACTATATTTCTTGCAAGTTTATGAAAGTGGAAAGCTAGTCTCTGATACAGCCAAGACTCATGGGGTTTGATCAGAGTTAAAATGCTAGTTTACATCCACAGTGTTCCATTTCCAGGATTGCTTGGCCAGATGTCTGTTACTTTCCTCTGTCTTTGTGTTGGCGTTCTAACCTCCGGTGGATTTTTGAGGACTATGGTTAACTGGTCCCATCCAGGAATGCTGTGTGGACTAGACAGACCTTCCTGTGCAGCACCGTGGAGGAAGATGTGGCATTGCAAGACTAAGCTAATAGAGGCTAAAGGCTCTGCAGAGTTGGTGGTTATTCTCTTAAGGGTTGGCCCTGCGACCCTTATTACCCTTTTTATTATTATTATTGACCCTACACTAATTACACTACATTACACAAAGTCATTGGAGTCGTTGTTCATGTAAAAATATTGATGAGTTCAACTTTAAATACACATTACTGGCACTTTTAATAAAACATGTATGTCCTCTTTAAAAAAATATAAATCAGTGGACTTCCACCTCCACTTATTAAATTTACTGGTGTAAATGGCTGAATTAAGCACTTGACACTTGATCTGGAGAAGATGCTGTATTTCACACTCCACCCCCACCTCCTTTTCACTGTTGATAGCCTCACGAGACCCACTCAGCTCTGAGGTTAAAGGTCACCATGAGAGGGAGGTGGTGGTTTGGGGGGGGGATTCTATGCAGACATTGGAGGAAGAACAAAGAGTGGGTCATGTGACTCGAGGTGAAGCCTTCTTTCTTTTGTGCACCACATGGACATGAGCATCTGCAGCAGAGGGCCTGAGCAGCGGGACGACAATACAGAGACACTGTGTTGTTCTGCGTGTGTGGGGTTTAAACAGGCCTAAATAGCCTCCATTCATCAGGTCTTTCTCATGCTGACTGGGACTGCCCCACTCATTACCATCAGTCGTTGCTCCAGCTTGTCCGGTTCTGCTGACACTTCTGTTGTCTTGCACTGTGCCGGGAAGTGTCAAGCCCTGTAGTGTGCGCTGGTGGTCGTTAACGATAGGCCATTGCAGTAAAAAAAAAAAAATCAATAAGTGCACCCTTGAAGTATACAGCACCAGGCTATTGTAATTTCTTAACATTATTTTGTGTAATTTGAATGCCATTTGTCCAAAAGCTTGACTATACACAGTGCAGAGAGAGTGGATTGGTCCAGACTGGGGAACTAATATGAAGCTTAACTTTTTTTATTTTGACATAACATCAACATGATAGACAGGACACTCAGAACTTGGACGTTCATTCAGAATCAGCTTTGAATGTTTTCTCTTGTCCAAGTCTATAATCCTACCCAAACTCTGTTCTGTCACAGCTGGTTCATGAAAATGTTTTAAACAAATGAATTTGTATTGGAAACGGGTAGCAGATTTCTTTTTTAAGAAAACCTAACTTTTACATCAGGCACATGTCAACAGAGCCAAATCAGAAAGGCCAGATATGTTACTTGCACAACAGATTTAAAGTGCTCATATTATGCTTTTTGGCTTTTTCTCTTTCCTGTATCCTTTTTCTGTACGTTACAGGTTTACAAAGTTAAAAAGTCCAAAGTCCCCCCCCCAAAAGGACTTACCATCTCCAACAGAAAACACAGTTCACAAACTGCTCCAAACAGCTCTGTTGTAGTCTGGCCTTTACTTCCAAACTAACATGTGTTACAAAGTGACACATGTTATAATGCTCGCACTCATACTCTCCTTCTGACTGGCTAGTAGTCCTTACCTAGGTACTGAGCATGTGCAACTCCCAACAAAGATGGAACAGAAGTGATATGCCTCACTCTGTAGCTAAAACAGAGAGCTCAAAACACAGGGTGAAAAGATCAGCTGCAGCAATGTGCAGTACAACAGAAATACTGTTTTCTTTTAAGTTAAACCATGTAAGCCTTTTCTGGAACCACCTCTAAATATAATGGACGTGAAAATGAGCATAGTATGATGTCTTTCATGCTGTCTAAGCTCTTCAAAGTGGATAATTTCAGTTTATAACAACGTTGGACTTTCTTTTGTAGGTTTGGCCATTGGTTATGTTCTCTGCACCAGTAATACAAGTCTTCCATTGCCAGACCTTCATCCACAGCACTGCAAAGGAAGGTCTGGTGAGTCCTCACAGCATTCTGGGATGGGAGAAAAATGTGCTCTGGTTTATTGGCATTTCTTTAAACCAATCACAATCTTCTTGGGTGGTTCTAAGGGCCGGATGGAGTCACGGTGCCACTCAGGAAGGAACGTGTTTCGGTGAAACGTGTGTACGTTCAAAAGTTGTTTTAGTCGTGCAGCAGAAAACTCAGATTGACAGATGTTCTAGCCCAGCGCACTTTCTGTTGCTGTCTCTCCCTCTCTCTCCCGATGCTGTGGGGAGTTCTAACACATTCATAATTCCAGCTGGAACGTGCAAAAAACACTGAGCTAACAGAGGAATCACCGTCTTCTTCTTTAGTTTCATTAGCTTTTATTTGTTGCTTGTTTCATTTAAATATGTAAATAAAACCCTTTTTAACTGCAATCCCTTCCCATACCTAGCACCTGACAAAATACCTGATTTTTGAAGTAGAATTAAATTAATAGACAGAGAATAGATAGAGAATAGATATTTATTTTTATTTTTTTCAGATCCTCTCTAGTAAAAAAAATGGTTTGGTTATGTTTGAGCTTCACTGTGCAAAGTAATGTATGTGCAGAGTTTTAACATGCATCTGCTGAAAAAGGAACCTTCTCTGTGATAACCTTAAATATCTGCAATGTACACGTGGAAACTTGAAACTTTCAGTGCACATACAATGAGAATGGACTTTCGGATTCTTGATTTTTGAATGAGGATGTTGCTGTGGAAAACCATTTCAGACAAGAAATGTACATCACAAGCAGGTTACGCTATCAATCATCCTTTCATGTCCATGGTTGATGCTAACCAGCTGGCAGGTGCTCATTTCCGTGCAGGTTTCCATCATCATCACATTTAGTTGTTTGGCTCCTGAAATTGAAACTGTATTTATCCATCAAGTGAAATATTTTACACCCGTAGATGCTCAATTCTCCAGTCCAGCTGACGGGAACACAAAACCAAAATTAACAATCTGTAAACTCCACTCGGAGTGAAACAGCAATCTAATCCCCCAACCTTCTGTCTGTGGCTCTGTGCTCCAAACCCTGAGTCAATACAAGCAAGTTATCTGCCAAAAGACTACACAGCGTGCCAGATTACACATTGCTGCAAAATTCCATACATATGCAGGTAGTTTAGTGGAGTAATATGACACATATGACTCATCTGTTTGTTCTATTTAGCATTTTTGGCCTAATTACACAGTATTGTAGTAGTCCACAGAGGATATTTAAATGGATTAAATACTAACATTTCCATAAAGCATTAAGTGAAACTGTACTCTTTCCCTTAACACTTCCGCACATATTGCTGGGAACAGCAGTCTCTTGAGAGACCAACCCCCGCATTACTTACTGGAGTAACCTATTTGAAGACACTGGGCTAATTTCAGTCGCCCATATGTACTGTGGGTGTGGGTTTAGCCAAATTTTTGCTGCATAAATCTGTATTAATCCACCCCATTTTCTAAGACGTCAACACAAGACAAGCTCTTTGCTCCTGCCCCTCCCCTCCCAGACAAGAGGTGCTGAGGTGGAGAATGAAGCCTCATGCATTGTTGTGTTGAGCACGTGGGGAAGGATTGGAGCACCAAGAAAAACAAGAATGGTTAACCGCCATCATCTCAGCATCTGTGCCACGGTCGTGTCAGCAAGCCACCCTAGCACGGGGAAGCCAAGTGCCAACACACTTAAGCCAAGAGGAGATGCTCACATAAACATGTCTATACCGTATCTAGGTTAACTTTGTCTGGCCAATCTGCTCTGGTTTCACTACCCTTAATCTCCTCCCCCACCTTAACACAGTCGGAGGTACAGCACGTAATACCATAGGATTTCCATTCTTTTGCACAGGGTGGGAGCAATGAAGCTGGTAAGCAACAATAATGTCAGAATAGGAAAACAAAAAAACATAATTCAAAGTGCAACAGTGTTAGGGTTAGTATGAACTATTTGTATTTTTTTTCTTTGATTGAGATGCCTGCTATTGTATGCGGAAATGAATTAAATAGAAATTTAGGTTTTGACACAGAATACTCACTTTCCCTCCTAACCTTTGCTCCCACATGAGAATATATAATGCATAAGAGAAACCATAAGACAAATGACAATTAAAAAATGACAAAAAAAATAAGACAATTAAACAGGAACATAAAATGTGTAAAGAAAATAAATACTGTTTAAAGGTCCCATGGTGCTCTTTGGATGCTTTTATATAGACCTTAGTGGTCCCCTAATACTGTATCTGAAGTCTCTTTTATATAGACCTTAGTGGTCCCCTAATACTGTATCTGAAGTTAGTGGTCTCTTTTATATATAGACCTTAGTGGTCCCCTAATACTGTATCTGAAGTCTCTTTTATATAGACCTTAGTGGTCCCCTAATACTGTATCTGAAGTCTCTTTTATATAGACCTTAGTGGTCCCCTAATACTGTATCTGAAGTCTCTTTTATATAGACCTTATTGGCCCCCTAATACTGTATCTGAAGTCTCTTTTATATAGACCTTAGTGGTCCCCTAATACTGTATCTGAAGTCTCTTTCCCAAAATTCAGCCGTGGTGCAGAATTACAGCCAGTCCCACAATGAGCTTTCCTTAGTATGTGCCTTATGACCTCATAAGGGGCAAGATTCCAGATCGGGCCATCTGAGCTTTAATTTTCTTAAAGGCAGATCCTGCTCTGCCTTTAAGAAAATTAAAGCTAGATGGCCCGATCCTAGGGCTCGGTTTACAGCTATCACCATTTCTAGCCACTGGGGGACCATAGGCAGGCTGGGGGAACGCATATTAATGTTAAAAAAAAAAATCATGAAGTGAAATTTTCATGCCATGGGACCTTTAACATATTATTTTTAGTGCCCCCCCATGGAGATATTTTTATCAGTCAAATTATGGCACTGACAGTATATTAAATATGATACTATCATACTACTATATACATAATATAACATAACATACATAATAATGTCACATACATTATCAACAGTTACATTTCTTAACTAATAATTAATTACAACTTTGCTACACAAAAACCAAGGATACACGCTTTGATTTCTAAACATGTATTTCAATATCAAAGCAATAAGGTAATTACATCCTGCACATTCTAGATATCCAAAGCACAGATTGTTACCTAGTATAAATAGTACATTTCAGACTCCACCCAAAGCCAGCATTGATCCCATACAGGCTGAGCTGCATTGTCAGGACTACACCCATCGATCAGCTCCTACTGGTGTTGAGTTGTGTGTGTGTATTGGGGAGGGGGGTTGCAGGTTCCCAGTAAAACCAGTACATTGATCCAGAAAGACAGAGAGAGATTAGACAGTAGTGGAGAAGAACATTGATTTCCAGCTGCATCCAAAGGGCGCCCCTGTCCCAATAGGGGCTGTGGTGCACCTCCTCCATTCTTCTCCCACTCCTTCACTCCTGCTTGCTGGACCATGCATCAGCAACGTGTCCTTCTGACCATGTGCTGCCCTTTCACAGTGAATGAGCCTCGAGCAGTGAGAGGCACCACCCAAAACAACAGCAGCGGGAAGCCTTGTATTGTACTGCACAGCTGCCTACACTGTAAAGCTACTGTACCCACAACTCATCAACATTTACCTCTGGGCTACTTTTCCACAAATCAAGCACATGCATCTGCACTAAAACACTGCTGGGTGTACTCTGGAGTGTTTTCCCTGCATCCTTTGCAGCATGCTTGTATTCCCTCCGCTTAGAAAAGAGCCACATGCAGCTACAGTGCACACACAATTTCTCATCAACTGCACACATGTCAAACTGTGATAAATGAGTCCATAGCAGCGCAGAGCAGCCAAGGATTTCCAGCTGCCTCAGTCTAGAACTCAGCCAAAAGACAGCCAGCACAGTCCACTACCTCTAGCCCCCAGTCTGGGGGCAAAGAGACCTTCACCTCAGGGACCACCGTAAATATGTTACCACATTAATGTTAAACAGTAGCAATAGGGCTCCAATGCATCAACCTCTGCCACATGCATGCCTGCAAGAAAACAGGCTTGGGGGAAGAAACTTTAATTGAAGGTGCTCTTCATTTGCAGGAAGGTTTGATGCAATCGTAAAACAAGTGAACAATACAATACATTTGCTGCAAGAGTTGTAGCGTAAGGGACATCAAGACAGCAGCCCACCCCCCAACCCGCCTCCAAACCCGAGCGTGAACCGTACCTGTTTGCCAGATGTACAGAGGTTTAGTTTCCACTGCGGTTTGTGCATCCATCTCCCACATGGAGAGAAAGAGCAGGGCTATCCTCCAGAGAGAGGGGAGCGGTACCCCTCTTGAGACCCCCAGCATCCCCACAGCTCTGCTGGCCAGCCCCATGACCACTGCACGGCAAGTACTATAGTTCCCAATGCAGTCAAGAGGAAGAAAAACAAGCCAAAAAAACAAGCCTGGTCCGAGGCGGGGAGCTGGACTGAAGTGTGAGTGTTTTTTTCTGCTTCTGCTTTGTCCACACCAGTGCGTCCAAGAAGAAGTAATCCCAGGCAAACAGGGCAAAGGGCTCCTCGCTTCTTCTCCCTGTCCTCTCTGTTTATCTTTTTCTCCTGAATCCTTAATGAGCGAGAACAAGGTTTGGTAGTAGTAAAACAGGGAACAATAGATCCCTAAGCTCAGCCTGCTGCCGCTGCTGCTGAATGCCGGGTTGATGCAGCGCCTTCCTCTCTCTCTTCCTTTCTCTCTCTCTCTCTCTCACTACACACACACAGACACATGCACACACGCCCGCCCTCTCTACCCCATCTACCCTCCCTCCTTCTCACATGTCTATCATCCCTTTTTCAAAGGGCTCAGTGAAGCTGTTTTGCACTCGGATCGAAGTGGGCAGCTGGATCGGGCAGGTGGAGATGTGTTTGCTGGTAAAATTAAGAAGTGCAATAATAAGTGGCCAAATAGACAAAAACTACCAAAACGTGCTATCATTGTACGTGAGTAAAACAGGGGTTTCACTGGGACAGTGGTGGAAGAAGTATGCAGATCCTTTACTTCAGTTAAAGTACAAATACCAAGTGAAAATACTCCACTACAAGTAAAACTAGAAGGACATGGTTTACAAGCTCAAGAGCTCCTGCCCACACACACACACACAGAAAGAAATGATTTTTATATAATTTTGCCCCCCCATTGGATTTGGTGATTTTTGTGTTTTGGTAAAACAGCACCTCTGGTGGCACATCAGTATCATTTCAGTCAGTGGTACCGCATGGGTGACACCTAGAGGAACTCCAAATCAAAACCCCACAAAATGATGATAAATTCAGATAATGGTCTGAGGGGCTGTTTAGGCCGTACCAAGAATGGATGCACACACTCCATATTTACCTCACACAGACACACACACACACACACACACACAAACATAAAAACATGCATATACACTTTTTATTGCACACACATATAAAAAGCATGCATATACAACACTTTACCACGTACACAAGAAGAAAAATTCCACCACTGATCTTGTCATACAATGGCGATTGTTAGACCCATTTTAGGGGGGCTAAAGCCCAAAAATGTGCTCCAGAAAATATAGCTGTGTTATATTATTTGCCTTTTATATTCAATAAATGTTCAATTTGTTGACTAAAAGAAGGCTGGAAAAGAATTATTTTTATTAGTTAAATTCAACAAGCAATTTGTCATATTTAGCAGAATTCAGAAAGCAGCAGAAATGCAGAAATTAGTCTGATTATTTATTGTGGGGTTCCCTCTAGCCAGGTTAGCAATACTAGTTGATAACAACACATTACCTGTTTTTTTGTGCACACATTGCATCAGCTCGACTACAACTACAGCTAGCTAGCTTGGGTAAAAAAAGGGAAAGTTTGCCAATTTTCTGTTCCACATGCAGATGAATGGCAGCAGTACCCAGAGGTCCATGTTAATCCACAAATAAAACTCCCATTGGATGACGTGCTTCAGAAGGGTTGAAAATCATTTTAGTTGTACATGTTGGCCTATATATTGTTAGCTACTTTCTTTTTTTTAAATACATCATATTTCATAAACTTCATGTTTTTTGTGTCTTGAGTAACTAAAGCTACCAGATTAATGTAGTAGTGTAAAAGTACAATATTTATCACTGAAATAAAGTAGAGTAGAATTAGAGCCATAGTAGAGACCTCAAATGACTCAAATGGCCAGGCCAGCTCAGCAGCGTCTTTCTCCCGTGTCGGGTCTCCACCGCAGGCAGGCTGGCCCTGGGCACAGCCTGGCCCCTGTGAGTCGCCCCCCCCCCACCCCTTTTTACCTGCCTACACAGTGCTGCTGCGCAAAAGGAGAGAGCGGGGGGGGGGGGGGCTGCCTGGTCCTCAGTCACTGAAAAGAAGAAAGACAGAGAGCTTAAAGAAAAAGACCTCATGCTCTCATTGGACAAAACTGGCGTCTCTCCTACAGAAAGTTGCCAGGTTTGTTGCTAGTCCCTTTTAAAAAAAAAAGTCTCTAAGGGTGTCTGAAAAGTTACTTAATCTAGCAACAAAGTCGCTATGTTGGCAACACTGTGTGTAACAAACCATCTGGCCTGTCAGGTTGGGTGGGGTGTATGTTTTAATGTTTTTTTCTCATATTACCACACCTTTTCTTCATTCATACCACAGTAGCATTTTCTAAAAGTTTTTTTTTTTTTTTGTATATTTATATGGGATAAAAAGGCACCAGAAGAAGTATGAGTGATAATGACTGTGTTTGCATTGTGGGTCTGGTTAAAACTATTGCCGAACATTTCAGTCTCTATGTGCCAGTGCAATGTGCCTGCGGGCCATGTAATATTCCTATAATGCAAGCATGGCACTAATGTTTTTTTTCCTGGTGATGCATGATGAGTAGGGGGTGGCCCCACACAAAGTGTAGCCTAGGGGCCCATGACCACCTTAATCCGCCTCTAAATATATCTTGTAGCAATAATATCTTGTAAAAATAAATTTAGGCTTATTGTACTCGCTTATCTTATGTAGTAACTAATTCTTCTAGTCATTGTGACTGGGAAACATTATACAGCATACATTGGGCAGCATATTGCTGCTGGACCGTGCATCCCAATCCCCCTCAGCATCTTTATCACAGGTTCGTAGTTTGTATCATAACAAGATATTTTCTTACGGCAGCTAACTTGTTTTTGTATTGCTGCTAATTGAATAATTTGGGACACAATTTTTTGTGCAATGCTGAAAATGTTTGCACTTTTATTATTTGAAATTGAAACTTTTGCTGTTTGAAATTGTGATAAGCACTATGTAGATTGGTGGGGACAAAATCTTAAAATGCATGTCCAATATTAGAGTCTGAGAAAACAGAATGTCCATACACAAAAATGTACGTTGCTGAATACTTTTTGCAAGGCATTTCATCCAAAAAAAAACTGTAAATGGCTGGTAGAGAAGCAAATTGCTTTTGAGTATGTGAGATTTAAACAACATGTTTGGAATGGTTTTCCAAAGTAATCTAGTAGTAACCTTTGTAGTAAGAAATCATGAGCACTGATGATGGCTTCTAGCTGAAACGTGTTTGTGTTTTACCCACATTAAATAAGAAGATAACTTATCTGTGAGGGACGTAGTTTGTAGTTTTCTTTGATCCTGTCACTTCCGTGGATTCGATACACTGTCTATGATTTGGCGCCTTGCTGGACACTTTTCATTATATCTTTTATAGGTCAAACAATGCTTGGCTGGAAGTTTTCATTCTTTCATTTTCTTTTACTGCTAGTAGCACATTTGCTCATGACGATCCAACCGTAGTCCTGAAGCAACAAGGCTGTTATGAATACACAAAGGATATGTTACAGGTGTGATTTCTGTCTGATGTAGGCTAGTCTATGTCCTGCAGGATGTAAACGCCTTCTCTGCTGTTTGGGTTCATGTTTAGTTGCCACTTTGTGCCATAAAATGGTTCATTTTATAACAGTGTTGTGTAGAGCCAATGCTGCAGGTTCTGCCAGTGCAAATATATTTTAGCCTGAATAGGTTAAAATCAACATGTTTCTGTCTATATTGTTGTGTTTTTATTGTTGTGAGCTTTGTTGGTTGAGCATGTTGTAGACAGTTCTGGCCGACACTGCTCCTTGTGACCGTGCATTTGTGCAGCACTCAGACACAGCAAATCATCACCAATGAAAAGGGAACTCCCTGCTGAGTTCAATGATACCTCACACAAGACTCTACGTCATACAATTCATTAGCTGTGAAAGGGGCGTGGCTTACTCATAGGGGGTGGGTCAAACCATGACCAATGAAAACGGAACTCTCTGTTGAGTTCAATGATACCTCACACAATAGTGTTAATAATTTTTCATCTTTAAGTTGTTGAGATGGTACAGACCAATTCCATCTTATGAAATCTCTACAAGGAGTTGGTTAAAGTATAGCACCTTGACTTTTAGGTCAGTAGGGGGCGCTATGACTTTGAGCCAATATCGGCATGTATGTGTTGTCCGGGTTGGGCTCTTATGAATCCTGAAAAAGTTCGAGCCAATCGGACAATGTACACTCAAGCTACACCCACTTCCTGTTTTAATGGCGAAATGCACGAAATGGACACGCCGCCACGGCCGTGCCCTTTGACAAAAAGTTTTTCTTTTAAAATTATCATCTCTAAGGTCTTAAGATGGTACAGACCAAATTTGAAGTTAATTTGATGAAATCTCTAGGAGGAAGAGTTAAAGTATGACATGTGGAAATGGCCAAAATTGTATCTAACTTTTAATTCATAATGGCGGACTTCCTGTTGGGTTTAGGGTATGGCTCCAATGGACTTTTTTTCTACATACATGTTTGTACCAAGTTCCGTTAGTTTCTTTAGCCCCTAATTAGCTAAATGTTGGCTTGTCTTACTAATTGACAAATGAGAACCATGTGGCCTCATCGCAAAAGAAATACATTTATTGTGATCAAAAAAAGTAACAACAAGCAAACTATTCCTTCAATCCAATCATAGCATAAAAAGTCTAATCTTAATATAAAAACTGAATTATAATAATTGAAGGATAATGATGTATAACCTGGGTATAGATTGAATCACTGTTGCATTATATAAATTACATAAAGACTGTTAAACATGTATACAATAAAAACATTTATTTATATTAACATACATAATCTTTTAAATATAGTTCAATATTGTGTGTAACCATTGATTTGCAAACTGTTGGTGACTCCTCATCTTCTAATGGCTGAGGGCCACAGCATATGTACACTCCTGCTGCCAGCCCTGACCTGCATGACACCCCCGACCCTCCCTGGCCTCCACACAGCCTGCCCAATCCCCCTAGGCCCCTTTGGTCATTTCACAGCCATTAACTTAATAAAGGAACATTTCACCCGCTGCTCAATGTGGTCCCCACAACAAATTAGCCCAGGACGGTTCAAGCTGGGCCCCCTTTAACTCAAACTACCCAGCTGCCGTATTGTTTCAGTTTAGACACACAACGCCAGCCAGAATTACAAAGACACACATACACACACAAACTGTGAAAGGCCATAACTATCAAAAAATTCTAAAATCACAACATAACATAATTGCTACAAATTGGAAGTAGACTGTATTTAAAATGATTTTTTTTATAATTGAAAAATGTTAGTGTAAAGAAAAGCTTTTCTGCTAAGAAACATCATGACATCATCTTGTACTCTGATGAAACTTAGAGTATGACTCACATGCTCATTTACAGATAATGAGACAACCAGACTCAGTCGTTAATGTGTGCCTCCTGCATGACTCTGTGTGGCACTTCTCATAATCCCTGCTGCCATTCAGGACCAGGTGCCCATTTGATAGCACAGCCTGTGCAGCACGGACATGTGGTCACACGGTCACTGGGGCATTGTAAGGAGGAAGATGATGGAGCAGGGAGAAAACTAGTTTGAGTGAGGGTGAGGCTAAAGAAGCTTACCGGGGCTCTAGGGGGTTTAAATCTGACCCTGATTTGTGTGAATCTGCAGGGTGGAATTATATTCTTATATATTTAAGATGGAAAACTGATACTGGTAATAAGGAGTGAAAGAGCGGATACCGGTGCTGCACAGCAAGTCAAGGACAGCTCTGTATAATGACATTCAGTAAAACAGATTTTAATGTTAGATTATTGTTATACTAGATAACATGAGGCTTACGTAACCTGTGTGGGAAAATAGAGTTAGCATAGTATAGTATACTGAATGTTATATATTCTGTAGGATAGTATAATATACTACTACTGTACTCAGATTCTTGCTTAAGTGGGTGGGGTGTATACCAGAAGTAGTTATAACTCTTCTATACTTTTATAACATCTATTTTTAATGTTTCTTACTGGTATGTATGAGATACAGGTATAGTCCCACACAATACAATTTGTATATAAACCCCACCTTTGAAAATAAATAAAGTAACCTGTGTAACTGTTAATGTTTTGGGTGGCAATAAAACAGGAACTAACTACAGATGGCTTAACCGCAATAAGCCTTTGGCTTTACTTTAAATCCCCTGCAATGGTTTTCACCAGTTCACCTGGTACTCCCAGACCACAGTAGTAGTAACATTAGCTGACATTAGCACTTCTTCCAGCAGACCTCTGCCAGACCAGCAAATTAAATTTCATTAAAGGTCCCATGGCATGGAAATTTAATGGAAATGAAAATGTGTTCCCCCAGTCTAAGTATAGTTGCTCCTTATGAGGTCATAATGGGAAAGGCTACCTCCCCTTTCTCTGCCTTTCCCACCCAAAGAATTTGGTCCACACACGAAAGAGAAACATCATGGTTTTCAAACAAGCAAAAGTTGCAGTTATCCCCCCCCCCCCCCCATCTCTCCTCCTCAAAAGCTACATACTCAGAAAGTGGCACATACTAAGGAAAGCTCATTGTGGGACTGGCTCTAGTGGCTGGAATTCTGCTGAATTTTGGGAAAGAGACTTCACATATTAGGGGACTACTAAGGCCGAAAAAAGAGACTTCAGATACATTGGGGACCACTAAGGGACTGGGGACCACTAAGGTCTATATAAAAGGCTTCAGATACAGTCCACTGCTGAAAAGAGACTTTTGTGAAATAAAAGAGACTTCAGATACAGTATTAGGGGACTACTAAGGTCTATATAAAAGAGACTTCAGATACAGTATTAAGGGAGACTTCAGATACTAAGGGGACCACTAAGGTCTATATAAAAGAGACTTCAGATACAGTATTAGGGGACTACTAAGGCCGATATAAAAGAGACTTCAGATACAGTATTAGAGGACCACTAAGGTCTGTATTAAAAACATCCAAAGAGCACCATGTCATGGTACCTTTAAAAGTTAACGTTAACCAGGCCAGTTCTATGTGAAAAACAGCGGCATAGATAAACATACTTGACATACTTTATGTTTGGGAGTTCCACGTGAACTCATGGAAGAAATGCTAGACACGTAAGGACTGTATGCTAGCTGTGTGTGAAGATTGACATGAAGAAAAAAATCAGAAAGATGCCATTAAAAAAAGTAAGTATGCAAAATCTATGAAAATAAAATAATTTAAATAAGTTGTATGTTTCAGTGGTTAAAACTTCCCTGACAATTTTTTTTCTCTGCCAAATTTTATTTTAAAAGAAAAAACTTAAGTGTCACTGTTCTAGCTCCATATAACCGTTGGCTACAGTATGTATGAATGTGTTTAATACCCCTTTCCCACCAATGTTTCAATCAGGGTTATACCCAGGTGGACTGTATTTGACCCTTCTCATCCTTTTTTCAATTATGTAATTGGTGGGAAATGACAGTGGGGAAACAGTCAAATCAAACAAAGAGAAATGTTCTACCATCGTTTGAAACAGTCAAATATCAATACTAGAGAAACCTACTTCTTTGTCCAGCTGCTGCAATAAATATACAGAGGAGAAGAAATCAGTGTGCACAAAATCATCTGAGAAGTGTTTAATGGTTATGTTTTCGTGCTTTAGAACATAATCAGTAAGTAAGCTTTACTTTTCTCTCTGTACAATGACAGATTCAAGTAGCTACAAATCATTAATTCTGCGTTTATACAGCTGGACTGGAGTATGGGATATTAGCTGTTCTGTTCATTGAATATGACGTAAAAGCCTCGCTCATTTCTACCACTTAAGGTAGAATTTATGCACTTATACATTGCTCCCGGGTTGACCCAGGTAATCTAGTAATTGCCATGACCAGGGATATACCTATGTAGACTGGCTTGGTTTGAATTTCCAAAAGGTCATCCAACAACCCTAGCCCAACCCTGGTAGGTGGTGTGGAAGAGGTATAAGAGAGATATCATAGTTCGCCATAGAGACTAACAGGTGAGATAATGAGTGAGAGAGAGAGATATGATGGCCATCCAGAGCACTGATATTTGTGTGTGTAGAAAAGGGGGAGGGGGTATTTGCATAATAAGGCTGCATAAGTAGAACAGATCTAAGCAGAGGCAGAATAATGAAGACACCAGTACATGCTCACAAGCAAAAGCCTCTCTTAAGGTTTCAGATCAACATGCACCCAAATGCATATGACAGTTCATGCAAAGCCTGCTCAACATATCAAATCTATTGCTTCAAATACTCAGCTATACCAGCTTTGTGCATTGTGCACAGGCCATATCAAAGCAAGAAATGTAATAAAAACCCTTCCAGGCCCTCCAGGGTTGACAGAAGCACATCAAAAAGTTATTACTGTCTCCATTAGTAGAGCATCATCATAACTCAGAGCTGCTACCATAAGATGAGCCTCCCAATAATATGGGGATGTTTTCTACATTTATATGAAATTGTCAATGTGCAAACTTTTGAAATGTTGCACAAATAAAAGTGAAATAGGTGTGTTTCCATCAACTGGTTTGGATCAAATAATCTAGGCTACAGCATAGTTTGGTCAGAAGTTGATGCTATAGGCCCTGTAAATACAGTAGAAGACGTAGCGGTTGACACCTTAGCCATCTAACCCATCTAGAAAAAAAAAGTGGAGACAGGTCTTCAGGAATTTGGTTCAATTGGGCAAGTTTTAATTGATATATGATGTCGGTGAGTATTTAATGCTGTCCCGAGACAAAGACACATATCCGGGAAGATGGCAACAGCAGAACCCGATGATCATTCAAATGAGTTAAGGGCTTTTCCCCCCACCTGAAAGTCCAGAAAAAAAAGGTCCATATTTTTGTTACATTGTATACATTTGACCTGGTTAGTTTTCACATTGCAGTTAAGCAAGTGCACTAAAGAACACATAACTATGTCCTGTCATTGTCACATTTGTGAGCAGCGTCTCCTGATACTTGATTTGTACTTGATCGGGCTTCCGCGTCCTCTCATATCCTCCTCGTTTTTTGTTTTTTTTACTTCTGCTCCCCCCACACTACTGTGGCTCTTTTTCTTTTGTTGCATTGTTGAGAAGCAAGACACAGGAACTTTACCTGCGTTTTGAGGAGCTGCAGCGTTTATCCAGAGACAAACTGAAACCTAAACTGTACACATACTACCCAGGGGCCAAGCACAAAAGTATGGGCCCTCTGAAAAGGTACTTTCTATGGTCCCTTCCCCGCATCCACAGCTATTCATTCTAGCACCTTTTTGGGCCCTCCTCACATGAGGGCCCTAGGTATTCTATCCCCTTTTTTCTCCCAGTCCAAAGCCTCTGATACTATCACCTAACAAGTATTCTCTGCTCTGATGGCCAACAGCTGTCTGCTCTGAGCGCATCCACAGTCACTATCTGGCACAATCACACACTATACGTACCCTCTAAGCCAGGAACTATGCTTCTTTTAAAATGCGCCTGCCAGAACTTCATTGTCAGACCACATTTCGGCTCTTTGCTACAGACCATGATCCAGGGGAGGTTTTACACCTGTAACTTTGATTAAGATCAAACTGAAATGTCTAAGAGTCCGAACCAAATGCGGTAGGTGTGAAAGCATCCTAAGTGTTTGCTCAACAGAACTTATTCTACAAAAGGTTCCATATATACCATTCATCACATCCACTCTTTTTTTCAACAAAGGCAAGAACCACTTCAAGCGCGTGTAAAAACTTAATTTTGCTGTTCCATTTAGCTTTTCTGATGCGATTACATCAAAATGTGCATGAAAATATATGAATGGAAGCACACAGTGGTTAAATTGGGCTTTGATATGTGGGGTGGGCTCTCCCTAGGACGGTCCGGGGGTATGCGGGGTATTATTTTATTTTTTTTAAACATTAAATGGCCCTTTCTGGAGAGTTTTGTGCAAAGAAATGGAGAAATCGAGTCTTACATGATATGTGCAAACCTGCAAGGTTAAGAGCCTATCAACAGGTATTAGGGCATTTAAATTAATGTAAATTATTGTTAGTCAGTCATGTTACACATTGTATTACCTTGTTATGATATAGGAAGTGACCCATACAATGTGCTAAACATAATGTATAAACATAATGTGCCACATGCAGAAATAGTGGGGGACATTTGGGTCTGTGGTGACCAGGTCCACCTCACGCAAACTTCCTAAATCCCATTCTCTCTTTACTACAATACATACTCACACACACACACACACACACACACACACACACACAGTGCCACAGGCTCTCTGATGCTTGGAGCCCTGCCACTGTAGGAGATGAGAGGATCAGTTCAATGGCTTGGTCAGCGACATGAACTTGTAGCGGCCGTTTTTACTTCCGAGCACCCATTTTATCTGTTAATCCTGCCAACATACACACTTAGGTCTTATGTTATTGACCTGCAGTGATGAACTGTCTGTGGCATTGCCGTATTGTTTTCATCTCGTCTCAGGCATGCCATTTAAAAAACCTTTCATTTATTTTCTGAAATATGTTTTCAAAAGCATCACTTTGGTCAAATTTTATGGGACATATTTCCAGTAGGTAACTGACTGCATGCAGGCACATTCCGACACAAACGAGCAGGCTCATGTGCCGAGGCTGAGCCCCATAGAGCCCCGGGCCCAATTTAACCACTGGAAACACAGGTAAACATAAAAGGCACAAAATTGTGCACATGCAAAACAATTGTCATTAGTAAGGGGTAAGGCTAACCAACCCTAGAAGAAAAATGAACATCTTTATCATCATTGAATATTGAGAATCCCACCCTGACTGCTAAATTAAGCGAAGCACATCCAATTTAAGTATGCAAATGTTATCGCAGGAAGCAGGATGGAGAAACAAGGTGGCAATGAGGGAGAACAGAGAACAAAACAGGCCATGGTGTAATTAAATGTTTACTGATGTTGGCTTGCATGATCAAATATTCAATGATCAGATTTGGAAATTACAGAAAATGAGAACACAGTTGTTTCTTGTCAAGACTCCAGGGAGAACAGGATCAGAGATTAGGTCTAAAGTAAAATTTGAAGTGGCAAGTGTGCTATAAAAAGGTTAATATGTTAAAATAGGAAAATAAGCAGTCTTGAGAGCCTCTCACACATAAACAACCCCAAGCTTCATGTAAACCAGATAATTGAATTTGTCTGCTATGAAGAAATGTACGTTCACAACAGGGATTTTCTTCTTGAGTTTAAGGAAGCACATCTATCTCTACTCCTTTTGACGTCAAGCAGAGTCATCAAATGGTGCAGGGCACGATGTGAGCATCAGCAATGGTGTTCAAATTTAAACCTGCTAGAGGCCACGTTAATGTGGCTTTGCTAAGCTCTTAGGAGCTTGTTTTGACCCCTTCCCCAGTCAGAAACAAAGAGACTCAACAGTAATCCAAGCAGCTCATATCACTCAAGGCAAATCATCCCTGAAATGAGTTCAGTCAGGCGGAGGCCATGACTGTAGACTGCCTTTAGCCTCATCCCCAGCTCTCCATTGTTTTCCGCTTCATTGGCTCAGAGCCAGTAACCAGATTGAGCGAACAAAGCGCGGGGGGGCTTGCTTTTAGTCCCCAGAAAAGTCACACTTCAGGCTGTCTGCTGGTAAATAAAAAAAAGAGGATTTAACGGTGTTACTGCACACAACATAAGGGACCACCTCTGAGGGATCACACAAACAAACACAAGGCCATTGTGTGAAAACTGGGCCTTACTTTTGTCAAATTGCTTTCCTGTCATTACACACACTGACTGCAGCTACAGAAAACCATTTCCCTCTAGACTCTGATGTGGATTTTTAAAAGAGTCACAATTTTGACTTTAATTTGAAAGTCAACTGAAATGAGCTTCGAAATCTAAAGAAGGATCTTCAATTTTCCACCCCCGCCTATTTGCAGAAGAAAAAACAACAGACGTGGCTGGCATCATGCAGCCAAAATTAGCGTACTAGTAGCCTGCAGCTGCTCTTTTATAGACACCATGGCCAGTCGGGGTGACTTTACCGTCCTCGTGAGAGCGTTACGTAGATAAACACCGGAGGTAAAGCATGGGGGCTTTGATAGGACGTCCCCAGTAAGCACACATACAGTATGTCGCAACAAAAGATTGCTTCGTCTACAATTGATCAAGGGTCATTTTGAAGCACCGTCTACTTGGCATCTGGATGTCTTATTGTGATGGAAACATCACAGTGACGTACTAATGACTTTGGTGTGACATAATCCCAGTTTCTCAGTTGAACGTGGGTCGTTGGGAAATTGGTGTTAATCTGACAAATAGCAAGATTTATTTAGGTAGACCATGTCATGGTTTAAAGGTGTTATGGTTGGGGTCCGGCTGTCCGTGAGTATTTGTTTTGTTTTCTATTTTTCTGAGTTTTCTGTTGGCATGCCCTGTTTTGTCCCTGCTGTGTTTTCTTTTTTCCTCACTCCCCCTCCTGCTAAAACCAGCTGACCATGCACATCTGACTGAGTCACATCCATAATCACCTTCGCCCGCCGCCCACACCTGCCTGCCAACTCCAATCAACGACATCCACTCTTCTCTTGATCGTTGCTCCATTCAGCCTGGTGAAACTTGCTACAGGCCTCTAGCCTTTGAACATTTTTAATCTCTGTTTCTTGTTACTTACCTCTTTTTGTTTTCTTCCCCACAGTCAACACCTCCACATCTGTTCCCGTATCCGGTCAGCTTCTCCTCTCAGTCCCCCTCCCATGGTGTCCTGCTTCAGCCTGTCTCCGTTTCCAGGTTCCTGTGTCTCCTCCTCAACTCCCCGCTTCGCTGAGAGTCCTAACTCCCCGAGACTTCCTCCTCAGCCTTCCGTCCTTGGTGCCTCCCCACTGCCCTTCTCCCTTTTTTGAATAAATCCTTTTATTTTTGGTTAGCCACTGCATTTGAGTCCTTCTTTTCCCATCATAACAAAAGGTCCCATGACATGCATTTTGGATGCTTTTAATACTGTATCTAAAGTCTCTTTTATATAGACCTTAGTGGCCCCCTAATACTGTATCTGAAGTCTCTTTTATATAGACCTTAGTGGTCCCCTAATACTGTATCTGAAGTCTCTTTTATATAGACCTTAGTGGTCCCTAATACTGTATCTGAAGTCTCTTTTATATAGACCTTAGTGGTCCCCTAATACTGTATCTGAAGTCTCTCCCAAAATTCATCCTTGGTGCAGAATTACAGCCACTAGAGCCAGTCCCACAATGAGCTTTCCTTAGTATGTGCCATTTTTGAGTTTAAAGCTTTTGAAGAGGAGAGGGGGGGCAATGTGGAGGCTGGGAGTGTGGCCTTGACCAACTGCCACTTTGCTCATTTGAAAGCCATTATGTCTCTCTCTCATGGGTGGGCCAAATTCTCTGGGCGGACAAAGCAGAGAAAGGGGAGGTAACCTTGCCCCTTATCACCTCATAAGGGACAAGATTTCACTCTGTTTCACTCTAATCAGGGAAAATTATTCCGTTACAATAAATGTGACAATTAATTGTTGAAAATTCTAAATAAAAGACTAATTAAGGAGCTTACATCAGCAATGAAAAAAGTGTCTCCACTTGGTCTTTTCGTCTTGTGTATAGGTCAACATTGGTGAGAGTGGTGAAGAGTGACAATAAAAACTTCTGTGAAAAGAGAAATGGCCACTCTTTACCCACATCCAGAATGCTTGGGGAAGGCTTTGCGTTGATATATCCCGCTGTTTGACATAAGTGATTTCCATTAGGTCTTCTACCCTTCCTCTCTCAGCACTCTTGAGTCCCTCTCGGTTGAATACATCCAACATCTCAAGCTTCTTTTTCTCTAATGATGCTGATGTTTCCCCATCTGGATAGTCGTCTGGCTGCCAACGAACACACCCATAACTGTCAACTCTAGCACATGTAGCTACTGCTGGCTGGTCATCACCAAAGAGTGTTGCCTCGATTCAAATATTCTACTCTGGTATTGAGCTGATTTATATGAAATACCCACATCCAGTTAGCTCCCCGTCTTCAGTTTTGTCTAAAAAGCTATTTGGATATTTTTTAGAAATAGCTTTTGCCACTACCACGTAGTCTCTAATCAAGTGTCTGCAGACACTTGATGAGAGTTACCGTTGATGCTCTCTAATCGCATCAACGGTAACTCTCATCAAGTGTCTGCAGTCATCCGGAGCTGGCCTCCCACCAGCATCTACTGCTCTTCTAAGAGTCGCACTTTGCTCCATGGCACTTCAAAACTGTTCACCCATGCAGAGATGGGACTGATGGGTGATATGGGGCATGTGCTGGAAGAGGCAACTGACATTGGCTCAGGCGATGAAGGGCTCAGCTGAGGATTTGCAGGACCTGCATTACACATGTATGAGTGAAAGCACAGAACAGTCAGGTGAAAATAAGGTTTGACCCTAAACAAATTCTAACAAAAGGGTTTCTCAGAGGTTTACAGTAGTATCAGATTTAATTAATACTAAAGGTTTACTAAAGTTTGACTACAAGAAAGGCCCCATTTTCAAAAAGACGGCCCGTCAGGTCCTTTTAGGTGGGTCAATATAGGGTTAAACCTCAACAAAATTGATACAAATGTTTTTTTATGGATTCTGATACAATTGGACATGCTAAATAACATACTAAAAAATCTATTAAAATCTAACCTTGGGAAAAGGGTCATTTTCAAGGAGATTGGAATGGCTATATCTCAATTACTAATTGGCCTAGATGGGTAATTTGAGGTCAACTGATGGTCAGAAATAACAAGAAAATTATTTTACATGTTAACATTGAAATATTTTTAAAGATCTGCATTTTTCAGCTGCATTGCAGGTGTATATTGAAATCAATGCGTTTTAATGTAGAGCAAATGCAATGCATGACTGTGATTTGCATGGATGGGGGAATATGGGAAATATCTTAAGTGGTGTTAAATCTCATCTAGAGGTCATATGCTTTAAAACTACTTAATCTTCAGGCCATTTTTGAAATTGCAATGTGCCTACTGTCCTTCTCTACTGTATTAGACTGTTCTCACAAACTCAGGCCTATAATCAAGTGCTCGTGCTCTTTGGGAAGCTGAGGGTCTGTATCTAGTACAGAGACAGCATAGCAGAGGCATGAATATTGTTTCTTTTTCCCTTCTTTTTTTTAAAAAGCACATTTTTTTCTGTACAAAATTAGGATTGAATTTAATTAAATTTAGTTATTAATTGTTGCAGCTCAACTATGTTAATTAAAACAACTGTAATCTCACCTCGTTTCAAGGAATGAAGAATCTTTCTGCACTGAATGAGTGTGAGCAGATGTTTGATGTCTTCTTCTTGAATGAACTGCAGATCATCTGGTCCTTCAACACTTACTTTTACCAACTCATTGACCAAAGTTTCAAGTTTTGCTTCATCTAGCTGTGGTAGCACGGTCTGTATTGCCTTCTCCATGGAGTCCATTACTCATTCTTCTGAAACACAGAATGATGCAACGCAACAAGTTTAAGACCAAATTGATTATGTACAGAAAGAGGTTAATAATCTGCAAGCTTGTCTACAGTTGAACACTGATAATGTGCTTCTGAGTTGCTTTGTAAGCAATAAACACCAAGATCCACAACAGGCACACTCTGATACTGCTGGATAACAAAATGCATGTTTGACTTATTTATCAGTTTAACAGTATTTTCCCAAGTAGATACCCTGTGTCATTTTGGACCACTACAACAGTCATTTTTCACACCAAATATTAAAAGTATTTTATTCATTAGCATATAGTTGACGCAGGTTTATTTTATTCCAGACGATAGTCTGCATTTATCTTGTCAACACAACCATAACATTCAGAAATGAGCAAACTATATGTATGGCAGAATTGTTACTTTAACAGTCTTTAACGTTTTTCAATTGATTGCAACAAATGTGGTTACGAATTTACCATCTCCATCTACTCCATCTGGAAAATTATTCGCGATTTTGTATTTTTGACCCTCTGAATTTACCGTTAGACACACCTCGGCATGAGACGAGACCGCATGAGACGGGACGGATGACATGGGACGCTCCAGGCTGCAGCCATCCACTCTTGATAAATCCACCTGTTCTCTCCATATTTGACTATGACTACATGACAGCCAATGTCAAGACTAGATGTTTGATCTGGGGAAAAAATGACAACCAGTAATAGTAATTCATAGAGTTCATCAAATAAATGTAAATGTGCTTGATGTAAAATGTAAAATCTTAACAACTACTCAAAGCGCTTTTACATCATACAGGAAACATTCACCATTCACACACATTCATACACTGTGGCCAAAGCTGCCAAACAAGGTGCCACCTGCTCATCAGATAAACATTCACACTCTAATGCACAGCATCGGGGGAACTCGGGTTCAGTGTCTTGCCCAAGGACACTTTGACATGGGACTGCAGGGCCAGGGATTGAACCACCAACCTTCCAATTGGCAGGCAACCGCTCTACCGCTTAGCCACAGCCACCCCTTTGAGAATTTAAAATTTGTTAAATTAATTTAACCTAATAATAATGTAGAAAAATCCAATAATTAAATCATAATGTGACTGCATTTCTCCCAAATGACATATTTTTAGGCATCGCTGGGCAAAAAATCTGGTAATGCCCCCGGACCTTCCTAGACTGGGCCATGCCCAAAGTTTTACAGTATCTGGCACTGTCTCTGGTAATGCTTAAAGTATGTAGTTGCAGTGTGAGGGACGTAGTCTCCAGCAGCTGTTCTTTACTAGATCTAATCAACTTCCTCTTTTCAACGGCAATAGCTTCCTTCTTTTAAGACCTAATGCAACAGTCAATGAGGATAGATACACAGGCACAAAGACACAGGTTGAAATGGTCTTAGCATCTTCTTATTTCAGTACAACAAATATTGCAGTGGTAGTAATCTTAACCCTATTTCTGGTATGATTGAGGAGTGTTTGTCTCTATTCAATTCAATTTTATTTATAATATCAATTCATAACAAGAGTTATCTCAAGACACTTTACAGATAGAGTAGGTTTAGACCACACTCTATAATGTACTAAGACCCAACAATTCTAGTAATTCCCACACGATCAAGCCTTTAGTGTGACAGTGAAGATGAAAAACGCGGAGGCAGTGTCTGACAGGGCTGGTTGGGGGTGTAATGAATAGTGGCAACAAGAGTCACAATAAAAGATAATGGAACAGTGAGTAGAAATAGTAGTTTGTAGTAGTTAACCGCATAGCAGGGCACCACAGAGAGCAGCAGGATGTAACAGGGCATTACAGGAAGTGTAGCAGGACCACGGCGACAGCTGCAACCATGATCTTGGAGCCTCCCTGATGCTGGGGGAAAGAACATAAGGACTCTAGGGAATGACTCCCCAGAGCTAGGCTAGTAACCAGCATCTCTGGTTATAGATGCACACAAATTGAAAGATAAAGGAGAGAGGAGCTCAGTGTGTCAAAGGAAATCCCCCGGCAGTCTAAAACTATTACAGCATAACTAAGAGAGACAGGGTAAAGAGAGGACCCTGGTCGGGCTAGAACTCTCCCCTCCCATATTGGGCTGTACTGCCCTGCCTCCCTCCGGATGTTTTTTACTCCTGCTCCTCTGAGGTGTGGTTCTTCATTCTCATTTTCTGGTGAGTTGCAATGGAGTCTTGGGGCTTGTTGCAAAGCAGGCAGTAGACAATGTTTGTCTACATATACTCCTGAGATCAAAAAGAGAGAACTAAGTTTTAATATTTAGATGTTTTTTTGTTTTTAATTTAGGCTACACAATTCAAGTAATTAGGAGACAAGAAGCATATCACAAAGATTTGTTTTAGCCCTTGTAGTAGATCTGGCTCATCCTTTTATTTACAGGCACAATGTGCTAGTTTGGTAATGATACAATAGCACATTTTCCTTTAATTTCTATATAATTTGATAAATATTGGAAACACATCCAAACCCCATTTTAAACCCAGCTCTTCTGCTTGGCTCTCTTCCTCGCCATCTGCTGACAGCTCAATATGTGGGCTTGTCCCTCAATACATCATGATTAAATCTTTTCTGTACACAGTTTAAAATCAATAACAAATGGGTCATTCTGTCTGCATAAAACAGTGTAAAATAGGATTAGAATGGTTTCCTATAATAGTCTTATCTGTAAGACCATCCAAACATCCACTAGATGGCAGCAAAAGACTGTGAAGGAATTTGTAGCCTCTAAAAATACCCCATTAGAGGATTAATGTTAGGGTGTTTTTACATATAGTCCTCTTCAAATGAACCAATCTAAGATCTTATAACGTGCACCAAAAAGGCACTCAGGTTTTTATTATGTTCACATTGTCAGTTTACTTGAAAGAGGCCTCGGTCATCTTTCTGGTTCATTTCAGCTCTGATCCCTCAGGGATGACTTCATTAGGAGCTTTCATCACTATGCACACTTTTCACCTCAAATTCAACCAACCTGCCATCAATGGTGAAATAAAAAAGTGCAAATGCATGTTTACCTTGTCTTTCTGACAGAACTGTCAAAACCACCCCTTAAAAAAGAGAAGAAGACTTCTCAGGAGGAGGAGGAACTAAGAAAGTCACTCGAAGTCTAAGTGACTACTTTATTGGTTTGTATATTTTTTTTTAAACGTTATTTTTATCTTTTGCACACTTTCTGATGGCAGGGTTACATTTTATACACTTGTTTTTTTATATTTGGTTTTTAGTTCCTGCACTTTTTCTAATTGGACTATTACGTTGTATACACTTGTCTTTTATGTTAGTTTTTAATTCTAGTAAATTCAATTCAATATTATTTATAGTATCAAATCATAACAAGAGTTATCGCAAGCCACTTTACAGATATAGTAAAGTGGCTTGGGGTATAGGTCTATACCACACTCTATAATTTACTAAGACTACTTAGTAACTACTGCCTTAGTAACAAACTACTACTACCAAACAATCCCAGTAATTCCCCAGAGAGCAAGCATTTAGTGTGACAGTGGAGAGAAAAAAAACTTCTTTTTATGGAGGCACTTCAGACAGACCCAGGCTCTTGGTCCAGGTCTGACAGGCGGTTGAGGGTGTGAACAGTAGCAATAATAGTCACAATAAAGATAATGGAACTATGACTAGAAATAGTATTTGTAATAGTTCATGGCATAGCAGGGCACTGCAGAGGCAGGGCACGAAGCAGGACCACAGCAACAGCTGCAACCATGATTTAAAGTAAGCGCCACCCTGGCAAGAGACATGGATTTACACAGATGGATAGAGAGAGGAGAGAGGAGGAAGGTCAAAGAAGTTCCCCAGCTGTCTAAAGCTATAACAGCATAATTAAGAGCTGGTGCAAGGCAAACCTGAGCCAGTTCTAAAGGGAATGGTCGATGAATCTGACAACTTTGAAGAGAAACAGAAGCAACCTCCTCTGCTGGTCTAGGCTAAAGCTGCTACTCCTCACTCCCTAACTATCAAAGAGGAGAGTTTTAAGTTTACTCTTAAATGTGGTGACGGTTTCTGCCTCCCGAACCTAGACTGGGAGCTGGTTCCACAGTAGAGGAGCCTGATAGCTGAAGGCTCTGGCTCCCATTCTACTTTTAGAGACTCTAGAACCACAAGTAACTCTGCATTCTGGGAGCGCAGTGCTCTAGTGGGGCAATAAGGTACAATGACCTCTTCAAGATATGATAGTGCTTCACCATTTAGATCTTTGTAGGTCAGGAGAAGGATTTTAAATTCAGTCCTGGATTTTACAGGAAGCCAATGCAGAGAAGCTAATACAGGAGAAATTTGATCTCTTTTCTTAGTTCTTGTCAAAACATGTGCTGCAGCATTCTGGATCAGCTGGAGAGTCTTAGGGGACTTCTTTCAGCAATGTGATAATAAGGAATCACAGTAGTCCAGCCTGGAAGTAACAAATGCATGGACTAGTTTTTCAGCATTGTTTTAAGACATGATGTGCCTATTTTTGGATATGTTACAAAGGTGAATAAAGGCTTTTTAGGTTTGTTTTAGATGGGCGTTAAAGGATATATCCTGATCAAAAATAACTCCTAGAACTCTGACAGTAGTCCTGGAGGCCAGGGCAATATCATCCAGAGTAGCTTTATCTTTAGATAATGAGGTTTGGAGGTGTTTAGGGCCTAGCACAATAACTTCAGTTTTGTCTAAGTTTAACATCAGAAAATTGTAGGTCATCCAGAATTTTATATCTCTAATGCATGCTTGGAATTTAGCTAACTGACAGTGACAGTAAAAGTTAATTGAGTGTTTCCTAATAATATTCCTAGAGGAAGCATATATAAGGTGAATAGAATTGGTCCAAGCACCGAGAGTTTCAACAAATTGAGATCAGGATGGTATGGTCAATAGTGTCAAATGCAGCACTAAGTTCTAGTAAGACAAGTACGGAGACAAGTCCTTTGTCTGAAGCAGAAGGTTGTTAGTAATTTTCATTGGGGCCCAAGCATGAAAATTTGATATTTTAAGAGTTTCGGAAACAAGCGCACAAAAATGGCTCATTAGCGCCCCCTACAAAACTTTAAAAATTGAGCCCCTGCCATACGTTTAACACTATCTAACGAAACGTGGTGTACATATGTAGGAGGTCAAGACAGACAAAACAGCTCATTGGAGCCATACCTTAAACCCAACATGAAGTCTGCCATTTTGAATTGAAAGTTTAAATTTTGTGTTATTTTAGCCATTTCCACATGTAGTACTTTAACCAACTCCTCCTAGAGATTTCATCAGATCAACTTTCAAATTTGGTCTGTACCATCTTAAGACGTTAAAGATGAAAAGATATTAAAAGAAAAACTTTTTGACATAGGGCTTGGCCGTTGTGGGGTGGCCATTTTGTGCGTTCCGCCATCAAAACAGGTAGTGGGTGTAGCTTGAGTGTACATTGACCAATTGGCTCAAAACTTTTCAGAATTCATCAGAGTCCCACCCTGACGACACATACAGGTGGATATTGGCTCAAAGTCATAGCACCCTCTATGGGCAACAGGAAGTCAAGGTGAGAAAAAGTCAAGAAAAGTCAAGGTGCGATACTTTAACAAACTCCATCTAGAGAATTCATCCGATAGACTTCAAATTTGGTCTGTACCATCTCAACAGCTTAAAGATGAAAAAGTTATTAAAAGAAAAAAATGTTGTGGTGGCCATTTTGAGCATTTATCGATGAATTGAGAAGTTGCTGTAACTTATAACTTCAGTGCACATTGTCATATCTGCCAAAAATTTCTCAAGTTTAACAAGGGTCCAGGGCTGAGGACATATACAGGCCAAAATTGACCTTTGGTCATAGCGCCCCCCGGTGGCAACAGGATATCCACCTTATATGACAAACATCATCCGATTTACATGAATCTTAGTCTACATGTGATACTGAGCAGCCCCCTATACTTTAACCACACCCATGTACGTAGGCCATGCATCCTTTTATGACTCTACGTTTAAGATAGTCGTGTGTGAGGTATCATTAAACTCAGCAGTTTCTTTTTGATTGTTGATGGCTTTTACATAAGTAACACCCCCTTTAATAACTAAAGACCCGTTTTCTTGTATACTATTGTGGGCAGTATCATTGAGCTCAACAGAGAGTTTAGTTTTTCTTTGGTCATGGCAATGTTATAGCCACGCACCTTTCACAGCTATTTAACTGTATGATGTAGAGTCTTGTGTGATGTATCATTCAACTCAGCAGAGAGTTCCCTTTTCATTGTTGATTATTTGCAGTGTCTGAGTGCCGCGCAAATGCACTGTCGCAAGGAGCGGCATCCGGCAGTAACCCCAATGCCCAATCAGCATGCTTTGGAAGAGGGTTTGGTAAAGCAAGACTATGGATGCTGCGGTCTCGGCCTGGCAACCTCTGTGAACTTATGTGAATATGGGGAGGAGGGAGTGGGGGAGACAACTCTCGCCAGTATTTTTAATTTGTACTGCAATAACTATTTTAAACACTAGCTGTCAGTATTATATATTGCACCTTTAAGCTGACAAAACCAGTTGGTAACAAAATATACTGTATGTTAGTTACTCATTAAAGAATTCCAGAACTCATGCGTCAGCTGTTTCTATTTGATGGCTGATGGCTGATGGCTGATGGCCTTGAAGCATGCATAAAAGTTGTTTAGCTAACTTGCTTTAGATGCATCCACACATGACCAGGAGGATGAGCTGGGATTGTAATCTGTTGAAGTTCTTAGACTTTGCCACATGCTCATCCCTCCTGGAATTGTACTTCCTTTCTTCCCGTAGTCCCTGTTTGCCTCCTTTACTGTTTTTTTTTTTTACATTGTAGGCCTTTACTGTTTGTTTTACATTGTAGGAAGATGCTTTAAAATTGTCCATGTTGCAGACTGCAGTCCTAATAATAATAATAATAATAATAATAATACATTTTATTTGTAATCCACTTTACATTAGAGACAAACCTCAAAGTGCTACAGGTAAGATCATAAAAGCAAGATAAAAACATCAGTTTAAAATACATATAAATAGTGCAACAACATTGTTGTGCAAGGTTAAAACTCATAAGTTATGCTAAAAAGAAAATGTTTTTAGTTCTTTTTTAAAAGTTTCAATAGTCTGTGGTGCCCTCAGATGGTCAGGGAGGCCATTCCAAATCCGAGGAGTGGCAGAACAGAAGGCATGATCACCCATGCTGCTGAGCTTAGTTCTGGGGAGTAGGAGGCGGTTGGAGTTTTTTGGCATTTTCATAGATGCACTGCTGGGTGAGAATTGAGATCTTGTATTCAATCCTAGCACAAACGGGAAGCCAGTGAAGTGAGTGGAGAATGGGTGTGATGTGGTTGTACTTTCGCACTCTCATCAGGATCCTTGCAGCACTATTCTGAACATACTGTAGTTTCTTCAGATTCTTGTTAGGGATCCCGATGAGAAGTGCGTTACAGTAATCAAGCCTGGAGGAGACAAAGGCATGGACCAGTTTTTCATACTGTGGCTTTTTATCTCCGCTCAATGGCACGCCCAGATTCATTTCCGTAGCGCACTGGTGTACCAGGGGGCTGAACGGGAGAAAGTGACAGTTCTGGTTTTGAATGGGGCTTGGAGATCCAAGATACGCTTTGGGGTGTTGTTGTAGTAATCCACAGTGTCCATGGCTGGTAATTAGTTTACGGAAAGGAGATGTTGGAGGTCGGACGCCATAGTCTCTGGGTTGATGTTTTTTAGATTTCTGAAACAGATTTGTCGTTTGGGGTGATGAGGGTGGAAGGTGAAGACATCTTCAAGGAAATGGCCTTGTGGTCGGAGACACCCAGATCATAGACCAGAAGATTGCTGAGATGAGCAGAGTTTGTAATAACCAAGTCAAGTGTGTGCCCCCCTGGTGTGAGTGGGGACATCAACAAATAGTGTCAGATTAAAACAGTCGAGTAATTGGAGGAATTCTGCAGCAAAACGGCAGTGGAGTTTACATGAATATTCATATCTCCGAGGACTATGATATTGGCAGACATTGTACCAAATGTTGAGAGAGGTTTAGACATCTCTGGGATGAAATATCCTAGAAACTTTGCAATTCATGGTTTCTGGTTGTGGGATGATTTAACTGTAGTTTTTGTCCATATTAAATCTACCACAGACAGTCAGGAGCATAAATTTGATCTCCTCGCCGTGTGTGGTGTTAGCTTTCCCTGACTTGCCTGTAAAAAATCTTGGAATCTTGTAAATCTTGTGAAAAAACTTACATTACAGCTCCAGTGGCCAGCAGATCAGACAGCGGTAGTATAGGGCAGCTTCCAGGTATGATTGTGTATCTGTGTGATTGACAAATAACCATCATCTCTGGAAGACAAAATACATTTTAAATATCGCTATTTCAAAAGTAAAACACAGAGCTTTTAAACAGGGTGCTTCAAGGTTTAGGAACAATTCAAAAGACTTTCACCAAATCATCAAAATAGTTTTGATTCATTTTCTTTCTTTCGACAAATTAATAATTGAGCTATTGTGCAGCTCTAGACTGCTTTCAGGTTGATCCTTGCTTTAGTTTCAAGGTGCATGCAGCCACTAGGGAGTGCCAGAGAGACACAAAAGTGTCTTGTTCTCAGAGATAAAATATGTTGGCTGATCCTCTTACAGCAACTTGTTCATTTCATACTTTGTTTTCATCAGCTTAATTTTTAAGAAAAGTGCTGTAAGATTAAATTGCCATTGCCATATGCAATTCAAGGGTGTCATATTATTTTCAGAATAAATATCTGAAACGGAATGAAGCTCATGCACACAGCAGACAGTACAAAACAGGAGCAGAACGGGTCCACCCACCCACCCTGGAAGAACTGCAAGTATACTGGCTTTGAAACATGTTCTGTGGCACAACTACTGGGAGTTGTAGTTTTAAAATGCATTGGTAAATATTCTGAGAAGTAGAAGTTGGCAGTGTAGAATTCTGGATAGTCCCTGGGGGCGTTGGGTATGATGAACACCATACCCAAATGCTTTCATCCGTTTAAAAAATAATCCAATTGTTAAATAAGTCAAAATAGCCTATAACCATATTTGATGGAGCCTCTAGTGGGTACACAATGGTCGATATGATAGGTGAGGCCAAGAGCTTTCTATAACAGCTGGTCCTATGTGTGTAGGACCTCTTGTTTGCTAAATGACAAGCCTTCAAACATGTGCTGGGTGGAAGAGTAAGAGGTCAATATTTCAAAGCAGGAGTGACTTTTCCTCTTCAGATTGGCATATGTTACTCTCCAGGTTGAGACCTTTCCAACAATGTGTTACATTTCATTGAGACAACTAGGCAATACAGTAGCAGTAATTTATTGTCGACACTTTATTGTCCCTGGATATTTGCCTTGGACTTAAATGCTGCATGCATAACACTTGACATATTGTCTTATCATACAGCTGACATAGATGTTACAATAAAAAAACAACATATAAACAAAGCAACATGTACTGAAGCACATCCCAACCACAATTTGCATTGCACTTCTTTCACAAACTGGGATAAAAGCAACTGATTACACAACGTTTTGCATCATGAAACTATTGCACAACCACTGCAGCCTCAAGCAACATTATTCAGTGTTTTAATTAGGCCCTAATTAGTCCAAAAAAAGGTTGAGTTTAAATATATTTTCTGCCAGAGGGTGGGAGCTGATACTTGACCTGGAGATTATAAGATAAATCAGACAATATTCTCTGTGCTTGCTTAGAGAGACTGGGTTCCATTCTTCTCCACAACCTATGGTTGTCTGTACCTGACAAGCAAACTTTAAATGAAATCTTTTGAGATATTGCCAAACCATTTGGACATCCGGCTATATGTAATACAGCCTGGTAGACAGAAAACATAATCCTCTGATACCTCCTGAGTGTGCGTAAAAAATCTAATCTCTGCTTTAAGTGGGAACAAACTTAAAGTGGGGCCTGTCCAACTAAACGCTAAGAGCAGATCCAATTGATTGTTTCATCATTTAGAACCACCAATCCAGTTTTTGAAATAGCTGAATGATATGGTTGCTCTCTAGCTATTAACGTTGATAAACCGCAAAAGTAGAACATTGTTTTCAAATAATGATGTGTTTGGGGAAAAAATTAAAATTCTTCTAGTGGAACAATCTTGTCACAGTTGTTTTGTGGTTTGAATCCTATCATCTAGAGCCCGGCCGATAAAGGATTTTTTAAGGCCAATATCAATTACAATGTGGGATTTAAAAAATCTGATTTTCAGATAGATCGGACGATACATATACTGTATTTAAAAAAAGATTTTCAGAAATGTGTAACAAAACATAAACATTTGCTATGTGTAGTTATTTATGAGTCCTGCCTAAAATAATATGATAATACAGTTTAAAAATAAACTTGTTTTTTTCACAACAGAACAGAGGAACATCAAAATATATTTAAAGTTCTGATAAATAAAATGTATAAAAATATAAACTTACATATGAAACTTAAAGTCCTGTGAATAAAAACACAATAACAAGAAAAGATCAAAGGGAGTTGCCAACAGGGACGTTGTAGAGCGCCCTCTGGTTGACAAACTATGCAACGCAACACTCATAACATGGTTGAAGGGTGTTTCATCCGTTTTTATTTAATTTTTTTAATATTCATTTATCCGAATCATTAATTTGTCATTTGTTATATTTGTTAAATGATTCTTATAAATGAATATTTAAAAAAATATATAATAATTCATAAATAATTCGGTCAGGCTCTACTATCATCTACTGGCTTGGCTTGGCAAGATCTCGGAGAACAAAGCGACACAAAGCATGGTTCAGTTAACAATGTTCTGAAGGTTCAATCAAACACACAAGGATATACATATTTTCTAACAATCGCTACATTCATTTAGATTAAAGCCCAACCGATTAAGGATTTTTAAGGCTGATACCAATACAAATAATTGGTATTTCATTTATTTTTATTATGACATTCCGATATGTCGGCCAATATATATTTAAAAAAAAAAGTGTAACAAAACATAAACATATTTTCCTAACATTAGTTATTTGTAGTTATTTATGAGTTCTCACTAAAATAATATGATAATTTGTTTTATTGTCACAACAGAACAGAGAAACACCAAAATATATTAAAGTTCTGATAAATAAAATGTATAAAAATACACACTACAGATAACAAAAAAAAAAAATAACAAAAAAAAAGTATAAATATTGCCAACAGAGACGTTCTAGAGTGCCCTCTGGTGGACAAACTATGCAACACCAACATGGTTGACCGTCCATTTTTATTTTATTTTTTAAATATTCATTCATCACAACCATTTATTTGTCATCATAAATGATTCTGACGAATGAATATTTAAAAAAAAATATCGGCCATTATAAATGCAGATCGAGAAATGCTTAATATCGGCCGATAATATCTATCTAATACATCGGTGAGGTTCTGATTTAGGGGACGTGTATTAAGATGAGAAAGAGAGTCAGGATGGGCAGAAAGATGGTCCCAAGATTTGTTCACACAGATAGAAAAACTGTTTTGCCATTTAAGATAATAATAAAACAGATGAGAAAGACGTTGTTCAGACTTCTCCCAGAATGGAATGTGGAATGTTACATATTCACAACAGCTCCTTTTAATCCTTTTAATTTTTTGTCTTTTACAATAGTACAAGTCACTTGAAGTGATATTGGGAGTTACAGAGCTGCCTGCTCGCTGTCCAGTTCCCATATGAATGACTGCGTTGCATTGTGGAATAAGCCTAAATGCGTTCATAGCCACATAGTGTCTTATAGCATTCTCAAATATTTAATGGGTAAGACCAACAGAACATTAAAATAAATAAATAAAAAACATTGATAACATCTTGTGAATAAATGTTGATTTCAGCTTTAAAATATCAATATCAAGTATCTCTACAAGGTTTACAAATATCAATAAATAACAAAGCAATCCATGTAATAAGACCAAAATAATAACATTAAAAGAAAAAAAACTACTACTGCAAGATGCTTCTAATTGAAATACGAAAATTTGTTTTGAAGAGTAGAGATGCAAATAGTGCTGAGCTATTGTTGGGTTTCTGTTATTAACATCACAGAGTACGGTCTAGATCTGCTCTTTATGGAAAGCGCTATAAGATAACTGTTGTTGTGATTTGGCGCCATATAAATAAAATTGAATTGAACAACATGAAGCTCTGCACAGAAACCTTAAATAAAATCCCTTTCAGAGTTGTGTGTTGTTATTGTCACTACAACAAGCTGCCTTTTCATCCATAGTTGCTGTAGCCTACATTGAAGTTTTTACAGACAGCATGTTTTTCACAGCTGGCATAGTTGTAGTGTTGTAACGTCACTATGCCAAAACAAATGTTTACTTAAAGACTTACCTTATCTGTAGGGAAATGTGATATCTCTGTGTTTAATGAAGTTAGCTCCACACAAATTTGATGGGAGATTCGGCTGTGTCATGCTAATAGCAGCACATGAAGCCTTGAGTCGCTAGCCTCAAGCAAAGATAAGGAGCGGGCTTTTTACCTCCACACCCCCACATTTTTAATAATTTTCAAACTTGTAGTCTTCAGCCCTAAGCTGCTGACTCAAGTGATGTCACTAGAGGCAATTTTTCAGACTTCACACAGCTCACAGTAGGAGTGCTACAACCAGTCATACAACACTCATGCAGCATGACAACAACACCTGAGGAATCTATACTACCCAACCAAGCTGCAAAGAAGATCATCTACATCAAAAATGAAATCCAAAAACTCACCAACGGGCTGTCGGGCAATCCAAGCGGCTGGCGTCTCTCAAAACAGCCCTGCAGGACACAGCTCATTGGGATCCCTCCACCTGTCCTCAGCCAGTCTGCTCTACACTGCAGTCGCCGTGGTCTGTGGTGCAGAGTCGTGGTCATCCAAAAGCCTTGGACATCTCAAACTGCTTTGCACTTCTGGCTAATGGTGATGCTCCAACTTGGGTCGGTCTCCAGGTGGCTAGCTCCAGGAATGGTGACTCTCCAACAAGGCCCCAGCCCCTTTTTTCACCATTTCAACCCACAGTGTTGTCAGCTCCCAGTCTCTATCCCCTCAACCGCTTTTCTCCCCTACTACATTGATCGTCTGTGATTCCATTATCAGGAGTGTATGTTTCTTCAATGCAACTACACACTGCCTCCCCAGTGCCCCCATGTTTCTTCAATGCAACTACACACTGCCTCCCCAGTGCCCCCATGTTTCTTCAATGCAACTACACACTGCCTCCCCAGTGCCCCCATGTTTCTTCAATGTAACTACACACTGCCTCCCCGGTGCCACAGTCACTGTCATCTTATATTCTGTGTTGTGTGACTAATGTATGTGTGCTGCTGTAACACCGTAATTTCCCATTTTTTTGGAATCAATAAATATGTATTTATCTATCTATCTATCTATCTGAAAAAAACTCTGGGATTTATAACCTTCACTCCTGACTTACATGAAAAGGATTGTTGTCCATGTGGGAACCAACGATACTGTCCGCCAACAGTGGGAGCTGACCAAAAAAGATTTTAGCCAACTTTTTAAGCTTCTAAAGCAATGTGGAAATTCTGTTTTTATCTCAGGTTCCATCTCCACACTGGGCCGCGGTGCTGGGCGCTTCATCGCTTGTGGTTCGATCCTTGGCACTGCAGTCCCATATACAAGTGTCCTTGGGCAAGACACTGAACCCCCGAGTTGTGTGAATGTGTGTGAGTGTTTATGTGATGAGCAGATGGCACCTTGTACGGCAACCCTGGCCACAGTGTGTGAATGTGTGTGAATGGTGAATGGTTTACTATGTAAAAGAGCTTTGAGTAGTTGTTAAGACTAGAAAAGCATTATCTAAGAACAGACCATTCAGCAGAGTCTTTAGCTTTTAACTGGTTTCAGTCTGTCTGTAGGGCACACAATGTTGGCTTCATTGACAATTTTAATCTTTTTTGGGATAGATATTCTATCTTTATGAGAGACGGCATTCATCCTAACGGGCTGGACTTGCAGGTGCTAGCTGCTAACTTTCAGCGTGCTGTGCAGTGCTTACCATGCAATTAACTATTTATACAACACTCGCACACCCTGGAATCCCTTTCTCCCTCTCTGGCATCAGCTCAGGACACTGTTTGCATGTACTGTTGACCTGCTCTCCTCACCTTAATAAAACCCTGTTCCCCTATAAAAAAAATAAACAAAAATGGGTCTGGACCTAACCAGCCTAAAGAGGACTCTGTTTAGTTTTTTTCCTTTTTAAGAAGGTTTTAATTTTTATGGAGTGAAAGGAATATACGATTTAAATATGGTTTATGGCACTTTGGTTTTTATTTCATCAGCTTGTTTGAAAGTATTGATTTTTACACAGTGGTGTAGTCAGGTAGTTTACAGGTAGTCAGAGTTATTTTTTAAATTAAAGCTGCTTCAACTCAAATTAAGTAACCTGAACCTGAACCTGAACCAACTCAGACTGTACTCCTTTATCCTGGCTTGGAGCAGTGTGTCCAGCCCCGGCCACTGCTATCTTATCAGGCAGGGGCAGGGCAGAGTGACTGGCCAGCAGCCCTCTGCTTAATTGAATATCAATCATGCCTCCCCCCGTCCTGTCACCATGGAGCTGTGATTGGTCCATAGCAGACCAACCTGGAGCGGCCAGTGAAAGCTGCTGTATCATTGTCCATTCACTGACAACAATGAGGCAGAATAACTAATGAGCTCCGGCCATGCTGTGGTGTCGGACCCGCAATATTCTCAGAGTAGCTTTGGACATGACCAGTAACCTTCCGTGGACCACACGCTGGACCAGGGATCCTAAACAATAGCAATGCATGCATTTATAAAAACAATATAAATTGTAGCTTTATCACCAAAGAAGATACATGGTAGGAGGATACACAGGTCCTTCCATTTGGATTACATTTTTTTTTTATCTATTTAATTTTTGAGAGTTCTAAGGGCAAGAAGCTTTAACGTCAAGGAGGTTGGAGTGAAGAGAACCAATATGAAACCAAGAGTGATTCTCACCTGCCTGGCAACTTTCTACTGTTTAAGTAAGTACAGTTGAGTTTTTTAAATCAAAATTGCTTGGTTCAGCTATTACAAAGTACAAGATTAGAACTGGGGGACTTTGCCAAGTCCAAACAGCAGATGAACTGGAACTCAAATCTCTGGCACCTAGGTATAGTCATCATAACAGCTACCTTGATGAAGATCCAATTGTTCCCCAGTCAGTAAGTTTGGTATATTGTCCATGTATTTTAAGTTTCTTAAATTGTTTGGGAAAACAGAAGGGCTTCTGCCCTGTCCTCATTACTAATAACTAATCCAGGTATTACCAAAGGACTAAATAATGAGTTCCACTCTGTACGGATGACTGGAAGCTCTTGTTAGTATCTTTATGGATGTGATTTGGTTTTTTACTAATCACCTGCACAAATATATACACTATGCAAACTCACTGTGACTGGAACTAAGCATTTAGTTGCACAAGAACTGTAGATCTGATTAACAACTGCTTGTACAACTGTGGCCTTCTGAAAGGAAGGCAAGCTTCACAAACACAAGTCAAACTTGTGTTCAAGACCAAAAGAACGAACCTTCAAAACAAATGTACAATGTGGTATATAAATGTATATATACCATTATAGTCCATTTAAAGTTGTTATATTGAAAATATTGAATAACCTCTTTTAGTCTTAAGAACGTTATGCAAAATACCTGGCAATTGGGCAAAAACTTTCTTCCCACTGAAACAGAGACCTATTGAATGGACATCTGTTATTATTAAGTATTCTTAAAATAATTCCTACAATATGAATATACATCTTTGATAAGATTGAATTATCACACTGCAAATTATTTGGTTCTTACCAAGATAAAAAAAAAACTTAGCTTAGAATTGTTAGATAATTGATCTTGTTTTAAGAGTACATTTCTAATTTTAAGTGTTCAACTTTACACTATAATCTTAAATCAAGCAAGCTTGTCAAGGGAAATTATCTATACCTATATTTTATATACCTTTTCCCCCAGATATAGTGTTTTTATTTTGAATTGTCTTCCTGCATGGACAGATAATTTCACTTGTTTTGAGTACCTTTTCCCCCAGATGTAGTGTTTTTATCTTGTTGTTAGACACCCCTTTTTTACAGTGCAATCTCTCTAATAAACATTAAACCATTTAAATTGAAGGCCACAAAATGATGTTGGACAAATCAAGAAAGTTTATTCTTGAACTTGTAAACATTATTTTTCACTTAAGCCAAAGGTCCACTAACAATCTATGGTTTGATATTTTAACTTACTAAGCAAACTCCATCTCCTTGGAAATACTTTAAAGTATAGTTTAAAGCTCCAGACACAAGCTGTGGGAACCTAGAATTAAGATTCATTTTTAACTTGACTTTGCCTTATGGAACCTTTTTGGGGTGACACAAAAAAGACTTTCTGTACGTTGAATTCATTTCTGTACTTTTTTACTATTCATATTTCCAAACATTTAAAAAGGGACATTTCAAAGAAATTTCAAAACCTGAAGGTCAGATATCTTAATATAGCAGTTGTGTTATAGGCATGATTATCACATACTGTAATAAACATTTCAAATAACACACAAGGTTGTAGATGTACACCAAAAATGCTTTATTCGAGAAAAAACAGGAGCTTTGCATGAGAAGGGGAGCAGTGCAGATGGCATAGGAGAGGGGTTAGTCGGCGCCCTTTGACCTTTAGGGCGGGGAATGGCTCTGGGTCGTCCTGGTCAGCAAAGCAGTCTGTGGGGTGGGTGGTGGGGGGTGCACAGTCACAATAGGCACCCCCAAGTCCTCAGTCTTCAGTGAGCTGACCTTCACACCCTCATCTCCATAACACAGCCCTTCAGTCTGCACTCAGATTGAGACCTTATTAAAAATGTGTGAAGAAGGTAAACCCCCCCTACAGCTGCCCATGACCATGTCCTCCACAACCCTGCCCTGTCAGGGCTCCTTACACCCACACACACACACACTGTCCACAATGGAGAAACACCCCTTGGTTTAATCCACAGCAGGGACACAAAGGGCCTGTGGTGGCCGGCGGCGTGTGACAGAAAAGAGTCAAACATCTAAATCCGTGGATGGTTTAGGCTAATGCTAACAGGATTTGCACTGAAAAAGGTACGATTATGAGGCTGATGGGACTTTCTATAGAGGACCCTCATCCAATATTGACCCAACTATATGATGTGCCCACAGACAGACACTGCTTCGTAAACTTTATTGCAATACAACTTTTATGAGTCTATTTAACTTCTTTCATTATTGTTTGACCAGTTGGCGTGTAACATACTCAATGCTTTATATTTCTCTGGTAGCACCTTAGAATTTTAATAATAGCCTTATGTCCAGTGCCACTGAGTGGATGACAGTAGAAACATGAGCGAGCAGCTTTTGGTGACTGACAGTTAGACCAGACAGGATGTGCTAAATATAAATCCAAGGCTGGTCATCAGTAGTTATTGTATGATCAAGACATACATTTCCAGCTGGTTAAACTGATGGTTAGGGTTATTGACGTTATAACTGTGTACACCTTCCAAGATGAGCTCTAAGTAGTTTTGATTTTGACTACTTAATTCAAGTGGTCCCATATCACTCATAGCCCATCACTAATAGTTGTCTTCTGCTAATACTATAAGTGTCCCATTAGAACACACTGGCATGTGTCCAGCAGTGCTTCCAAGGATCTCTCTTGCACAGTGAGTTCCTGAGTGGCTTATTAGCTTGTGTTTTGTCGTGCCTGAGTGTCCTGCCAGGCTTTATGTTTTAAATGAGATTTTACCTAATAAGAGTTGCTGCACCAATTCTGTAAGCTGACACCTCACTGATTAAAACTGCAGGACAAAGAAAGAGGCCTACTCCCCATTACATAACAGATTATTGCTTATTGATCCACCTGGCTGGTGGGCAATGTTTTTTGGCAAGGCATTTTAAATCTGCACTGACCATTAGAAATCAGCCAATCCCCCAAATGCAGATGGGACATCTGGGCCCAGGGGCCCATGGGGCCAATATCAGTTGATGCCTTTTATCACTATGTCAGTAAACTAAGTTGCTGTAAAAAAAAAAAAAAAAGCCTGATCCCACCCTAAATTTGACCTTAATAACATTGTATTGTAATCTAACATTAGAATGTCCATCTTCATATCATGTTATAGACACTGTGTAGGTCTCACATTCAGGATATTTACAAAGTTAAGTTGAGTTCTAGGATAATCTTTAGTAATGGTTCAAACTGAAATCTATCCAAAGCACAGAATTTCTTAACTGTCAAATTCAGAAAGTTGGTAGATTAATAATAATGTTTATTGTTGGATCAGATAGTTCCAGATTTAAATCCAAACAATTGCCATTGTATCAAATGTTGGCTTGTTTTGATAGTTTAGTAGAAATCAGGTTTGTATTTCTCAAAAAATTAAAGATAAACTACTTCCTTCATTATGGTATAAAAATCAAGTGTTATATGTCCACAAATCAAATAACAAATCAGAAAACACTGAGCTTAATAAAGTTGTTGAATAAAGAAATTAATAATTACTTTTTTGGTACAAGCTATCTTAAAACTATGCCTGATATCTGTTTAAACTGCACTTTGAGTCATGGACACAAGCATGTTTTAGCACCATTCCTTTCTCAGAAACACTCAGTGTACACACATTGAACTTGGCATATGACACACAGTAAATGACCATTAGTTGTTTTAAACAAAGACCCAGGCAGACCCCCTATAACAACTACAAAAGCAAGTTTGTGAATCAGCTGAGTGAGCTCGCCGTCTCCTAACAAGGAGAGTTTTCCTCCCATTAGGAGGACAAAAGAGGGAGCCCAAGGGCAAAGGGCTTAATGCCTGCCCAGCCATTCCCTTCTTCCAGCTTAGACCTCCAACTGCACACTCATTGTTTAAACAGCTTCTTCTTCTGAAACATATAATGAATAAAGAGTTCAGGGGCATTAGAACATATAATATTGCACATGTTGCAGCTTTTAATGTGATCTCTTTTTTATGTTATTAATAAATTATCAAACATATGCTCAAATGGTATATCTGCAGATATGTGCAGTGAATTCATCAAATATGAAGCTTGAACCCTAACTCATAACTCTCAACTCTGACCAAATATTTATTAATTCTACATTCCTAGCTCTAATCCATGCGGCCCTCCAAAGTTGCCTTTCACACAGCGACACACAGCGACAGTCTAAAGGGTAGAATGAGGAATAAGGATAAAAGAAAATAAATTGATGGAAGGATTTCTTTATGGTGTTCAAGACCCCTTTCTTTTTCTGTGTCCCTTTTTAATGGGGATGGGGGGGTGGGCAGAAATCTGTGAACTTCACGGGCTTCAATCTGGCTAAACAATAGCAGTGGAGGGCTGGGAGAGTCGCTCAGACTGGACACAAGCTGCCTCCCCCAACACCATTACCCTCATCTACACATCCATCCTCCTCACCTCTGACTCTCTCACGACCCCTGAGGGGTTTGGGGTTAAGCACAGGGTGCTAGTGTGGGGGTTCCTGGACAATCCCCTCACTTCAGAAAAAATCTCATTATCATCCTACCCCTATATTAAAAATAGTCCTAAATTATCTGTAATGTGTTGTACTTAATCAGACTTCAGGTAGGTTCAGCTTTTTGGAACTTGCAAAGGGTACATTTAACTCCTCCGTTCTGGAGTTGTCTAACAGTCTTTAGTCTTGACACACTATTACCATCCTTCATCCATCTTGATGCAGAGAATGTCACTGAATTTGAGGCTTTAAACTGGAAACAAGACAAGGGATTGACTCCAAATTAACAGAAATGTGTCAAGGCACAAATGTCAATTGTTAGCTCAAAACGGCTATTGAGTTAAATCTTATATGATGTACAATCTAATGCAATCCAATTCAATAATCCCTGTGTTTATGAAGATGCTGTAGTCCAATTCAAATCAAGTCATTTCCAAAGCTGTAATTTGAGGTGGTGTTGCATTGGACAGCATTGTGCTGAAAGAGATTCCTATTTATGTCCACCCAAGCCTACAATTTTAAAAGAATGTCTCTGAAAAGAAAATCTGTTGTATTGGATTGCATTAAATTGTTGGTGTCTCCAATGAACTGGTTACTTAGAACAAACTATAGCTCTCTAGTAACAGGGTTGCAGCTATGAAGGCTGCAACCCACTGGCTCCCAGATATACAGTAGATCCTGTTGACAAACAAGAACTTTGATTTGTACCTCAACCAGTTCCTTTTTATATGATGAAGTAATTAAAATGTTGATATTACATTGATATTACACGGTTGATTCTAACATTTGTTATGCTACGACTGTCAAGCTAACACGTCCCGCGGCCGCCACTGAGATCGAGTATGGTTGCGTGACGAGACTGCACAACGCCGTTTGATTGGTGAAACACAGTCACGTGGTAGAACCTTTAGCGGAAGTCTCTCTCTCTGTCAAAATAAAACATTAAAATGAGACGTACGCGGGGGGTGGATAAAAACAATAACGCGTAGAATACCACAGAGGTAAAAAGAAAAGTAACAAGCTCATTGTAGCCTAATGTAGCGGAGTAAGAGTACAGTTTCTTCTTCACTAATCTACTCAAGTAAAAGCAAAAGTATAGTGATTTAAAACTACTCCTAGAAGTATAATTTTTTCAAAAACTTACTCAAGTAAATGTAACGGAGTAAATGTAACTCGTTACTACCCACCTCTGCTTAAGATACATTACCTTAAGCTACGTTAAGGTACCTTCTCCTACATTAGCTTACAATTACATTCCTTTTTGCCCCCTTAAATTGTCTGACATTACCTTTCATTGCCTTGCATTCCATAACTTTAGGTTGCCTCATGTTGTCTTGCATTGCCTTACATTACCTTGCTTTAGCTTATGTCAGCAAAATTCAAGATAGGGGATACCTGGGAGAGCTGTGTTCAGCAGAGTAGACCTTTGACAGCTGCTGTAATGCAGTAATTGATGATGAACTCTATGGTGCATCTGTACAAATCTAAGCTTAGGTTGATCTGTGCTTTACTCTGGTATTTGCTCATAGTTTAGACTAGACTAGCATTTATAAGCCTGAGATAATAGATAAACAAAATAATAATAGATATTGTATAAGCAACCAGTTTTTAGAAGTCATCTTGCAGTGAGTTCTGTATCTTGTGCATGCTATACTGACATTGTAATGATGATTATTTAGAGAAAACCAGGCATCAAAATTAAACATTGGCCTTTTATGCCTCACAGTTTGCAACACCATGTGTTTGATAACCATGGCCACAGGATGGGATGCGTCCCCCCTTGGGGACCTTGAATTTCATTACCAGGCCTAAGGGTTGGGAGGCAAAGGGGGGTTGCAAGGTTTTATCAGCCCGGACCCACATCCTCTTTGCTGGCTGCATCTGCTGGGTGGGAGAACTTTCATCAGAATTCAATTTTCTGAAGGAGGACAGATGCTTATTTCTTGATGTGACACATCAGTGAAGCCAGTGACAGAGATCAGGAAAAAGGGGAACAGCCCTGCTGTATGTTCAGGCTGTGAAAAAGCTCTGTGGCTGTGTTTTAATAATAATATGATCAGTTGTCATTATTGTCAAAATGGCCAACTTTGTTATATTTGTATATGCAATGCCATGATATCTTCATTCCTAATATTTGTCAGTTTTAGCCAAAAGAGAGCAGTTATGCTAAATGTAACTGCTGTGGAGGATCTTTTATCATTGCTAACTTATTGCACGAATGGATGTAAGACAAGGTGGGTAGTAATGAAATTACTTAATAATTAATAATTATCAGTTAAAGCGTCAATTGAACGAAATTTTAAATATTTTCTAACACTGTCTGGCATTTGGTCTCTATCCAAGCATATAGTATATTTTTCCAAGTTTTGACATATATGTCTGAGATGTCTGCCTACACCCCAGTACAATGGAGATCATTATTATTTTTTATCTGTAGTGAAACAATGACATTTGAAAAACTCAACAGTAACATCTGGTTTTAGTGTCCCTGTTACTGTGGATTATGTTGAGCAACGTGGACTTTGGAAATACATACATGTTCCTATCAAAATGTTTCATCTAATTGTTTAATGCTGTAAGCACAACAAAGAGAGATATACTGTATGTCAAAACCCGGTAGTATCTGCATTGCTAGTTACCACTAAAGGTAAGTAAGAAAATGTTTGGTTTTAGTTTTTAAAGAAAATTCCAAATCAAAGGAAATAGAAATGTGTACAGATGGTGTTGTTCTGATGTTCAACACATCAGCAAAGTGGAAGCTGGCTTAGTGGAATTGAAATGGGAACAGAAATGCACAAAATAACTGAAGCTAATCCAAAGAAAAATTTAGCTGCAAGCTGCTGTGTGTGGTGACGTGATGCTTGATGATGGCTGAACCCATAATACATGCTGTTGTCCAGCTCATGGCCCAGCTGACGGAAAGGGTTGAACTGGTTGAACAGATGCAAGACTCCATAGTGACATTGATAAGGCATTGTGCAGGTTCAAGTGCAACTGCGTTTGTTTCTGCTTACAGCTGGAAAGGAAAGTGGCTATTGCAAGGGTTCAAGGCTCTTTGCATATTAGGGACATTACTTATTATAAGAATAGACTGAAAGAAGATGGGGAAGACTGGGAGTGTCACCAAGGTCACAGAGGGGAGGGGAGAAGAGAGAAGAGAGCTCTAGTGGCATGGGAAAGTCACCTCAGAGATGGAACTGAAAAGAATAGATGAGATGGGAGGGGTGGAGGGGATGCATAAGAAAAGGCAGATGGTGCCCTAGGGTGCATGGTGGCTGACGGGAGTTTTCACAAAGGTTACTGTGGTTTAGGTGAAAATAAGCATAGTCACAACACTATTGTCACAATTGGCCCCTGCATTAATGGAGGGTCTACCAACTTGACCCCAGCAACCCTTGCCAGTGTTCTCCTCCCTAGCCCGGGTATTGTTGTTGCCCTCTCTGGCTGGATGGCTCGCTGGCATCCAGCATCCATTGTGGCTCGCCCTCAGTAAAAGCGTTATAGGCCGCAAAACCAAATGCACCATCAATCAAATGAGGCAGTTTCTGGTGTTAAGTGAGGTTTTTCAGGATATTCGGTTAGGCTTCTCTGAGACTTGGTGTCTTCCAGAAAAGCCTTCCCTTGTGCTATTGTTTCTGGCTTTGAGATTAAAAATAAATCCTCCTATGTCTTTTACAAAACACTCCTGCAGTTCAAGGTTGCTCTACAACTCATTCCATGTTAAAGCGAAAACGTCCTTTGGTTCTAAATTATGGTTTCATTGGATTTTTTGACTGGTTTCTTAAGGTGGGGACTAAACGAGAAGGACAGCTTGACTGTTTATTTGTCACCTTGGGGAAATTCCATTTTTTATTCTGTTATTTTTCTTAAATAACACGCACACACACACAAACACACAGGCAGAATGTCTTGGATTTTATTGAGCCTTCCATCACTTCCCCAATTCAAGATGGTTTAACAGTATGACACAAACCTCATTACAATTCTGAGATTGAATATTCCTCTGGATTGTACAACAAATTATCATTTTGTGTAAGCAGATTTGTAGTTATATAGCCTTTCTCTCTGTCTGATAACCTGTCTTTGTCATTCTTCTGTCTGCAGGTGGCTGTTTGGCCTCAGAGCTGTCTTTCCTGCTGGAGCCAAGTGATGTGATCGCGGTAAGGGAACGCCCGCTCATGCTGGACTGTCAGGTGCAGGGTGAAGAACCCATCATGGTTACATGGCGTAAAAATGGGGTGCCTTTGCCCACCAGCCCACGGGTTCAGGTGCTGGCGAATGGCACGCTGGTCATCCAGAACTTCCAGAAACGCAAAGAAGGGAGCGACGCGGATATGGGCGAGTACGACTGCGCTGCCCAAAACCGCTATGGCATGCTGGTCAGCCGCAAGGCCAAAGTCCTTTTGGCATGTAAGTGTTCAACAGTGCAACACAGGACATCACTGGTACATTATATATACTTTCCATGCCATACAATTATATTTGATTAGGATCAACTCAGGGATGGAAGGTGATAATGTCACTGGTTATCTTATGTCCTGATGAGCAGAACAAGTTTCTCACAGTGCAAATGAGCTGACTGGGAAATTGGAGGTGCATAGAGGAAGTGCATTGCATTCACTACCACAACAACCCTACACCATTGCTTCTTACAGCTATTGATAAGATATGGAAATACAGAAATCTTAATTACGACATCCTTATTTCATAATTATGGAGAAAATCTAATTTTTGAATTACTAATTATGATATTCTTTTGTGTAATTTGGATATGTTAAGTAATAATTTCAAAAGAAAATCATAATTTTCTTTCTTTGGATAATGCAATTTCCTTTTATAGTTCAAGTTCTGTAATTATATGCCGTTGCCTGGACTATACTTAGATATTGAGACCCCATTTACACCCAATACCAAACACCAAAAATACAATAACTACAAAAATGAGTGCCCTAAATGTATTCCAAAACAGGTTATATGATGATTTATTGGGTGATAACAAGCAATTCTATGTCAAAGCTGACATCCCCATCTTATAGCCTGAATAATTTAATCATCTGTTTCATAACCACATGTACCCCCCCTGTAAGATTGACAGTCAAATCCGGCTTCTTTTTTAAAATCATTGAATAGTCGAGAATTTGGGGTCACCGCTTAAATATAGTTGTACATACACATAAATGCTAGTGCATATTTGAGCATTTCTTTATAGGGCTCTCAGTGCAGAGGCTACGTTGTTCTGGAACTGGAATTTTAGTGTCTCGCTCAGTGGGACATAGGTGGTCTTAGTAATGATATTGGTGAATACGTAAGATATTATCATATCCTATATCTATACAGAAATGATGGATACAACTTCAAGTTCCAAGTTGTAATGAAACATGACTTATCTATTTAATTAAGGTTGCCCGAATGCCAATAATCACGTAATAATACAGTAATGAGATGTAAAGACTGCACTCTCTACAGTCCTGCTCTCCTACTTGGAGACAACAAAGAGTTCTTGCTTTGTCGTTACGTTTGTGGGTTTTTGTACTGTAGATGCAGGAAGTGTATGTGGCTGTAGATTGTATATATTGAGAAATCTAAATTACATTTAAAAAAGATAAACATTCAGTCATTTCCTCCAGCATTTTAATATTCACATCACTGCAAAATCCACAGGCCATGAACCTGCACAGAGAGCAGAGGATGTCTCACAGTTAGTCACCACATGTTGCTTTCTCTCTGTCAAAACATCCTATAGTCTCTGTTATAAATGGTGCTACACACAGTGAACAACTCTGCATCAGACTTGGCAACCCAAGCCCCCCTCTGACTCTGATCTGTGAGACGGAACAGGATCCCCGATACAAACCTTAAACAAAACATACCAGCTTCTCCTTATGGAAAGCCTATAAATTACTGCTCAGCACATGTAGGCATGTACATTGCTGTACACACATACACATACACACACAGTACTTGAATAACTTTCTCCTCCGTACCCCCACCCCTTCAATTAGACCAATAAAGCCAGGGAGTTCTGGATATCCAGGAGAATTACAACTATCTTGAACAACTTCAATGTAATGAGTTGCCATGGTGATTATCTCTCATTTACAAATCCTCCATGAAATACACCCTTATTGATTATGACTTATCCTGATTCATTAAGAATCCTGTGTGTGTGTGTGTGTGTGTGTGTGTGTGTGTGTGTGTGTGTGTGTGTGTGTGTGTGTGTGTGTGTGTGTGTGTGTGTGTGTGTGTGTGTGTGTGTGTGTGTGTGTTTGCCACATTCAGCCTTTGGGAATACAGGACATGGCACCATATGGTGAGCACAATTGTGGGCGTAAAAATAAAATGTTGTGACTTACAGTAACAACGGCTAAACATCATTTAGAAATGGATTGTAAAATGATTCTAATCTAACCCAAAACTATTTATATCAATGGCTATCAATGGCTTGCCAAGCTGTTTCCCAAAACTATTCTTGCAAATGCAGTAAAAACAAAAAGCGGATGGAAAATCTCTTTCCAAATGTGTCCTCTTCAGAAAAGTTGAAAAACATAAGGAAAGAAAAGTGGAGGAATAGAACAGATGTGTTTTAGTGAGATAGAAGCCGCTAATTATCTCCACCAATCTCTACACAACCCCTGGATGCTGTATTTCCCATTATGTAACCAATAGCATCTCTTTGTCATCCGGGTTATTTTCTCTGACTTGAAGATAAAGATCCTCCAAAGTCACAGAAGACATTATATAAAAAAATATGATGTTATAGGCAAGTAGTAGTGGTAACCCTGACTGACAAACTGATCTTCTTGTGTAGAATTGGTGTAGTGTCCCTTCAATGTTTCAAAATAAAATGCATGTCCAGAATTGTCCTCATTAAGGCCAATCTGTGTGTGGTTTACCATCAGCTCTTCCAAAGTTCCACACCCACCCACTGTCCATGACTGTGGATGAGGGAAGTGTAGCTCGCTTCCAGTGTCAGATTAACGGAGTACCTGAGGCCAAAATCACCTGGGAGAAAGACAGAGTACCACTCAACAACACCGACAACAGGTAACACCATACACACATGCACTACAGTGTATGTAATAATACACTTTATTTACAGAAGAAAATAACACCAGAAAAGGCCTAATAAATTAGAATAAGGCCAAAGGACATGAGCAGACAATACAATGTACTAAACAAATAAAAACAGCATAAACAAGAACATGTATTAACATTTCCAAAAGCTTTTACAGAGAGAAAAGTATTTTTAGAATATATAGTATTTTTTTACTACAACACAATACAACACATTCCAATGGCTTCACTCATGTTTAAAACAGAGTTTAGCAGATATGTAATTGTTTTTGGTGCCTCACCTGCACCCATCCCTCTCCTCCCTATCCAGATACACTCTCCTGCCAATGGGTATTCTCCAGGTGACAGGCGTGAAGCGGGCGGATGCAGGGGTTTTCCGCTGTGTTGCCACCAACCCTGCCAACACTCGCTACAGCCATGAGGCCATGCTCAACATCACTGGTGGGTGGACACACATGTTGCAATATACAGATGTGCTCAAATTTGTTGGTACCCTTACAGCTCATTGAAATAATGCTTCATTCCTCCTGAAAAGTGATGAAATTAAAAGCTATTTTATCATGTATACTTGCATGCCTTTGGTATGTCATAGAATAAAGTAAAGAAGCTGTGAAAAGAGATGAATTATTGCTTATTCTACAAAGATATTCTAAAATGGCCTGGACACATTTGTTGGTACCCCTTGGAAAAGATAATAAATAATTGGATTATAGTGATATTTCAAACTAATTAGTTTCTTTAATTAGTATCACACATGTCTCCAATCTTGTAATCAGTCATTCAGCCTATTTAAATGGAGAAAAGTAGTCACTGTGCTGTTTGGTATCATTGTGTGCACCACACTGAACATGGACCAGAGAAAGCAAAGGAGAGAGTTGTCTGAGGAGATCAGAAAGAAAATAATAGACAAGCATGGTAAAGGTAAAGGCTACAAGACCATCTCCAAGCAGCTTGATGTTCCTGTGACAACAGTTGCAAATATTATTAAGAAGTTTAAGGTCCATGGAACTGTAGCAAGAGGAAAATCGACCCCAGATTGAACAGAAGGATAGTGCGAATGGTAGAAAAAGAACCAAGGATAACTGCCAAAGAGATACAAGCTGAACTCCAAGGTGAAGGTACGTCAGTTTCTGATCGCACCATCCGTCGCTTTTTTGAGCGAAAGTGGGCTCCATGGAAGAAGACCCAGGAGGACTCCACTTTTGAAAGAAAAACATAAAAAGCCAGACTGGAATTTGCTAAAATGCATATTGACAAGCCACAATCCTTCTGGGAGAATGTCCTTTGGACAGATGAGTCAAAACTGGAGCTTTTTGGCAAGTCACATCAGCTCTATGTTCACAGACGAAAAAATTAAGCTTTCAAAGAAAAGAACACCATACCTACAGTGAAACATGGAGGAGGCTCGGTTATGTTTTGGGGCTGCTTTGCTGCGCCTGGCACAGGGTGCCTTGAATCTGTGCAGGGCACAATGAAATCTCAAGACTATCAAGGCATTCTGGAGCGAAACGTACTGCCCAGTGTCAGAAAGCTCTGTCTCAGTCGCAGGTCATGGGTCCTCCAACAGGATAATGACCCAAAACACACAGCTAAAAGCACCCAAGAATGGATAGGAACAAAACATTGGACTATTCTGAAGTGGCCTTCTATGAGTCCTGATTTGAATCCTATCGAACATCTATGGAAAGACCTGAAACTTGCAGTCTGGAGAAGGCACCCATCAAACCTGAGACAGCTGGAGCAGTTTGCTCAGGAAGAGTGGGCCAAACTACCTGTTAACAGGTGCAGAAGTCTCATTGAGAGCTACAGAAAACGTTTGATTGCAGTGATTGCCTCTAAAGGTTGTGCAACAAAATATTAGGTTAGCGGTCCCATCATTTTTGTCCATGCCATTTTCATTTGTTTTCTTATTTACAATATTATGTTGAATAAGAAATCAAAAGCAAAGTCTGATTTCTATTAAATATGGAATAAATAATGGTGGATGCCAATTACTTTTGTCCGTTTCAAGTTATTTCAGAGAAAATTGTGCATTCTTCGTTTTTTGTGGAGGGGTACCAACAAATTTGAGCACGTCTGTACAAGTAGTTAGAAAGTCTTTACTCAGACTGTGTTTGCCATTTTATGCCAAACAATAGGCTTTCACAACCGAAAGCTTTATCATCTCATCCACATCCACTGTTTCTTTCCTTCATTCTTCCAGGTGGAGCGCTAAGAACCTACAAGGAGCCGGCCATCCTGTCAGGACCCCAGAATCTGACCCTTACTGTCCATCAGACAGCCATCCTGGAGTGCATTGCCACAGGAAACCCAAGGCCAATTGTTTCCTGGAGCAGGCTAGGTACCACTGGACATTTCTGATAGAAGGTTTATGATTGAAGGAGAAATAGTTAAAGGTCACATGACACAGTGGGTTTTGGATGCTTTTCTATATGTGTGCTGTGTGTCTGATGTTTTGCTGCTGCAACACTGGAATTTCCCATTTTTGGGGATTAATAAAAAAATCTATCTATAGACCTTAGTGGTCCCCTAATACTGTATCTGAAGTCTCTTTTATATAGACCTTAGTGGTCCCTAATACTGTATCTGAAGTCTCTTTTATATAGACCTTAGTGGTCCCCTAATACTGTATCTGAAGTCTCTTTCCCAAACTTCAGCCTTGGTGTAAAGTTACAGCCACTAGAGCCAGTCCCACAATGAGCTTTCCTTAGTATGTGCCATTTCTGTGTCTTAAGGAGAGGTAACCTTGCCCCTTATGACCTCATAAGGAGCAAGATTCCAGACCAGCCCATCTGAGCTTTCACGTTCTCAAAGGAAGAGCAGGATACCCAGGGCTCTGTTTATACCTATCACCATTTCTAGCCACTTGGGGACCTTTACTAACATGCAGCATGTTTTAAAGTTTTATTTCACAAACCATCTCTGTGTGTTTCTGTGTCTGTGTCCATCAGACGGACGCTCCATTGGGGTGGAGGGTATCCAGGTTCTGGGGACGGGGAACCTGATGATCTCAGATGTTTCCCTGCAGCACTCTGGTGTGTATGTGTGTGCTGCCAATCGTCCCGGCACCAGAATAAGACGTACTGCACACGGACGACTCGTGGTACAAGGTGAGGCCATACGGAGACATACTGCCCAAGTGCACTTAACTCTCTACTGAAAAGAAATGTTTTCTATTATATTATATTCTAATAAATACTATACTATACTACTCTATACTATACCCAGTAGAGCTCCTCACTAGCCATCTGTACTGGCCACTGATTTTTGGGGAAACACTCTTCTTTGCTATTATATCTACATCAGGTGAGAAGATGGCTATGTTATATCTCTGTGGCCAGTAGGACAAGGCCATAACCAGCATTTCTAAAATACTGAGGTTATGAGTACAAATTTCACAAGGTCAACCCTTCTCAGAAATGTATGGCTACTGTAGCAGGCACCGAACTGCTTCCTGTTATTATTGTACGTCTTTCATAATATACATTTCTGTATATTTCAAAACCCTTAACATGCAGCCAGGAATGTAATAAGGGTGGAGAAATGCTTCATCGCTTTAAAATTGTATTTAAGTAATTGCCTAACATCTGTGAATTTATAATACTAATGGATATCAGACTTAGCCTTAAACAAAAATCCATCATGTTTGTAACTGAAGAATTCAAACCTTATTAAGAGCCCAGACTCTGTTCTCATAGCTATGCCCTGATACAGAGACAGGTCTATGTTTAGCCTAGCTTAGCTTTGCTCAATTAAGGGTATCAAAGGTGAAAAACATACACTTATTTAACCCTTGTGTTGTCTTCACGTCAACCATGAAAAAAAAATGTTTTGGTCACATTTTTTTCAACATTATTGCTTTTTCCAACATTTTTGTCACCTTTTCAATGTTGTGGGTGCTTTTTTTATGTTGTTGGTGTTTTTTTCAAAGTTTTTTGATATTTTAAATGTTGACATTTTCAGCGCTTGTTTCAACGGCCAATTTCTTGTGACAAAAAAATAATAATTAACTGAAAACGGGTCAAATTTTACCCAAGGACAACATGAGGGTTAAAAGTTAGCTAGTTTAGTATGAATATACTCTTTTCTGTTCAAAATACAGTGCTCTGTTATCCTGTCAACACTATTATCAGGACAGTATTTGAGGAATGTGGTGCAGGGTCACTGTGTTGTTAGAAGTTGTATTTTTGGCAAAGCTAGGCTAGACGTTTATCCTTGTTCCCAGTCTTTGTGCTAAGCTAGGCTAAACACACCCTGGCCCTATCTCTGTACTGGACACACAGAGATGAAACTGATCACCTGATCAACCCTGGATTTTCTTGAGAAAATCATATATATACTATAACTTCAAATAATGTACAGCATTTGAAATATAAATCAAAAGAAAAAGCTAAAGCACAATGCATAAGAGTTCATAAGATCTTAATCTGAATTCATATAATTTAGTTTTGCCTTCATCCATCCATCTCAATGTTCCTGTTGTGTCCGACTCTTTGACCGGATCAATCAATACTTGCCCCTGTCACGCTCTCACACTGATTGGCAGTGCCTTTAATGTAAAGGAGGGGCCTGATCTCTAATATATTCATGAATCTATTGATCAGTTTGCTCTCTTTTTGGGGTTGAGAGAGAACAACCAGCTTTAGGCTTTGGTCATCAGGTAACATGGCCACCCACAAAGTGTTTTTTCAATGTTTTAGTGTAAGTCAAAATGTCCTCATCCAAAATGAAATTATTACAACAAAACTGTAGTAGGCAAGAGCTGAGATAAGTTATAGTTATGATATAGGGAGAGGTTTCTCTACTAATGTCTTTAATGACACTGGGTCATTTTAGGAAATACTAATTATCTTAAAATAAGTAAACATTTTATAGAAATCTGTGACATCATATCGCAGATGATGTTATATGTTTGCTTTTGAATGTGCAGTTGAAAATTGTAGTAAAAAAAAAATGAGAGTAAAACACAGCCACAGGATGGCTCATAGGTGTGGTCATTTGACAGTCAGTACTTTGGAATTGCAAGGAAGTGACATCATGAGAGCCAAAGTCCCGCCCCTTCCATTTGCCTCCATGGCAAAGTGAACGGTGGTCAATGGAGGAAGACTAACTATTTTCTGGTCCCGATCGACTTGTGCCTTGGATTACACATATGATGTTTTTCATAATAAAAAACGATTTTACATGTCAAGAATGTCAGAGTTTGTCACAAGATAATATAATGATTTTCATCTCTTTTGATACGTCTGCCTTCATCTTAGAAGAGGACGGTAAAGCTCGACAAGGAGACAGCCATATTGCTCTGGTGACGTATATATTGGTGGAGACGAGAGATCTATTTCACTAAGTGATCTCACTCAAAACCTAATGTTTACGTCAAATTGTTTATCTCTTGACATGTAAAACTATCTTTTATATTTACACTCATCGTTTGGGAAATGCATGGCACAATTCGAACCAGACCAAAAAATAATTATCATCTCTCATTGGCTCCCGTTCTTTTTTTTTCAAACAATAGGAAGTAGAAGGGCGTGACTTTGGCTCTCTATACAAGTGTGTTAAGTGTTTGGCAAATCAATGTGTGTATTGTTTTGCAAAAAGTGTGAGGTGGATATTGTGTTTATGGTGGTGCACTTCTGGACCAATGTGTTGCTACTGGACTCTAAGGTTTAGATAATTGTGTAATACGTTTGATCCCAGTTTAAATTCAAAAACTGTAAAATGTAAAATATAATTGACCCTTATTTGAACTGTCTGGAAAACAGACATGTGTATAAAACAAAAGATGTATATCCAAAGTGTTTATATTTTGAAGTATTTGGAAATATATTCATAGTTATTTTTTGCAAATAGAAGAAAACATGGAGCAAACATAAAAGCTGTCGGGATGCCTCAAATGGAAGCTGAATGTTTTTCATTATTTAGCTTTTAGCATTTAGCATTATTAAGTCAAGTTCAGTTGGTATCAGTGAGGCTGGCTGCTGTTTGTGTTTATAGTGTGAAGGTTAGCAGGGATCTGAACTTTCACACAGTGTGTGTGTGTGTGTGTGTGTGTGTGTGTGTGTGTGTGTGTCCACGGTCATGGTCAGGATAAAGGGACAAAGAAAACCAACATACAAAGAGACAAAAAGTGAAGGACATCTAGACGGTGCAGGGTGCAAGATGCAGAATGGGGGTCCAAGGGGGTGGGGGGGTTCAGCCTCTGACCCTTGACCCCTGGCTCCTGACCTTGACAGGAGGATTCAGGGCGTATGTCTGTGAAAGCGGTTGGAACGAGGGAGGAGGGGGTGGAGTCAGGACAGACAGACGGGGAGTTGGGAGGAGAAAGGAGGTGTGTTCTCAGGGTTAATGAGGGGTAGAGCTGGAAGATGAATAGCATCTAGGCGCAGGGGTCAGGGCAACCAGGGTGTCTCCACGTAGAGGGAGACACAAAGGATGACCAGCAATTTTGGAGAATGGCTTAAAACACACCCATCCCTCATCCCTCCCTCCCTTCCTCCCTTCTCACGTTTGTTATGCAGACGAGATGAGCTGCAGACCCCACTGACTTTCCCATATTTCCCACACTGGAGATGAAGTATCACACACGGAACCACTTTTTGCCCAAATGTGTTGAAAAACAACTTCAAAAATGTATGTTTGGCAGTGCTGGTTAGAAACTAAGGTACTGTAGTGTACGTCATCACTGGGACTACAAAGTTTAGGGGTTTACGTGTTGTAGTTGTAGTTCCAGGCGTTGCCTGAGTGTGATTGAAACAAAGTGTAACAATAAACAATAGAAATATAGCAGTGGTTGATTGGTGTTACAAATAAATAAGAACGTTGTGTTTCTGTTACACTTGATATCAGAGGGAAATATCATGTGTTGTATTACATAGCATTTATCTGTACAGCTGTACAGTTACTAGGGGTGGGAGGAAAAATCGAAATATCAATAGTATCGCGATATTTTCCGTGTTATATATACCCCTACATACACTGGATAGTGTGTGTGTGTGTGTGTGTGTGTGTGTGCTAATATTGTTATATAAGTGTTTGTCAGTTTGTCTGCTTGACAATCCCATTTTGCAGCAATAACATTGAAGTGTGATTAACAAACAGATCAGTGTATCTTTTTAGACAAAACAGATGTTGACAAAGTTTCCTTTTAGGGACATAATTTGAAATTGGGAAAAAATTTTAAGTTGGGAAAAAAGGTAATAAATTGCAATATTTAGCAGAATATTGCAATATGTTTAAAATCACAATAATATTGTATCGTGATTATATCATATTGGGAGGCCTCTGGTGATTCCCAACCCTGACAGTTACTTTACTTTAAACCGCCCATCTGCTTTGAAATGAATGAATCAGTAATACTAATCAACATACATTTTTTATATAATAATTTAACACTCTTACAGCACCTATTCTTCATACTTTTACTTTGAGTAGATTTTGCTGATCATTTGTATTTTTACTCAGCTGTACTGATACTTTGACTAAAGAAAATACTTAAAAGCTTCCTCCACCACTGGTTATATTTAAATAGACATTATTTGTACCCAACTAGTAATAACTCTAACGTTCTAACTCAACAATCTATCTACATTACTGTGTAGCATCTACCAGTGTTGTCTTAATGAAGATTTTCAGAGTCATACACCACTCGCTCCTCTTCCCCTATTTTTGTTACCTCTGTGCAGAGCCGTAGTACAAAATTCTGGGCCCTGTAGAAAGTAGAAAGTAATTCTTTATGGGCCCCACTCCACATCCAGAGCTATTCATTCTCTGTTAGTTAACATCATTTACAATTTCTGTTTTTTTCTAATACACAAAAATTATAGATAATTTCATATAAATGAGGTTTATTGACCATGAATTTTAACCTTCTTTGTAAAACTTGGTATAAGTGGTGAATATACTGGTGGTAATGGAAAAAGTTCCAAAAATGTTGAAAAACTTACACAGTTATCACCAGGTAACGTTCTAGGAAAATATTAAGAAATTAGAAGACCTAATGCATTACCAATTCAAATTCTAAAGTATTATATTATTGCAGTTATATTTAGAACCTCTGGATGCTAATGTTCCTTAGAGTACCTTAATTTACATCCTCTGCTACATGACTCGCATTAGGCACAAGAGGGTAGACAAAACATAATGTTCAGTTTTATGAGGAAAATAACACAGTGTGGCTCACAAACATGTAAATCTAGTTATGTTCTGTGCCTGTCCAAACAGTGGACAGATGAATGTACCCCCCCCCACAAACAGGCTACAGACAAAAGGGACTTAACATAATTAGAAGAGGTAGGTGTGGGGAAGCCCAAGGTCAACAGAATTACCAATCAATACAGAGTATGGATCAGCTGATGAATGGTCAGCTGAGGACGCCTGACACTTTAAACATTATGGTGGGACAGCTGAACAGATGAAGGGGTGGACAGTTCCCCTGAGAGATAATGATCTCACAGACACACACACACACACACATACAGAGAGAAAGAGAGAGAGAATGAAGGAAACAATGCCTTAAACTTGATTTTTTATTAAATATACTGGTGTTTGCATGTTTTAAGCCCATTTCATTTGTGTGTGTGTGTGTGTGTGTTTTGTGTGTGTTTGTGTGTTTCATGCCTCTGTATGTTCCTCTCATTTCAAGTCTTATAGACTTAAAACTGTCTGTTGTGCAGTCAACCCTGGATGCATTTGAAACTGCACTACAATACAACAATAACATAATGTTCTACCATAGCCACCAAAAATAATGTTTCAGGACACTAATACGTAACATGTAGACTACATGCCCCTGCCTGTAGGTGCTCAGTTGCATTATTTCTCCTTTTTAGTCATTTGAGTATTTCAGTAATGCTCCTCTCAACAGTTCTATGGGATGTGGATGGTGTGTGATGGTGTCTTTAGTTGGCAGTCAAACCAAAACCTCTACACTGTTGAGGGAAAAAAAGAAAAATCCACACTTGTGTAATATTTAAATCTAAATTTGTTTCTTGAAATCCAAACATCACCGCTCCTTTACCCCACCGTGTCTACATTTGCTCCTCCTACTGTAATGGTTTAACGACACAGCCATTGTCCCATCATTCTGTTTCCTTCATAGGTTAGTTTTAGCTCAGAAGCAGCTGTGAGCTGATAAAAGGGGTCTGACTGACCCAAGAAAAGAAAATCCCTTGCTGCAGTGATGAATGTGTCCTTATTGAAATGGTCATCTTGTTGACACACACCCCTGCAGCTCAGAGGTGGATAGTTGGGGGGTGGCAGTCACACAGGGTGTTGAGGTCAATAGATCAATAAGATGCTGAAGTGGGGAAGGGGGTTTAGGGCTTATGGGGCGCTGCCTTTATCCCAGCATATATGTATATATATGCATGTCTATTGTGCCTCTAATATTGAACTGGGGGAGGAGCAGTAAACCCTGCAAACCTGCAGCTGGACAGTGTGTGTGTGTGTGTGTGTGTGTGTGTGTGTGTGTGTGTGTGTGTGTGTGTGCTTGACACCAAGTTCATGCACAGACATAGTTTACTGTAACTATATATAATTACATTGAATTGTGTTTTTTAATGTGTATTTTATTGTAGAGGGACAAGTATTTAGCATAAACTAATACACCATGCATTCATAGCCTAGGCTAATTTGCAATGCCCTTCCCTAGATGAGCCTTTAAAATACATAAAACTTAACAACAAATACATAAAGAGACATAAGTCAATATACAATGCACGTATATTAAAAACATGCGGTTCTAAAGTAAGACTTTTTATCTTTAATTTGTGATGGGAGTATTTATTCTTGTCCAACCCATATCACACTTATTTGATTCTGCTTTTTTTATTCTTAACCACAAACTTAACTTTACATGTAAAGCTGGATATATTGATAACCCGGATGTTGTCCTCAGGTCAAACTGACACGTTTTCCTATATCATTGTTCTTTTTAATTACCCAAAATAACATGATTGATTTCACACAACACTCTTTGGCAAGTACAAATCTCTACTTTCATAAATTTTGGGGCGTCTTATTCAATTTTATAGCATTTTAAAAAAAATTGAAGTGGTTTGAAATAGTAAAAGTTGACATATTCCAGTCTGTGATTACCCATCAACAAACGTTATTTTCCTTTTAGTAATTCCTAATTTCTGGTTTTCTAACTCAAACATTAGGTATAATTTCCTAAAAATAGGTTTATTGACAATAAATTCCAAATTAACTGTAAAACTAAAGTTAAGAAGTTAGCATTACGTAGCGTTAAATGTAAAAAAAAAAGTGACAAACATTGAAAAAAGTGTTGAAAAAGGGACAAAAACGTAAGAAAAGTTAAAAACATTGATTAAAAAGCGTCAACAAAAGTGTTGATTTTCAATTTTGATGTGAAGACAACACAAGGGTTAAGGTAGAGAATATAGCCAGTTTTTTTAATGACAATGCAAACGGTATTACAGCAAATTGTTCCCATCAGGCCTCTGAAACTATACATTGTAAATGTATTATTTGAAAAATGTATCACACACATTAGTGTTTCAGCTCTGAGTGTTTCTGGCCATAGGGGCAGCAGGGTTTATGGACAACGTGAGTCTGTTATGTGCTTTAGTTTTATATTGGGATACTTTTTGTTGTCTGCACATTGTCTTATCTCTCTTTCTGTCTCCTCAGCTCCTCCTGAGTTCCTGCAGTGGCCGCAGTCTGTTTCCAAACCAGCGGGGGGCAGTGCGGTGTTCACCTGTGTGGCCCAGGGTGTCCCCGAGCCTCACCTCATCTGGCTGAAGAATGGCAAGGTCCTGATGCCCGGACACAACGTCAAGCTGACCAGTAACAACAGGTAGGTGATGGCAGTGATGTACTGGGATGTACGTAAATGACTTTTTCATTTCATTTACTAGAAACCGAGAATAGGAATGACTAAGTCTCTCCATTCTTCAGTCTGCTCTGGCAGTATGGACAGTCTCACAGTTGAATGATCTCTAAAATACATAATTTAACAATAAAACAAATACTGTTACCAAAGAAGCCAAGTTAAGCCTGAATCAAAATTACTTATTAGTGTTAATGCTGACTCAGAAATACCTACCTAAACTAATAAACCAATACTTTTAAAATCATTAAAATTCAAGTAATTTAACTTAAATAAATCAGTAGAACACAAAAACTGCTCAATTACAATATGATGTATGTTTAAGTTTAACATGTCACCCAGAGTACCTCGGTTGGCAGTTCTCCAACCAAACTGAACTTTCAGAGAATAAAGTCCTCGGGCTGGTTCAAGCATAGAAAGAAACATTTGAGCAATGCACATTGGTCATAAAGTTAAGTACTATGACAACCCCAATAACAATCAGCATCACTTTCTCTGCACAAACTACTATTGCTGTCTTAAATTATGTCATGACAGTGTATATTCAAATATACAAAAGAGAAAATGAGGCACAGGCCATAGGGATGGTTTCAGAAGCAGGCAGCAGAAAATCCACATGTGGCAAGATTTCCTCTAAAATGATAGCAGTAGTGTTCACAGGCTTCGGTTTTCTATAAAAAAAAATACAACATAAATAATAAATAAAAATGCAACCAGTGCTAGTCACCACTAGATACATTTCATCCCTGCACTTAACAGCTGCACCACATGGTGGCAGCACTGCAAAAAGGGTGTAAAGTTACACGGTCAAAAGTTTGGGGTTACTTAGAAACGTCCATACTACTCCAGTGGGGGGCTGATCTTTAATGCAATATCTACATTGCCCCTTATAAGCAACCATTCATCCAGGGTTCAAAAGGCACATTCTGTTTACTGATCTGATATCATTTAAAAAAAAATAAAAAACTAACTAGAAAACATTGGAGAATCCTTTTGCAATTATGTAATTACATAATGTAATCTGAAAACGGCTGCCCTGGTTTAAAAACAATGCAACTGATCTCAGCTGGTATTCTGTCTATAATGGAGTGCAATGGGAATTTCTAAGTGACCTCAGGACCGGTAGTGTACATAGCCGATCAGTGTGTGATCTATGATTCAAATCAAACAGATGACATCTATCTATTGGAATGTTAAATGTTGTTATAATGTATATACGGTTTATTTTTGATTGATAACATGTTCATTTCTATATTTAAACCTTGTATTTCAAAAACACTGCTATAAATAGCTGTATACAGTAGCATATATACACTGGGGATAGACCGATGATGAGTAGCAGCTGATTATCTGCCCATTAGGCGTTTCATTTGCCTGATAACTGATAGAGTTAATTAACTAAAAAGTGCAGTGCTTTGACTCGGCTACAGCTCTGTGTCTGTCCCTCTCCTTAGGTTTCAATCACCACTGAGTATGACATAATGTCCCCCCCACACACACACACACAAAAGTATCTGATCTTTTATGTGTATTATGTTGAAGGTTTCTAACTTATCAAGTAATTGCTTGAAGCATTTAACTAAGTTTTGTGTTGGAGTATGTGACATTCCAAAATCTTAATTTTTACTCAAACATTTTCATTTTCACTGTAAATGCATACAGCCTAAAACGCTGGTATTGGTATCAGGAAGTACTGAAGTTTATGCAGCAATCCAATACCATGTAATAAAACCCTAAAGAAAATCTATGTTAAAGTAGTTTATTAGTAGTCATAACTGACTGTCAAACTGGATTTAAAAAAAAAAGAAAGTTCTGTGGCATTGTTCATTGTTTGAGAGTTTAACCTGTGCCAGACCGACAACAACGATAGAAATCCTATCACATCCATACAGGGAGAGTAGTACACAGCTGTTAAAATAAATTACCCACTGGTAACAGATCAGTACTCGGCATCGGCCGATACGCAAGTTCAGGTATCAGTATCAGTATCGGACCATCTCTAGTTCCAACCAATTCTCTAATGTTAGAATTCGACCCTTTCCCTAAGTTTGTTGAGTGGTTAAACACATCTGTAATTTGGAAAATGCAAAATTAAAAAAAAAAAAGTATTAAAAGAGATTTCTCAATAAGGCACTGCTTTAAAAGAAAATGTAGGAGTGGCCTTGTTAGGTCGTTTGAGGGTCAGAATTCTGGCTGATAGACAGGTGTTCTTATACAGAACACCTGTAAATAAGTATGATACAGGTACTTATTTGCAGCTGTATCATACAAATAAATAGTTAAAAAATATACATTGTGATTTCTGGATTTTTTTTTTAGATTATGTCTCTCACAGTGGACATGCACCTACAATGACAATTTCAGTCCCCTCCATGATGGGAGAACTTGCAAAATAGCAGGGTGCTCAAATACTTATTTTCCTCACTGTATAGAGGTTAACTCCTCAACGCAGCAGCCGCGGGTTTGACTGACCTGCGGCCCTTTGCTTCATGTCATTCCCCCCCTCTCTCTCCCCTTTCATGTCTTCAGTTGTCCTTTGGAATTAAAGGTCAGAAAAAGAGAACTATTTTTTGCCAGGCTCTGTACTTTTGTTGCTATAACTCCTGACCCTCCATGTTTCCCCATACAGCCCCTGTGCTGTGGTAGCTGTGAAGAGCAGTGAGTTGATGAATGTGTGTGTTATCTGTGCAGCACTCTGGCTCTGACCCGCATCAGCTCAGAGGACGAGGCCATATACCAGTGTATCGCTGAGAACAGTGCAGGCACCAACCAAGCCAGCGCCCGTCTAGCCGTTGGCCAAGCTAAAGACCTGCCCGTCGCCCCCCAGGGCCTCAAAGCCATCGGGCTGTCCACCATTGCCCTGCAGATCACATGGAACCAGCCACCCGCTAACGTCACTGACAGCATCATTGGATACGTCCTGCACATCCGCAAGTTAGGAGGTAAGTGTCAGCTCACGCACACAGCAGGAGTAAGCCTAACCCTCACAAACTGAATAGTTGTAATAAGGTAACTCAATCAACATGGCTGTGTGTGTTTGATTCAGAGCCTGACAGTCTGGAGCTGCAGGAAGCCATCAGTAAAGATACCTTCGAGCATGATGTGACCAACCTGGAACCAGCCACCACCTACTCCCTCTACCTAAAGGCCTACTCTCCTCTGGGAGCCAGCCAGAAGTCCTACACTGTGGTGACTACAACACTAGGGGGTGGTAAGAACATCAAACACTTTTCATATTTCTATTCCACACTATTTCTATTTTTTGTCTCTATAGTGAATCACATTGGTTCACACACACAAGAGGTTGTGAATCAACCTTTCTGCATTATTCAGCAAATTCTCTTTTTTAAACATTTTTATAAAGAAAATTGTGGGCTTGTGTAAAATAGTCCTGTACACTTTGGGAAATCTGATGGTTAAATAGGTTAAGCAATGGAGATGTTCATGACTCAAGCAAGCAAATTCCGTATGCTGCAAGATCATGATATCAAGTTCATGGGTCTAGATATATTTCTATGAATGATTTAAAACTATGAATAATATGTATGGTATGCAACAGTATCACTTAATTGTAAAATTAAACTACCCTGGAAACCCAGAGTTCTCACACAATTTAACTTATCTCGGTGAGTTACTCAACAAGTAATGCTGCTCATTAACTATACCCTTGTAGCCGAGCTGCACCAATCACATCGGTGTATCTGATGTAGGGGGGCCAGAGGCGAGCTGAACAGATGACGACAGTCTAATCTACCATTAGCTCCGCTGGTAGCTAAGCGAATGGGGCTCTGGATACGTCACCCCGTGTATTGTTGTGATTGGTCGTAGTGTTATCCCATTGCGTGCAGTGAGATTGCACCCTTGGTGCCGCCAGACCCTTAATCTTTCGGATTTGGGTCTGCATTTCCAGGCTAAAATGAAACCGCTTTGGTATGGAATGAAATTGCTATCCTTAAATAGTTTTCTTTTATAAGTTTTATTGTTGAACTGGTTTCATTATTTTTTTATGTTTTCTTTACTTTTTTTATTTGCTGAGTCAGCATTCCTGTCAGCTGCTGCAATGACCACATTTTCCAAACAAAAATGCTCTGTCCTCATTATCTCTTTTGAGGATAGTATTGTTTTTTTGTCCATTCTATCAGTTCATATTGCATCGTATCCTTTCTCTGTCTCCACTCTCTATCCAGTGCCGACCCCTCCCACCTTCTTCACCAAGGTGCTAAACTCCAGCGCCGTGCAGGTCCTCTGGGAGCTCCCTAGTAAGGCCGGCAAGGCTGAGGGCTTCAGGCTGTCCTACCGCAGGGTCCCTCACACTGACTTCGAGAAGCCAATCCAGTTGCCCTGTCACGTGAATGCTCACACCATCTCTAAACTGGGTAAGTCTTAATCATGTATAAAATTAAATCTGGCCATATTTTACAATGGCTCTGGCTGTTTGTGCCAAAAGTAAATTTACTGATAATCTTTTTTCCCACCCACATTAATCAATATGTAACTGCAACAGATACATAACAGCAGCATTCGTCTCTCCCACACTTGTGTTTACATAGTGACACCTGGGCTCAATGTCTGCTGTAACCATAGTAACACACTGAACTTGGTCACCTACAAAACAGTATGATTGAATTGGAACACAAGAGATCAGCTGCATTGTGCCGTCTTCTATTATTTGATTAGGTTTCAATGGCAGGAATGGGAATACGAATGTACAACTTGAATACAATGTGGCACTTACACCACTGACTCCCAGATGTTCACTGAGTATGTGGTGTTCAGTAAACATCCCCGTTTGCTGGCCTGACCATCAATACGTCTTAATTTTTTGTACACATGGGTAGGTGTGTATGGTGTCAAAGGGGAATCTGCCAACTTCATCGAAAACTATTAAAAACTAAAACCCTGTAAAACAAAGTGTTACCACATACCTTCATACGTCAACAATATTAAATTAAGTATGCATATATTATATTAATATACATAATACAAGAACATATTTCTCATAAAGTGCAGTTTACATAAAGGCTAAATAGAGAAGTTTATTGACAGATTAAAGAGTCCACTGATGAAGTCTGTCTATAACCAGTCAACGCTGTCACTGTGTGGAGAATTCACTGAACACACATTCACAGCAGAAGTGCTGACAATGATAATTTCCTCATGAGTTCGTCATCAAACAGCACTGTATTTAATTACCGTTGAAAGTGTGGCCCCATGGCTCAGAATACACGTCATGTGCTTGGCATTTTATGTATTGCATAATGATCAAGATTTCTGTAAAATGTGTGGTGCCACTTACAGATGTGTGGTTCCACTCACTGATTGAGCCAGTTTTTACAGATTTACAGCATGAAATACATTCACCAGTAGCCTAAAAAGGATATTTTTATATAATAAGAGATTATAGAGATGGGTCATCAGTGATGCAGAAAGCCAAGAGGACATGATCTAGAACAAGAATTGGATGTGATGCAGGAACAAGACAATGTGAGATTATATAATGACCTATATCAATATTATATCGATAATGTGATATGAGACTGGATATCGTCTTAGATTTTGGATATCATAATATCATGATATGACACAAGTGGTATTTGTCCCTGGTTTTAATGGCTGGATTATAGTAGAGTGATGTAATTTTTTGAATTTATCAGACTGTCCTAGCTTTTCTATCATTTGCCTTTACCCACTAAGTTATTATATGTAAATGTGCTGTATTTATATAGCGCTTTTCTAGTCTTAACGACTACTCAAAGCACTTTTACATCATACAGGATACATTCACCATTCACACACATTCATACACTGTGGCCGAGGCTGCCGTACAAGGTGCCACCTGCTCATCAGATAAACACTCACACACATTCACACTCCGATGCGCAACTCAGGGTTCAGTGTCTTGCCCAAGGACACTTCAATATGGGACTGCAGGGCCAGTGATTGACCTTTCAATTGGCAGGCAACCGCTCTACCACTGAGCCACAGCCGCCCCACATATACACATTAATAATGATGATTTATCAAAAATATCACTGTGTAAACATGTGATTTGTAAGCACCAATATCTCCGCAATATCGAGATTGAGGCAATTGGTCAATAATATTGTAATATTAGATTGTTTCCATATTGCTCCATGATGACCTGTTGATGATTTGATAATTGTCTCTATTCTAGGTCTGATCTTTACAGTGTGCAATTGGAATCCCTGCACCACTTATACAATAGACAATGTGTATGTTTTGTACGAGTATCTGAGTAACTGAGTATCATTGTGAATAAAACAACCCTCATCCTCAGTAGAGACATTCACTTAAGTCAAGACACAAATCATTCTCCTTTCAAAAATGAGTCCAACTCCTGACTGTTTCTGTATGGGGCCTATTGTTCTAGAATCGGGTGCAGTGTATGAAGTCAAACTGGTGGCCTACAATGGAAACGGGGAGAGTGACTGCTCCAAGAGACTGGTATCGCTGGCAGAGGAAGGCATGGGGGACCAAACCAGTGGTGAGTATGATCACACACACTGTCCAAGGACAGCTTTCAGAGGGTCCTCTGATTACACCTCTGAGTGCAAAGTACTAGGACTGTCAAATGTTAGTCAGGAATCCCATATAACCCAAACATATTTAATAATTCACAACCGTTACACACACGTTGTGACATTGCCTAACTGTCTTCCAGTCAAAATAAAAAAATTAACAATTTTGTTGACGCTTTTTATGGGTTTTTAACTTTTTCTTCTGTTTTTGTCCCTTTTTTCAACACCTACTCCCTTTTTTTCAATGTTTGTCATTTTTTTGACGTTTCAACACTACGTAACACTATCTCATTAACTTTAGTTTTACAGGTATTTTTGGACTTTATGGTCAATAAATAAGGAAATTAAACCTAATGTTGGAGTTAGAAAATCAGAAATTATGAATTATTTAGTTTAAAATTAAAGGAATGTATGTTGATGGATAATCACAGACTGGACTATGTCAACTTTTACTCAGTACTATTTCAAAACCACGTTTTTTTCAAATGCTATAAAACTGAATAAGACACCCCAAAATTACCCATCAAAATCACCCCAAAGAGCAATGTTATTTTGGGTAATTACAATTGGGTAGTTAAAAGAACATTGATATAGGAAAATGGGTCAATTTGACCCGAGGTCAACATGAGGGTTAAACTTAGACTTTATCATCATTAGGTTAAAGAACAGAAATACATATAATGAATATGATATCCACAGGTCAGAAACTATTTTATAAATACATTACACAAGTGAAGGATAATGAACCTAAGTTATTACTGCAGATCAGCTGTTTGGTTAGGCTCTCTGCGGCTTATGGAATAAAACAAATACAAGACAATGAAAATTAGTGATTATGACAGCAACAAGGAAAGATCTGAAGGTTTGAACCCTGAAGACCATTATGAAACAGATATATACAGAAATATACAGAAAAAGAACTTTTGCAGAAAAACTGAACGAGCTGAAAGGAAAGGGAAGGGGATATTGGTTTTTTTAGGTGGGCCTTTTTTTTCTTTTCTTGCTGCTATCGAGCTGCACACACTCTTATTTGTTTTTAAGATTATTTTTTTGGCATTTTAGGCCTTTATTTTTATAGGACAGCTGAAGACATGATTGGAGAGTCAAACCTACTGCTGCTGTGTCAAGGAGTAAACCACTACTGCTATCGTTAAATGTGTTTAAGTCCCTGTGCACAGCAGTACATTGCTTGGCTTCTCTGTCAGTACTCCTGTCTGCTTCTCCAAACTGGGGCATGCATGCTAATCGCCATCTACTGTAGGTAATATTGACAATCGATAACTACCTCATACAACTCACTTCAAAAAAGCCAAATTATCCATTTAAGACTAGAATACCGGCAATATGAAAACCACTTTAAAAAATGGACCACTTACACGAGGAAAATAAGTATTTCAACACCCTGCTATTTTGCAAGTTCTCCCACTTAGAAATCATGCAGGGGTCTGAAATTGTCATTGTAGGTGCATGTCCACTGTGAGAGACATAATCTAAAGAAAATCCAGAAATCGCAATGTATGATTTTTTAACTATTTATTTGTATTATACAGCTGCAAATAAGTATTTGAACACCTGTCTATCAGCCAGAATTCTGACCCTCAAAGACCTGTTAGTCTGCCTTAAAAATGTCGACCTCCACTCCATTTATTATCTTAAATTAGATGCACCTGTTTGAGGTTGTTAGCTGCATAAAGACACCTGTCCACCACATACAATCAGTAAGAATCCAACTACTAACATGGCCAAGACCAAAGAGCTGTCCAAAGACACTAGAGACAAAATTGTACACCTCTACAAGGATGGAAAGGGCTACGGGGAAATTGCCAAGCAGCTTGGTGAAAAAAGGTCCACTGTTGGAGCAATCATTAGAAAATGGAAGAAGCTAAACATGACTGTCAATCTCCCTCGGACTGGGGCTCCATGCAAGATCTCACCTCGTGGGGTCTCAATGATCCTAAGAAAGGTGAGAAATCATCCCAGAACTACACGGGAGGAGCTGGTCAATGATCTGAAAAGAGCTGGGACCACCGTTTCCAAGGTTACTGTTGGTAATACACTAAGACGTCATGGTTTGAAATCATGCATGGAACGGAAGGTTCCCCTGCTTAAACCAGCACATGTCAAGGCCCGTCTTAAGTTTGCCAATGACCATTTGAATGATCCAGAGGAGTCATGGGAGTAAGTCATGTGATCAGATGAGACCAAAATAGAACTTTTTGGTCATAATTCCACTAACCGTGTTTGGAGGAAGAAGAATGATGAGTACCATCCCAAGAACACCATCCCTACTGTGAAGCATGGGGGTGGTACCATCATGCTTTGGGGGTGTTTTCTGCACATGGGACAGGGCAACTGCACTGTATTAAGGAGAGGATGACCGGGGCCATGATTTTGGGGATCAACCTCCTTCCCTCAGTTAGAGCAGTGAAGATGGGTCAAGGTTGGGTCTTCCAACATGTCAATGACCTGAAGCACACAGCCAGGATAGCCAAGGAGTGGCTCTGTAGGAAGCATATCAAGCTTCTGGCGTGGCCTAGCCAGTCTCCAGACCTAAACCCAATAGAGAATCTTTGGAGGGAGATCAAACTCCGTGTTTCTCAGCGACAGCCCAGAAACCTGACTGATCTAGAGAAGATCTGTGTGGAGGAGTGGGCCAAAATCCCTTCTGCAGTGGGTGCAAACCTGGTGAAAAACTACAAGAAACGTTTGACCTCTGGAATTGCAAACAAAGGCTACTGTACCAAATATTAATATTGATTTTCTCAGGTGTTCAAATACTTATTTGCAGCTGTATCATACAAATAAATAGTTAAAAAAATCATACATTGTGATTTCTGGATTTTTTTTTGCACCTACGATGACAATTTCAGACCCCTCCATGATTTCTAAGTGGAAGAATTTTCAAAATAGCAGGGTGTTCAAATACTTATTTTCCTCACTGTATATGTGCCAAATGCTAGTTTTTCCAAGGCTCAGTTGTTGTTGTTTTCCATCGTGAGGATGTTCTTCATTAGTGCTGGCTTTGTTTCAGGAGGGAACAGTCTGTGTCAGTGCAGGGATGGAGAGGCCTCTCTTGGCAGCATCGTAATTGGCATCCATATTGGCACCGCCTGCATCATCTTCTGTGTTCTCTTCCTCATGTTTGGATACCGTCGCAGGTAAGTGCCAATACACTGTACATCCTTTTTACTTTCTGTTTCTACACTATCAAAAATGATTGTTAAATTATAATCCATAGAATTATATATCATGTTTATGGACTATGGAAGCCTGGACCGGACTTCTTTATTGATCAATAGGAGTGGCTTTTGAAAATTCTGCACCTAATCTAATCTAATCTAATGTTATGAAGAATCTGTACTCATAGCGCAAACCTGTTTGCAGTCTGTTTTGCAGTAAAGGGACTCAGGACAGCTGGTCTGTACCGAGGGACAACACAGGACACAATGGCATTCCTAAAGATGGAGCAAACCAGCCCAGAGTGGAGTCAGGACCTCAGGTAATCACTCACAATCTGCTGGTCAGAACTTTATTCAACCATTTCATTTATAACGTACAGTTTTATTACACATCCAGTTATTCCTTTTGGTGTAGGGACTTAAAACAGTTTTTTTTAATCTCAGTAAGAAATTGTTAAAGTGACAAGATCAAGAATAGCCCGAGGTAGCTGCCTTTTTAACCCTTGTGTTGTCTTCCCATCAGAATTGAAAAAATAATCAACACTTTTGTTGATGCTTTTCATAGATGTTTTTAACTTTTTCTTACGTTTTTGTCCCTTTTGTCAACACTTTTGATGCTTATTAACTTTAGTTTCACAGTTATTATTATTTTTTTTAATTTATAGGAAATTATACCTAATGTTTGAGTTAGAGAAGCAGAAATTAGGAATTATTTTAGACTAAAATTAGAGGAATGTATCTTGATGGATAATCACAGACTGGAATATGTCAACTTTTACTCAAGACTATTGCGAAACCACTTCAATTTCTTTTCAAATGCTAAAAAATTGAATAAGACGCCCCAAAATAAATGAAAGTAGAGATTTGTACTTGCCAAAGAGCGTCGTGTGGAGTCAATCATGTTATTTTGGGTAGTTAAAAAGAACATTGATACAGGAAAACGGGTCAATATGACATGAGGACAACATGAGGGTTAAAGGATTTTAGTTCTCAAATAGAGCTTCTAGAAAAACAGACCTTACAATAAGTAAGTATAGAACAACCCCTAACAGTCTTCTGGTGACATAATGGACAACCAAGGACACCTTTATATGTACTTTGGTGCACTGCTTGTAAATGTCATTAATTAATTCATTTGAATAGTCTCTGATTCCTTGTCTTTGTTTCTCTTGCCTCCATTCTGTCCTGCAGGGGATCTGTTCGGCGCAGTACCAGGTTGTCATTGAGCAGCATTTGTCAGGTTTGCCTGGCACAGACACTGGCTAACACTGGTCAATAACATCAACACCCACATCCCTATTTTCCCCTCCAAACGTCTGTTACTCACCCACGCCTCCCATCAATGAGCACCTTCCGTGCCCTTTGATAGGGGTCAGCTATAGGTTTAGTCCACCCAAAACATGCTGCTAATAGCCTGAAAGTAGCCTCCACAAAACTGTGACTGAATACTTATATCCTGGTCCTTTTGCAACCCAACCCCCATCATCCTACCTCAAACCAAAGCGTATTGCCTTTATTGCCTGTGCACATGCACATGTGCATGTAGAAAAAGCCTTCCAAAAGTCCTGTCACATTATTTTTCTGTGTACACCACAAACACATGTCACTTTTCCAGCGGGAGTCTGATCCATAACCAAAATATTTTATTCCTCAGATCTCCTCTGATAAGCTGACATGTGAACGTGTGCACTATGGTCTTAAAACCATAAATTAAGCCATTATTAGTCTGTTGTGACAGAACTCTTTGCCTTCAGGTCCTTTGCAATAAGAAAGGGAAGAAACACAGTGGCCTTTGCAAATGCCTTATGAAGGAGAAAGTTGGATTAGAAATGATTGTCTATCACCATACAAGCCATTTAGAGGAACCATTTGAACAGGCATTCTTTAGTCAACTCTTCCTCACCCAAAAGTCCCAAAGAAAGCTACCTTGTTATGAAAGAATGACTGAGCCATAGTTAAGGCCAATTTTAGCCTGATTATGCTGCTTGTGCTAGCCTACCTCACCCAATACATACTGAACCCCTTACCCTTCAACAACTACTTCCCCAACCAATGCCAGTGTACTGTGCCAGTTGCCAACCAGGCCAGTCCAGAGAGTGCTCACCAGGATGACTACCAGGGAGAGCATAACTGTGGCAGAGCCTGTGTCACAAGCCTTACTGTACCAGAGATCGATAAGAGCCTTAACAACCTCCCATTTAAACCAGGTCCCTTTTTTGTTTCAACATGTCTAGTTTTTTGACTGTTGGAATCTATAACTTTTCTGATCTGACATCCGAAGACATCAAGGAGGTCATGCAGTGTTGCCTATGGCTTTCAAATACCCACAGGTACTCCATCTCCAAAGACACTTTTGTGCAGAGAATGTACAGTATCTCATGGAAAATATGGACCTCAAACAGTGCTTGGTGAACATTTAAGCCATGCAGTGGATTTTTTTTCTCCATGAAGTACATCAAAGAAAACAAGTTCAAACAACCCGGATGCTTGTTTGATCTGCACAAACCTGATGGCACAGCGATGATAAGCCAAAAAAATACCGTTTGAGGCTACACTGCCAAGTTAACTCTCTAGATGCCAAATTGGTCACCTGGGGCCTCGATGACACTGAGTTGGCGGGCAAAGAAGTTTTAAGGTGATACTTGCCTGAATGCATGGACAAGGCTTGTGCTTCACCGTGTCAGCCTATCCAAAAAGTTCTTCTATGAAAACCAAGCTTAATGATACCCAAAGATGTAAACATTTTTGATGGTTTTCTTTATTTTCCTTTGAGAATTCTTTTAAGAGAGACTACATTTACTCAAAGTTTTTAATTGTTCCTGTTTGAAAGGGGGCATCTGTGTGTCAAGTGCTATAACAGAACCCAAGCCAAAAAGATTCTCATGATTTTGTTATCGTTTTTTCAAATAATTTCTTTAACTTCATTTAGTTTGATCATTCCAGATGCACCCCTTTAACATGGAACTTTTTATTTTGTTGATCCTAACATTTTACTTTTAAAGAGTAACCAAATGAATATGTTAAGATATTTTGAAAGACTATATGTCAATACTATAAGAAATACTTGCTTTCTTTTTTTAAAGTAGTTGAATTCTTGCCAGATATTTAGCTAAAGAAATGTAACCAAATACCTCTACCTTTTAAACATTCAGAGTCTTTAACTTTACACTTGCTCATAACCAAAACACAGCAACATGCTTGTGAGCGTGATAGTATACATGTGTGTGAATGGCTAACAATAGGAGAACCTTGAGGGCAGCAGCTTTGAGAAGAAACCACAAATTTAAATTCCAAAAGTTATTTTTGATTCATGTTGATTTTTTAACAAAGAACACAACAAAATTTAAAGTCCAGCTGAAATTGAATTCCACATTTCCCTTTGAAAAGAAAATCAGTCCCCAAAAAGAATAGAGCATTTCTTATGTGTCTCCAAATACGCTTTTTTCTTCCTCTCGATGAGAAATCATAACAATACAATTTTACAAGTCACTTTGACATATTTATTTACTTTAAAGGTCCAGTTTGTGTTGTCTATTATAAAAATCGGCGTTGCCTGTTCACAAGCTTTTCCTTTTTAATGATGGCTTGAAATTTAACATTTCCATTTACATGAACTGGGGTAGACGCTCCATATTCATGAACCATCTTGAAATACGTTAGCTGGTAAGGGACATACAGGTGCTGCTAAGCTGCTAATAGGTATGGTCGCTTCCCGCCCCGGCAGGTTTGAAGAAGGAAACAGGGAGAACCAAACGTATTCAAAATCCAAATTTCAGGAAATTTTTTCTTCGCCCAGAAATAAAAAAATATATTGAAAAGAGCAAGAGACTTTTTGAAGCGTAAAATTCCCACACATTGGACCGATAAAAAGATATGATTGATTATGATTTCAGATGGACTACTGAAAACATGAAGAAATGCTTTGGACCAGGATTTTAAGCATGAAAATATGATTTGAATCATTTCCCAAAACCTCATATTGCCTTAAGCTTACATGACCCTCAAGGTTTACCTTAACCGTTTTATCAGTGTTTAAATTTTAAAGACGGGGGCTTTTCCCCTCATTTCCTCTCTGTCACAATTGAAAGCTGTTAAACCAATGCGATACCAAAAAGTGTATTTGATATGGAAGACCTAAAAAGTCAACATGTTTTTGTAGTGTGAAGTGTGTAGTGGTTGAACTAGTTTTTTTTTTTAAATGGAAAGCATCTGCTGTTTCTGTTTGGAATGATTCCTTGCTCTGCCTCTTTTCATTTGAGTCTTTTGTTCTTCCTGCTGTGCACAGGAAAAGTTGCCAAAGCAATTGTTTGCTTTTTTTAAAGTTCATTATTGTTAATTATTATTAGATCTGATAACATTAATTATGATAATTTCAAATGTGTTTTTTATGTGTAAGAATGACATGAAAAGGATTGTTAGAATTATTTTGTGATGGTCTTTGAGCAAGTGATATTAGTTTTCCAGAGACGCTACATTTAAGGATGAAAAGATTTTGAAGCCAAACTCATGTTCTGCCCTGGAGAGCCAGTGACTAGAAGAAAATAACCATAAAAAAGGAAGAAAAAAAGATAGGAAAGTAGAAGCTGGCTGCTAGTACCAAGGACAAACAATGCTTTAATGATTATAAGTGCTTATTTGTTCTCTAAGCTTTCTGCTGGCACATTGATGCCAACTGAAAACCTAAAGCTTTAACCTGTTGCGACTGAGGCACTGTCCTTGGTCTTTGGCCAAAATGAAAAGGTTTGGAGATGAAGGATTGACTGGAGGTAAGCTGCAGCTAGAAACAGAGACCAAGCTGGGACTTTCACATTATATGGTTTTTTATATGGTACATTCACACAAAATGGTGTCAGTTCACGCAAATACACAAAACTCCTCTTAGTTTGTGTTTTATTTACCAAGGTTACCAAGGTCTGTCACCAACCTGGTTCAGTGGAAGTGAATGGAATCTTTGTATCTTAAAATCAGACTATCTCACTTTTGGAAAAAGAAATAGGAATTATTTTGAACGAATTCATCAGGAATAAAATCCACATTTGTTTAATTTTACATATGCAAGTCTTACTTTGCATGGCATGGCCAGTAGTGCATGGTGGAAATTGATGTAACTTAAGATAGATATTGCTGCGTTGCTGGCATTACTTAGTTAATTCACTGACTAATCTCTACTTGTGCTTCTGTTACACTATGTTGGAGCATTTTATCCCGTAATTTACCAGTTGCGGCCACTGTGTTCAGAAAAAGTTACTTAGGTTAACTTGTAAAAATGTTTAAAAATCTATCTGAAAGATTCAGCAGTTGTACTTTCTACTGTCTAGATATCCTAAAGAGTAAGAGGGAACATGTGTTTTTTTGTGATTTGTTTGAACTGACCCTTAAATGTTATTTATTTATATATTTATTTAGCCTGAGGGCCCCTTTACAACCTCAGTAATTTGCAATAGAATATGTGGCGCCCATATGACAAACTACTAAATTGCATATTTACTGTCAGTTAATATCCTGATGGTACCTAGTGTCCATGAGCTACGCTTCTCTGCAGCAAAGTATTATTTCTGTTGATAGCTGCATGTAGATAGAAATATCTGATAATGGACACAGACCAAACATGACTGTAAAGCAAAAAAAAGTGTAAAATTGTACCACAATTAAGAAAGTGTGACAGTTTAAACTAAGAAATATTTAAGAAAATAGTTAACCGTATCTGCTAACATCTGATAGCAGCATTCTTTACTTCTCTAATAACTGCCTAACAGCTTGGTCTCTGTGTGACAGCAGACTGCTCTATCTGAATTTCTGGACTTTTTCTCCTTCCTTGATCATATTCCAACATGCCTAAAACCAAATAAAGACATTTTGCTATTAATGTTTCTCTCTATCTATTTTACTTTTGTTAGCAATTCAATAGATTACCTCAGTTAGTCCCTTGATAGACATGCATCTACTTATTTTTATTGGATTTTACATCCAAACTGAGCTGTCATGCTTTGTTGTTACCCCTCCTTGTGTGTTGTTACCCCTCCTTGTGTGTTGTTACCCCGCCTTGTGTGTTGTTACCCCGCCTTGTGTGTTGTTATGGCGTTCATCCAAGCAACATGGATTCTACTTAATGGGGAAGAGGTTGTAGAATAGTTCACAGAAGTTACCCATGACATTCATTGGCTACCCCTAACTTCACTTTATTCCAGAAAGCAAATACATATTATGACAAATGATATAAAGCATACAAGTAATGACAAAATATTTTTCTCAGAATTATGACAATGTTGTTACCATTTAACTCTTGGCCCAGTTCCATGATACCTTTCCCCCTAGCACATATACCATAGAACCAGTCAAGCAATTCTTTTTTTATTTTTATTCTTTTTTTTAGATTATTTTTGGGCATTTTAGGTCTTTATTTGACAGAAGATATGAAAAAGGAAAGAGGGGGGAATGACATGCACCGCTGCGTTGACGACTAAACCTATAACCTATATATGTGCGCCTGCTCTACCAACAGCTATCTGGGTGCCCAGTCTAGCGAGTTCTAAAAGGCAGGTAGTGGTACACAGCTCATTTTTGGCATGGACTTGGTAAATTGTGTAATTGGAGACCATTTGACTAGAAAAGAGTCCATGTTTAACTGAAGTCTTGCTGCGATTGTCTCCATTACATTTTTAATCCTTTCTTTTTATTGCTCTTCTGTTGGAGGGTGGGGACTCAGCCAGGCAACTGGGATCATCATCTTGGTTATTAGGAGTAGAATCTTAGGAAACATACCCATTATGTAGTAATGTAGTTCCAAAGGTTAATACATTTCTATTATTTGTTTAATCTCTTATCTAATTCCTTGCCAGTACTTGTGAATTTTGGGGCAGTCCCAAAAAACCTTTAAGTCAAATTCTCTCCAATATGGACTATTTGTCAGACTACATGATTTTATACACTTTTTATCTGGAATGGGGGTTTTTTGTGATCAAATTTTAATTTTAATTTTTATAAACATAAAATTCACAACAGTTACAAACAACATACTGGGACAAAGGAACGCATCCCAGGGCCTCAAAATCACAGAGGAAAAACGGGAGGGAGAAAGACAAAACACATGCAGAAAGAGACACACAAACAGACGCACACACAGACTGACACAAGACAAGGGAGCAATCACACAAACAAACAAAAGAAAAGGCTACAGCATTGCCTTCAAGGACTCAGTCCTTGAAAGTAGACATCTTAAGTCGCTTGCCTTTCCAGATAATTTTGGATACTGTTGATTGTAATTTATGCCAATAGCCAGCAGGAGATGAGAGACATAGCATTGAGCTCACAGAATTCAGAAAAAACTCAGAGACTGACTCATAATGAGAGATGATGCTGTGTACTATGAATGCAAATTAGTGACACCATAATCGATTGGCGAATGGCCTGAGTCAGCGGCTCTAGAGAGAGGACAAATAGAGCAGGACCCAAGGGGCAACCCTGGCACAAACTGGAAATAAAAAAGCTCTAGAAACTGGAAATAAAAAGGAGGTGTGTCCAGTTAAGACTTGAGCTGAGATAAGAATACAAAACTTTGATCATACCAATGAAAGTTTTACCAAAGCCCATCACCTCTAAGATTGAACATAAAAATGGCCACTCAAGCCTGTCAAATGCTTTCATTGCGTCAAGAGAAAGAAGTGACTTACTGTCCTCTGCCGCATCAACAGTGAAGAAGGCTTCTAACATTATCTGTTGCTAGTCTCGTTTTTATGAATCCTGTTTGGTCAGGGTTCACTAATTGTGACATATGGGACTCCAAACAATGGGCTAGGAGCTTTTCAAAGATATTTTATGTCAGCGTTAAGCAGGTTCAGAGGTCGATAGCTAGAACACTCTGTAGGATCCTTATCCTTTCTCAAGAGTAAAGAAATCAATGCTGTGTTAACATCCCTTGAGAATCACCCTTTTCATTAGAGAAGTTAATCATATCAAGAAGGAAAGGGTCCAGCTGTTCCCAAAAAGTTGCATTAAAAGGGGGAATCCAATCAAAGCCCAATGATTTTACTTTTTACATACTCTGTACTGCCAGCCTTAATTCTTAATTCTTCAGAAAGTAATTTGTCCAAGTTAGCTGATTCTTCTGCTGATAACTGAGGCAAGTCAAGCTGATTCAACCAGCCGTCACAGTGGCATTCATCCAAAGTAACCTCAGATTCATACAGATTGGAAAAAAAATGTCTGAAAGGATTGATTTATTTCAACAGGGTTAGCTCTAATATTACTATCTGAAGATATTTAATAGCGGGAATATCTGCAAAATAATCACTGGATCTTAATCTCATAGCGAGAAGGTGACTAGATCTAGCACCTTTCAGATTTCTGTTTCCAAATGTTGTTTATTTCATATATACTGTATATATATAATATATATATATATATATAATATATAATATGAATGTGTGTGGATTGACTTTAAACTTAAACCACACATTGTTCATGTCATGAAAAAAGTAAACTCTGGTGTTGGTGTGCTGTATAGCTCCAGACATTGCTTTGAATTAAATGTTAAAAAGAGACTGTCATTGTGTCTCTAAAACGGATCTAATCCCGCTCAAAGTAATATGGGTTGGGTTTTTTTATAAATGCCATTGCACAAAGTTAAACATACTCAGATGGCTCTGTCTTGATATAACATGTCAAACCGTACTAGTACCAATCTATTTTTAAATGCATTCCCTTTAGATAGATACTTTATTTGTTATTCTCACAACATGGGAGGATGAGGAGAACGAAATAAAAACTCAGGTCTCGGTGCCGTCCAACGACTAGTGATTAATAAAAAAATACAAATAATTTCTTCATCTCTTCATAAGCCCTAGATAACAATTACAAAAATACAATAAAATTAAATAAATAACAAAGACAGATTCAGAATAGGAGTAAGTAAGTAGAGTAAAGGGCAGTGCTATTTCTTGAGATGAATCAAAGGTATTGCAGTGTGGAGGAGTTCATCAGTCTGACGGCACCCGGGTAGGAACTGTTCTTCAGCCTGGTGGTCCGTGGCTAGATGCTACGCAGCCTTCTGCCCAAGGGGAGGTGGAAAAGCGGTCCATGTGCAGGGTGGGTGGAGTCTCTCATGATGCAGGTCGCTCTCCCATGCACCAGCTTGTGTAAATGTCTGAGAGGGCTGGTAGGTCGCATCCAGTGGTCCGTTGTGCAGACCTTAAAGATCTCCTTCTCTGCCACTGTGCAGCTGCCATAGCACACCGTGATACAGGAGGACAGGATGCTCTCCACCACGCACCTGTAGAAGGAGCTGGGGATGTTGATATCCGGCCTTGCCTTCTTCAGCTTCCTTTTTTCAAGGGGGTCAAGGATCTGTATTTTCTAAGGCAATTTTTTTCCCCTTATGCATCAAATTACTCTCTTAGAATAGAACCATTTAAAGAGGTCGGTAAAAAAAAGCTGCTGATGAATAAGTTACCATTAAATATCCGTTCTCCATCATCATTTTTAAATTATTTCTGTTTCTCATCCTAAAACAGACCCCAAAGAGTTGTGGGGTCCAGCATTTTGACCCCCACAAAGCAGCCAGCACCCCACAAGTATACTGTATTCCCGTATTTTTCACGAACATAGTTAAACAAGACCACACACACACACACACACACATACACACACACACACACACACACACACACACACACATACACACACACAATGTGATGTAGCAAGATCGAAAAGATCTATTCACTGGTCAAGTTCCTGAGATGCAGTTGAAAGCTCTAAAAAGGCTTGTAAGTGGAACTTTGAGTAACAATTGTTTTGTCACAATCTCCAAAGGTGCATACTGCCCTTCCGAGTTGAAACAGGGTGATATCATGCAAGTTAAACATATTCCATAAAACCAAATATCATGGTTGATTCATTGTAACACACAAGAAAGAAATTTGGTCACAACTTTCATGGACATTGTCCAGAAGACTTTTATTGAGCATATACAGTACGAGATTGATACTTCACATCACACCTGTTAGCAATTAGAGAATAATAACGTTGGTGCAGTAACATGCAATACATTGTTAAGTTACATATTCATTCACATAACTTGCACTTATGTTGATCATATAATTGCATAAATAATATAATAATATTTCTTCCTGACAGATTAATTCAATTCAATTTAATTTATAGTGTCAAATCATACCTGAAGTTATATTAGGACACTTTTTAGATAGAGTAGGTCTAGGCCACACTCTATTTTACAGAATCCTAGTCTGTCATTGCCAGACCTATTTCCACATAATTTAGAAAGATCAAACAATTCCCTAAAGAACAAGCATTTGGTGCGACGGCAAGGAAAAACGTCTTGTTTACAGGCAGAAACCTCAGACAGAGCCTGACTCTTGGTTGGCGGCCATCTGCTTTGACCAGTTGGTGAGAAAGCAACTGAGACTGAGAGTAAGAGATAGACACACAGAGAGATCTGTAAATATTGACAAGGATGTTGACAAGGATGACCCTCTGCTCACTATCAAATGCTACACCAAAGAAAAGGTCATTGTCCAGGGGAATGAAGCATTCCTCCTGTTAAAAAGCAGAAGTGGACACCAAGAGGATCATTGTCCCCTGTGACAATAAAGATGATGAGAGCCCAACAGAGAACCCTACCAGCTTGTCCATCTCTGGCCCTCCCACACCTGCCAGCTCCACCATCCAGCTAAAAGAGTATTGCCCTGATGAAGCTGAACTTTGCTGAATTCAAAGAGCTGACCCAGGCCAGGCTGTGTGACATCCCAAAACAACACCATGCAGTCGCTTCAAGAGAAGCTCCAGCAGCTCAAGAGAGCAAGCCAGACTTTGACATCTGACCTCAGGGGAAGTGTAGTGGCACCAAAACAGAAAACAGTGTGATCAGTGCTGAGTTAGCCAAAGTGAAGGGGGATGCTGAGAATAGAGAAAGGAGCTCCACCAGGCAAGTCCAACACTTGCCAGAACAACTTCTAGCAGTCCCCACAATGTCAACTACAACTACTCCCTGTCATTATCCCAAACCCCTGCTTTGTCTCTTTCCTACCGTCTCTGCTAGGCACCCAGCTCAACAACACCATGACACCTCCTGATTCACCCACACAGCTATCTGCCAACAACCAGCTCCACCCATCCCAGCTTCCCTCCACTCAGCCTGAAGAACAAGCCCCACAAGTGGTACTGTTTGCTGACTAAAATAGGAAATTCCTGGACACAAACAAGCTTTTTCCTGAAGAAAAAGAAAGTCCCAAGTCCCAAGAAAGTGCTGTTAAAACACTGCAACACTACTGGCCAGGCAATGACTCTGTTGAAAAGGGAGACCCTCGGGAACCCTACATATTTCTGCTTCTAACTGGAGATCTGAATTGACAAACAGGAATTGAACCTGATGAAATCTACCCACAGGGAAGCAATCATGTTTTTAGTCAGGCCCCCCTGTTTACCACACCAACCATCACCCACCAAAGCAACCCTGGACTCTGAAATAAAACAAAGTGGCAAGGAGGTGCATCTCTGTATTGAGATCCACATACTCCTCAGCTCTTGGGTCTAGTGTAGTAGTGCATTCACTGTAAGATTGCACCCCCCCTTTTTTGACCACAGCTAAATTAATGTGTTCTGGTCAAACAAGTGACACCAAAAAGGAATCCAGTAAGCTGTTTAAATTCACTCCTACTTACAAATGCCCCAGACAACAAAAAACAAATCAAATTCATCATGGCTTTGAACTCACTTGATCTGAAGAATCACATATGTCTCTACCAGAGATGGTGTAAACAAGGCCATTGACATGATGATATGATATGATATGATATTTCACAGTATTATAATAGCAACAGCGGGACGTCATAGAAAAATGCAACAACAAAAAAATTGCAAAGAAAACTTACAATTTAACATTAATAATTGAAGAAAGCATGAGCTTTACCTACCTTGGCAATAACAGCATCAGGGAGCTTCAACATGGCAGTGGAAGTGCTAAAAGAAAAAAGCCAAAACAGCTCTAAATGCAGTTAACCCTCCTGTTATCTTTGGGTCAAATTTGACCCCTTTCCAAAAAGTTTCTATATCAGAAATTTGGGTTTCTTTCAAACTAATTTTCCCAGAAAGTAACGTGGATGGTTCCCAACAACGCTCCTCACAAGTTAAATAAATAGAATTTGTGTGTTTTTTGTCAATTTTATAGCATTTGGAGAAAAAACAATTGGTAAAAGAACTTTTTTTTGTGTGTAAAAAAGAGAAGAAATTGGCAATAAAAGTGACTAAAATGTGAACAAATGTCACAGTGACAAATGTAAAAATAAAATAAAAAAAAGCTTTAAAAATTTCGGGATAAACCCACAAAAATGTCAAAAGGCTCAGAAAAAGTCAACAAACGTCATTGGGGGAAAGCCACAAAAGGGTTGAAAAAGACAGCTATAATCATGATAAAACACAAGGGTTAAGAGAACATTTTATAATTTTAAAATTCCAATATTAGTGTCATGCAGTCCATTGCGCTGTATGGTAGTGAAGTATGGGGTCCATTCAGTCATCAGAGCTATACCTGTTGGGACAAACATCCAACAGAATCTTTACTTGCAGAATTCTGCAGATACATTTACACATACACAGAAACACACTCAACAAATGCATGATGAGCATTATGCAGATATCTACTAATAATTTGCATTCAAAAGAGTGTTTTAACCACATAAAATCCAGCCACCCAAGGCACCCTCCACTCCAAAGCCCTTCAAGAGTTGAGCCCAGAAAAGACTCCCCTATGTCAGTTTTCACTGAGGCTAGCTGCCCCCCCAGGCACACACTTACCAGTCTCACAACAACACTGATTTCAATACAACAATCCGAGTAAAGCAACTTATAAGACAATATGAAGAAATATATCTAGAACATTGGTAAGAACAAACTAAAAGCCAAAGTAGACTAGAAGGTTATCTAGCCCTAAAAGACAGAATATCTCTGTACTGTCAGAGAGAAAAATGTTGTGTTGTTGTTATGTTGTTAAGGTATAGTTATGTAAGGCACAGACCTCTCTACTCCATTAGCTGAATTGTCTATTTTACAAATATTAGTTGTGCTTTATGTGGTTGATGTTCAACGGTGATGGCATTTGGTTTTGAGGCCCTCACAAGTCTCCTGCCTACTCTGCTAACCTTCTGCTAGCCTCCTGCCATGTCTGCTAGCCTGGGCTGGCTAGCCAGCTAGCTCAAATGTAAACATCAGACTAAACACAGAGGTGGAGATGGCGATCAGCTACGACCTATGGCTACGATCCCTACTACGTGGACCAGCAAGACCATCACCGTTTCCATCTCCATCTCTACATCAGGGGGCTACCGAGTCAAGCGTGGAGGAATTGACTTCTCTGCTGGGCGTCCTGCTAGCCAGTGTTTAGGCGTCAGACAGTGAGCTGGGTTGCCTCCGTGCCTCCGTTTTCACTGGGACGTCTGGAGCTGAGGTGTCCATTGGCCAAGACTTGGTTGGATCCTAGAGTGCTGGTGCCATTCAACCAAGTGACCATTTTCTGTGTGCCAATCTGACAGCCACATTGTATATATTCTCTAAGATGATTCATGCACATGAAGGAGCTGATGGGCTAACTTTTTACTGGAATTGTACCTTGTACGATTTGATGTGGCAAATAAAATTGATGATTGATTGATTGTGTTAATTTTCATATTGCTGTTTTATTGTGTAGGGTATTATATATATATATATATAGCCCCTTTGAATTAAATTGACTTGAGAGAGAGAGAGAAAAAGATGGACAGAGAAAAAAAAGAGATGCACATCATTACAATAATGATACAATAGCAACAATGGGCACTGAGCAGGACCACGGCAGCAGCTGCAGCCACGATCCAGGTGCCACCACAATCCAAGGAAATCTGCGAGATGAGAAAGCACATGGACTCTGGGGAGGAAGCTTAGTTAACATGCATTAATGAGACATTAATGCACACAAATAGAGAGAGCGTAGGAGAGAGGAGATCAGTGCGTCAGAAGTACCCTGGGAATCTAAACCTATAGCAGCATAACTAAGTGTTGGTCCAAGTCAAACCTGAGCCAGCCTACAAAGGGTTGGTTGATTATCTGACATCCATGAAGATAAGCAAAGATAACATAGTCCTACAGAGAAAAGCCAAGTTGTTCACCTTCCAGTAATGTAGTCATGTTGAGCATCAAACAGCTGATACCTTCACTAAGGCCATTGGTTAATTCCTCAGAGTCAGGTCACCACAGTTTAACCAGGGTTCCCACTCCGCTGGTTTGAGCTTAGATCAGACTCCATCTCCACTGGAGCTTGAGCACTTCTACCAGAAAGACGATCCACAGAGCGAGGTGAGGCATTACTGATTTGGCGACCGCGGCAGCACGCTACAACGTCAGCGAGGTCGGCCCGAAAAGACGCTGTGTAGAAGCCGTAGATGACTGGGTCACAGCATGTGTTCAGGTTACCAAAGACAAACAGTATGTGGTGCACATACTCGGGTGTGTGCTGGATCATGGCTGGTTGGAACCAGTACCAGATCCCCAGGAGGTAATAGGGTGTCCAACAGATGACAAAGGAGCTAACAATCACAATGGTCATCTTGAGGGTCTTAATCCGGGCTTTGGGTATCTTGTCTGTTCCGTTGCGTCTGAGGCAGTGTTCACCATCTGCAGAAAGACAGCATGGGAAAAAGCTCAAATATAGGAACGCATACATTCCATAAATGTGAGCAAATAGGTAATAACCAATTCAACAGCTTCATTTTGAGATGGGAGATGATCTATTTTAGGGAGTTGCAGTGCTGACTGCCATAACAACTTTAAAAGCTTAAGTTTAAAAACTAAATTGTTTTATTGTGAAAATCTCTGCTGTTGTTTCATGTGCTGGAGCATCACACACTGTATAAAACACTAAACCGGAACATTTATCAACACCAGGGCACAACTGTGACAAGAAAAAAAAAATGCACTGGTACATGTTTAAAAATCAACAGTATAGGCCCCTACTTTCTCCAATAACTTCATATTTTCTGAGTTTAAAACACTATTTTAAATACCCTTAAAGTTGGAGGGGAGTATACTGCAAAGTCAGTTACAGTCCATTAAAGGATGACTCCAGTTTATACTTCTTTTGGTCTATCTCTTGAAGTAGTTATTATTTTACCAAGCTCCTTGCACCACAAGAATGATTATTCTTGATTATGTCACCGAATATAAAGTTATTTTTATTGAATTTATTGTAGCAGTACTTCAATGTATGAAGTCAGTCATTCTGTTATAAATTAGCTAACTTTATTTTTTTTTTTATTCAACTACATTTAAAGACATTCTTTCTTTCTGGTTCTGCTTATCAACAGGCAGTAATTGCACCAGAGATGTCAGTAAGAATCCCTCATGGCAAAGGAAAACCGCCCGTCGGATAAACCTTAGCTGAAACAGGAAATGGTCTTTAAACTATGTTAGACATTCACAAGAGACAGTTTGGGTCCTCATTTTACTGTCCGCCTTCTTTTTCTACTTGTTTAAACTAACCGGGAGGTTTGTCTCTAACAGCAGCAAAAAAGAATCACTAAGGCCTCCAACACACACAACACACAATATAGACTTTCACAGTGGTTGCAGATACAAACCTTCATATCACTAAGCGTGATAATGCTAACCTTATTTATAACCCATAATGATTTTATACTTAATTTTGTTGCATTATGTTTGTCCACCAGTGAGTGTCAGCAGAGGGCAGACTGTCCCCTCTCTGAATATGAAGCTCCAACAGCTTTTTTTCTGCTGCAGCTTCTGACTTTTCTCCTTTCTTTGTTTCCATTTACTAATCACTTATATTTTCATGTAACTGTCGCTTCGTTTTTTTTCTTAAATACTCAAAATTGCAAAACTACATAAAAAACAATTTTGTTACAATGATGACTTGTTATTTTGTTACTTCTAATTAGTTCCACGTTTAAAAGTCTTTAGAGAGTCACACACCTTTGCTCTTGTGCATTTGCCGATTGATCTTGGTGAGGATGCAGGTGTAGCAGAAGGTCATGACAAGTAGGGGGAAGACATACAGTGTCACAAAGTGAAACATGTTGTATGCCGTCTCCTGCCAGAGATACCGGAAACTTCCATGGGTGACACACTGAGTGAAGTCCACTCCTTCAGCTTTAATGGCCCGAAAGATGAACAGCTGAGGATGAAGAGTGTAAAGAGATAAGGAATGAATTCCATGCAGTCACAGAAAAACACAGTGCAGCACAAACAGTGTAGCAGTGTGTAGTCCTTTTAATGCACCTCAGAGTGTACCAATTATACCATGTAACAAACAGAACACTGATGCCAACATTAGTCATTGAATGTTCTAGAGTCCAGATATAAAAGGCAGTGATTTCGTTTGGGGAAGATGGGAAGGGGTCCTTCCTTTCTTCAAGAAAATGTTATTCTCGTCATCTTAGATATCTGTGTCTAAAATGTTGGGAAAGCTAGAGTAGATGATAAATAAATAACAAGTAAAGAGCTTACGGATATAACTTGCTAAAGAAGTTCAACTACAATCATTAGATCTGAGAAAAGTCATTTAGGTAGTTTTGATGCACATATTGATTTTTGCTTGAGTCCTTTCAGGTTCATAAATTGTATTTAAAAAACGCCATATTTTTGTTGTACCACACATTGCTGCGCGTTTGGGTCTCTGTTTTAGTTAAAGAGTGAGACATCTCACTTATATCCTATCTACCTGGAAGTAGTTCTTTTGGAGATTATGGTCAACTAGTGGGTGTTGTAGCAGTGTTTTGCCATTAAGGACAAGCTAGCATGTGCTACGGTTAGCCACCTTGTCTCGGCTAGTGACATAGAAAGCCGTTCAGATTTTGAACAGCTCAATCGGAGACTGAAGGCAGAGGACATTCAGAAACCGGATCTCACTCAAAACAGCATGGATATTTTTTTTTTGTATGCGTATGGAAGTACCAGAGACACCCCAAGTGTTTTCATAATATGGGCACTTTATTGGTAAGTATGATTGATATATTATTTTGAACATGTAAATAAAGTAAGTAAAACCCTGAAACTTGATGAAGCTAAAATGAGCTGTTTGTTAACTATGCCTTAACCTCAGCAAGATGCTGGGGTTAACAGTGGTTCCACTTGAGCTGAATTAGTGTGCATTAAATGGTTGTTCATGGCAGTGCTGTGGGTGAACACAGGGTTTATGAAGTGATGTCAGAGAAGGAACACAGCACTAGTGTGAGGAAGAGTATGACTAACCACATCAGGGGTCTCTTGACAGGCAACAGGATAAGAAAATACTCAATTCCAATTACAATGTTGTAAATGCTAATAATTTAATTATAATTTATACTGTTTATTGAAACCCAGTGGAAAAATTACAATTTACTGTTTTGTTAGAAATCACTACTCATAGGCCTGAAATACAGTATATACACACATGCTCAGGACCTATTCATGTACAAATGGAGAGATGTGGGCGCCCATATGGCTCAGTTGTTAGAGCAGGCGCCCATATGGCTCAGTTGTTAGAGCAGGCGCCCATATATAAAGGTTAAGTCTTCAATGCAACGGGCCCGGGTTTGACTCCGACCTGTGGTCCTTTGCTGCATGTCATTCCTCCTCTCTGTCCCCTTTCAAGTCTCCATCTGTCCTGTCAAATAAAGGCCCCCAAAAAAAATCTTTAAAAAAATAATAATTTGGAGAAATGTCAGAGCAAGTGGGCTGCCAGTGCACTGGCCACCAATCCACTCTCTGTTATTTTGGTCCGTACTTGGACTTAAACCAACAACCCTCCGGTTCCCAACCCAACTTTCTTCAGACTTAGCTACTGCCCCCCCTAAGGTGCAGTATAGGTAATATGAGTTTATATTTCTAGTCGCCAACATATTTGAAGAGCAAAACAACAATAACTGTATCCTGCTAAAAGTGTGTACCTAAAGCTTGATATAGCTCTGTGCCATAGCGCTCCGAGCCACACTGTTGATGCCCTGAGTGACATGTTCCTTCATTACCGAGGTTATTGTGCTAGAGATCATATTTCTCCTGTATGAGCTTCTCTGCATTGGCTTCCTGTAAAATCCAGGATTGAATTTAAAATCCTTCTCCTGACCTACAAAGCTCTAAATGATCAAGCACCATCTTATCTTGAAGAGCTCATAGTACCCTATTGTCCCACAAGAGCACTGTGTAACCTGGATTAAATAATAATCTTTAATATGAATAAATAACAATAATATATATGTAACACATTTCATAATATTAGGTATGCAGTTCATGATTCAACCAGGTTAAATAAGATTAAAATGAACATCCAAGTTTTAATGCATCCTGTTAGTTTGTCATGTTTTAAGATACTGCCGCTGTATCAGCCAATCAGAATGGCTGTAGCTCTCCTGAATGAAGAATGTGAGGGCAGGAGATGACTACACGCTACAAGGAAGACGTGAGCTAGACTGAGCCAGTGAGCAAAACAAGAGTATAAACAGTGTTTTAAGCTCTCATATTTCATTTTCTAAAGTGTTTCATGTTACATACTGTGGTTTATTTTTGTTTGTTATTTCATAAGTTTAACTGAAAGTTAGAAGTGTGAATGTTCGGCTGCTTGAGGCCACATCGTACGCTGCAAGCAGGCGGCAAAGATGACGAGCCTCCTGTGAGAAGACCCACAATTGACAATCACATTGCATCCGTGTGACCTGCATGTTGTACAAGGACATCAACTCATTCATCCCGGCTGCAGTAGGGCTAGTCTGCAAGCATTCTTTGATGTGAGTGGAGTTTGTTGGACTTGGGATTTTGGTAGGAGTGGGCTCACTGTAAACCAAAGGCTCTTTTTTCCTTATGCGTCACATCATGTGGAATTTGTATGGACTGCACAATGTGGTCGCTAGCAACATTTTGAACTTGTTGAAAAGAGACTGATTAAGGTTTAATTGTGCTGAATATAATTCACCATAGCTTTTCATTCTGTTGAACTATGAATGTTATATTTGATTTTCCACTCCTTTTGTTATTTTCCATATGGCCTGTGAGTTTTTTAGTTTTAAGTCATGACTCGTTCCAGGCATTGTTACCACAGCCCTTTTAGCTAGTGTTAGCTAGCGGCTACCTACCATTGACGTTAGCTAGCAAGAACTTATTTACCATTTACTATATCTACCTGTTTCTAAATTCTTTCTACTCTTTTATATAAACAAGCTAGCATCCAAACTTACTTTTTGGTCTGTGGTATTATTATTTAATTACAAACTGCCCCTCTGAACCTCTGAGCCTGGTCCTAACTTATCTCCTGCTCATAGTAAGTGCTACAACTGCTCTCCCAGAATGCAGAGTTCTTGTGGTTCCTACAGTCTCTAAAAGTAGAATGGGAGCCAGAGCCTTCAGCTATCAAGCTCCTCTCCTGTGGAACCATGCAGCTCCCATTCTGGGTCCGGGAGGCAGACACCGTCACCACATTTAACAGTAAACTTAAAACTCTCCTCTTTGATAAACCTTATAGTTAGGGAGCGAGGACTTGCAGCGTTTGCCTGGACCGGCGGGGGAGGGTGTGTAGCACAGTCATGGTGCGCCCCGTCCATATCTGTACTTCTCTTCATAGAAAGCTTATATTTATGGATTTTCAGCATAAATTATGTGGCTTAATGGAGATAGGTACCATTGTACAAGTTGGCCACCTGTGCAGAATACAAAGTTGTGGCAGAGACATTTGGTGTCAGCAAGACAACCTTTCACCGCTGTGTATACACGGTGTGCATGCCCATACGATTCAAGTTGTTGAACCAATTCGTCAATTTACCCGACATAGTATACCACTATGCACTTTGTGCCACAAGCGTACGCCACACTGGATGGGACCGATATCCTTATCCTTCCCCCATCCGATAGATACCAGGACTATAGTCATGTGGGTTACATATTTTCAAATTTTGCCATTTTCATCAACATTTTCTAATGCGATACCTCAAAATGCATGTAAAAATACATTGATGGAAACATGACTATTAGCACCCTAGTCTTACTCACCGGTTGTACATTGCTGGGATAAAGCCTGACATAGCTCTCCCCCTTCCTGTATCTATTTTACAAAGGCACTGTTGCTGCATCCAGGTCTTAGCGCCACCCAGGATGGTTGTGACTGGTTTAACTTAAAATAAATACAAATAAGCCAGAATTTTCCCCATATACCAGAAAAGCATGGCAGTCAAATAGGTCAGGCAATGTGAGACTACTGGCACCCTAAACAGCAAAGCATACAGAATGGTACCGAATGTTCAACTAAGAAGGGTCAGTAATCTGCCCACAGGCACATCAGTTGTGAGTTTGGCCTGGTATGTAGGTGAGTAGTCTAGGAATGCACTCATTTTCCAGCCTCAACAGGATTCTCTATATTTCTTATTTGTGGCTCTTTACAGCCGCAAAGAATAGAGAACTGGAAAACTTATGCAGATGCATTCAATCTGTTGAGAGACTACAGATGCAGCAAGTCAGCAGCGCTTTTAGCCACGGGCAAAGTGGACAGCTGCCTGGGGCGGCATTTTTTCATGACACAAGGGGGGCGGCACGAGCACTTAAAAAAGAAATCCTCTGCGCCACGATGCGGTTTTCTATTATCTATCATTTCACTGTGTGGGGAATTGGCTCCCCCTTCAGCCACAGGTGCGCAGAGAAGGTACCGTGCAGAGAAGCTGTTGTGAGAAGGGGAAAGGGGAGGGGGGCGCGGCGCAGGGGACAGTTCACCTCTGGGTGCCCCAAATGGAACTGTCCGGACAAAGGGGGGGAACAGGGATTCACTGTATAGAGCAATACTCAAATGGAATTTGTGGGCTAAAATCAGTCTCCCTAGGGAGGCGCCCAGGAGACATCCTCACCAGATGCCCAAACCACCTCAACTGGCTCCTTTCGACGCAAAAGAGCAGCGGCTCTACTCCGAGCTCCTCACGATGACTGAGCTTCTCACCCTATCTCTAAGGGAGACGCCAGCCACCTTCCTGAGGAAACCCATTTCGGGCCGCTTGTACCCTGGATCTCATTCTTTTGGTCGTGACCATAGGTGAGGGTGAGAACACTGACCGGTAGATCAAGTGCTTTGCCTTTTGGCACAGCTCTGTTTTCGTCACAACGGTGCGTTAAATTGAATGTAACACCGCACCCACTGCGCCAAAAATGTTGTGTGCAGTGGGTGAGTGGCCTGTGGCGGCCTCGCTGGTTGGCGAGGCTGTGCTCATTGAGTCTGTACATAGTCAAGGATTTCCTTAGGATAGGAGGAAGAGAGGGTGGACGGCATGCAGCAAAGGGCCGCAGGTCAGGCTCAAACCCAGGCCATCGCAGTAAGAATTGTACCTCAGTATGGGAGCGTACCTATGTTTCCACAGCCCTAAGAAAATTGTTCTTTTCACTGAAAATTAGGCCCTATGTTCCCACAATTCTAAGATATTTTTCAAAACTCCTGAAAAATATCTGAGCACCTCTCTCTTCCTCCTTCTCTCCATCTGTATGCCACCTCATTCCATTAATGCATGTTACTAACTCGACTTCTTCTCTTTCCCGGAGTCTTGTGCTCTCTCGCCCCCAGAGTCTTGCCCTCTCCTCTCTCCTCCTATCGCTTCCTGCAGGTGTTTCTGGCTCTGGATCTGTGGTTGGAGTCTCTCTCCCTTTCTTTCTCTCACCCCCAACCGGTCGAGGCAGATGACCGCCCACACTGAGCCATGGTTCTGCTCGAGGTTTCTGCCTCTTAAAGGATGTTTTTCCTTACCTCTGTCGCCTAGTGCTTGCTCTTGGTGGAAACTGTTGGGTTTCTGTAAATAACATCACAAAGTACAGTCTAGACTCTGCTCTTTATGAAAAGCGAAAAGAGATAACTGTTGTTGTGATTTAGCGCTCTATAAATAAAATTGATTTGAAATTTAATTGGATTGAAAACTAGGCCCTATTTTCCCACAGTTTCCACATTTCTAACATTTTTTTACAAAATTATGCCCTTTGCTCTTACAGACCTATGTGCTAACATTTATAAGATTCTTTTCAAAATTAGGCCCTATGTTCCCACATTTTCTTTTTCATAAATTTGTCAATGCAAGTGTCTTTGCCATTTTAAGACCATCCTGTGCCCACGTTGTATAAATAGCAAATGCACCTGTGCCCATCTTTGCACCCATGGGCGTGCTGGTCTTACAGGGAGGTGTGTTCAGGTGAATTCTTGGCAAATTGCTATCTTGAGGCAGCGGGAAGTGATCACGCCATTGACCAACAAAAACCTGGTCTAAAGTCAGTAACTCAGCATGTCATTGTTATTTTACACAGTGCTGGGCAGTGAGTGTCAAATCAGAACAGAAGTTATCTCGGGGCACTTCATATAGAGCAGGTCTAGACCACACTTTTTTACAGAATCCCAACAGTCCCCCATGAGTAAGCACATCGAGCAATGGCAGCACTCAGAAATCATATGCCCTCTTTGATTTTAATCTTGACTTTAATGAAATAGGTGTTACATGTTTGGATGTTGTTAGATGTTTTTTGCCAGCCTATAGGTCACTACGACAATTTCCTACCATATGGTAAGTTTTTGCTTTTGAACATTCTTCCTACAGAGAAGAGCTGCTCAGAAACTGAAGTGTCTGTGATGGTCCTGAATCATAGCTCATATTTTATAGCTCAGTTTATTTATTTAAAAAAATCAATTCACTAGGCACAGTAGTACTGATATTACATGTATGCCAGGGAAGTGGCTGCATTAAAGAGAAGGATTCCTATTTGACATTGAGCTACAAACTTTGAAAATATGTTTTGTCCACATGTTGTCACATGTCGTTGCCATGTCAACTTGAATGGTCTTGTCCCTTTTCAGTTCATTTTAAGGGTCATACACAGTTCGACTCTAAAGAATGTTAGTTGCATTCAACCAGGTTATATGAACTAGTATTTAACGTCTGTACAACTGTTAGCTAACCTTTCATCACGATTAACATGATTAATAACATTGAAAAATGTGTGTCCAATCTGTAGTACTGTCTGATAGTCCACCCGCAATCATGATCTTATCAGGACTCTAATGTTAGTGGAACCACAAGTCCAATTAATCATATGTACTTAAGCCCTGTTTGCACGGGATTAGTATTACCAGAGGACCTCATGGCATTATATGCGCATTTGCATGGGATAAGTGAAGACTGTATTTTACTTGAATTTACTGATATTATCCGCCACATTTGATGTTAGAGGCTCTGTCAAAACTCTCATGTCAAAACTTTTAGTGTCTGCATCCCAAACCCAGACTGGAAACTGTGACGAAATGGGTTTGCTCACCACTTGTCCCATACAGGTCATTAGTTATAGTAAGTAGACACACAGTTATCGTTAGTTTAGTTCCATTTTATTAGGTTGCAAGTTTAAACATGGTTTAAAGGTTCCCCTGTGTTGATACTTACAAATTGTTCCTTTGTTCAGTTCCACCGTGCAGGACAATTGTTTGGGGATGGACCAGCCTAGGCATTTCTGTTTTATAGGAAAATGGTGGTCAGGAATGACATCCCCGGGCCAAACCAAGTAGAGGGGTTTCTTATGTATAGGAATGTTTATTTTGGTTGTTTTTGGTTATTATATAAAAAGGTATGAATAACCCTGACCTGTTTTGTAGTCAGTAATATAGGAGGGAACTGGTAATCAAGTTCCATAGGTTAAGAGATTGCTAGGTATTAATGTTATGGAGTAGCTCAACCTGCTTTAGGATGCGATGGACTGAAGCAGCGGGGTGTGAATTGACAACCCTATATAAATAGTAGGATTTGTGCTCCCGAGGAAACAGGGAGGTAAGGCTGTGCTGCTAGGAACGCATGCCTGTTGTTAGCGCTGCTACTAGTTAAATGTGTAATTGTTTTAAGTTTTGATTACATATCCATGTACTGCAGACCACTGGAAATAAATATTTTTCTCTGGAAACAATGTCTGAGTCTGCCTACCTACCACCATCCTAGCCACTCTGGTCAACCTACCACAGAAACTGATTCCACAGGAGAAGAGCCTGATAGATGAAGTCTCTGGCTCCCATTCTACTTTTAGAGACCCTAGGAACCACAAGTGAATTCTGTGGGCGTAGTGCTCTAGTGGGACAATAAGGCACTAAGAGCTCTTCAAGATAAGATGGTGCTTGACCATTTAGAGCTTTGTAGGTCAAGAGAAGGATTTTAAATTGAATCCTGGATTTTACAGGAAGCCAATGCAGAGAAGCTCATACAGGAGAAGTATGATCTATTTTCTTAGTTCTTGTCAGAACTGCTGCAGCATTCTGGATCAGCCGAAGAGTTTTAAGGGACTAACTTGAGCATCTTGATAATAAAGAATTACAGTAGTCCAGCCTGGAAGTAACAAATGCATGGACTAGTTTCTCAGCATTGTTTCGAGACAGGATGTTGCTAATTTTGGCAATTTTACAAAGATGAAAAAAGGCTGTTCTTGAGGTTTGTTTTAGATGGGCGTTAAAGGATATAGCTTGATCAAAAATAACTTCTAGATTTCTGACAGTAGTGCTGGAGGCCAGGGCAATACCATCCAGAGTAGCTATATCCCTAGATAATCTGAGTTTAACAATAGAAAATTGTAGGTCATCAATTTTATATCATTTATGCATTTTTGAAGTTTAGCTAACTGACTGGTTTAGTCTGGCTTGATTGATAGATATAATTGGGTGTTATCTGCATAACAATAAAAGTTAAAGAGTGTTTCCCAATAATATTGCCTAGTAGGAATCATATATAAGGAGAATAGAATTGGTCCAAGCACTGAGCATTGTGGAATGCCATGGCTAACTTTAGCGTACTTGGAAGATTTATTGTTAACATTAATAAATTGAGATTGATCGGATAAACATGACTTAAACCAACTTAGTGTGATTCCTTTAATCCCAACTAAATACTAAAACTCTCCTCTTTGATAAAGCTTACAGTTAGGGAGTGAAGAGTCGCAGCGTTCGACCTAGATCGACGGGGTGAGGGTGTATAGCCGCAGACACGGCACCCCTCTGTTTCTCTTCATAGTCAGATTAATTTACCATATAGTCAATAATATAAAAAAACTAGAGGGAGGCAGGGCCGTACAGCCCAATCCAGCAGGAAAGAGTTCTAGCCTGACCAGGCCCCTCTCTTTACCCTGTCTCTCTTGGTTATGCTGTTATTGTTTTAGACTGCCGGGGGACTTCCTTTGAAACACTGAGCTCCTCTCTCCTTCATCTTTCCATTTGTGTGCATCTATAACCAGAGATGCCTGTTACTAACCTAGCTCTGGGGAGTCATTCCCCAGAGTCTTTATGTTCTTTTCCCCCTAGCATGTTTCCTTTCCAAAATCATGGTTGCAGCTGTCGCTGTGGTCCTGCTACACGTCCTGCGGTGCCCTGCTACGTCCTGCTGTGCCGTGTAATGCCGCACAGTGCCCTGCTATGCCATGAACTGCTACAAACTACAATTTTTTTAGTCACTGTTCCATTATCTTTTAATGTGACTCCAATTGCCACTCTTCATTTCAACCCCAACCAGCCCGTCAGCCACCACCTACCAAGAGCCTGGGTCTGTCCGAGGTTTCTTCCTAAAAGGGAGTTTTTCCTCGCCACTGTCCCACAGTTGCTTGCTCTGGAAGGAATTATTAGAACTGTTGGGTCCTTGTAAATTATAGATTGTGCTCTAGACCGACTCTATCTATAAAGTATCTCGAGATAACGCTTGTTATGAAATTGATACTATAGATGAATTGAATTGAATGCCAACGCAGCCAATCCAACTCCTAATCAGAGATGCACACAGGACTAATATTATTACACAACCGTTTGTGATTGGCAAAATATGGTAGTACATTTGTGTTGTAATTCGTGTCTGACACATACAGACAACTTCTGCAATTATTACAAATAACTAGAGGTCCCCAGGTAAAACTAGTCCCGTGCGAATAGGGCTATAGACTTAGCACCAGCTGATAGAAATGATAGAGGCCTTAAGGCTCAGTGTGTAACCTATAACCTACTGTACCTGTGGAGATGCCAGCAGCAGGCTCAGAGTCCAAGCCACCAGAAGCATGCGCCTGTTCCTGAGCCCAGCATCGAGCGAATCCAGAGGATGAAGGATGGCCCGATAGCGGTCCAGACTTACCACCACCAGTATGAATGCTGCTGAGTGCATGGCAAATAGCTTGAGAAAACACAGCAGCTTACACATTATATCCCCGCATACCACTGCACTGTGATATTCCAAATGGCATCCAGTGGCATGACCACAAAAGTCATCACCAGATCAGCTGATGCCAAACTGGCGATGAGCGGGCGGAGGTGTGCCGCCAGGCGATAACCCCGCCCCCAGCACACACTGATCAGGACTGACAGGTTACTGCAGGCGGCGAAGACAAACAGCACCAGGGTGGCTGCTACACGGCAACGGGCAGCCACAGTGAAGGATGGAGCCTCCCAGGGTGGAACAGATGAGTTCAGCGGGCCATTTTGTAAAGGATCTGCTGGAGTGGAAACCCACAGAGACAGGTTTCCTGACATCCTATAGCAGAGGGAGAACACAATAATTTGACACTGACACAAACAAGCATAATGATGATTAAAATCACCTCTTAAAATGCTTTGTTATGATTGACAGTCACACGATGCATCATGGTTTTTAATCCTCCGTGTTGGCTACTAGTAACTGCATGGAGGAGGGGGGGGGTGGTCCACGACCACAGTTGGCTTGTGGATGCGCCAAAAGATTTGTTGTCATTACTTACAGTAATCCATTTTTGCGACACGACTGAAGCGAACAAAATCAAGAAATCACAATGTATGATTTTTAAATATTTATTTGTATGATACAGCTGCAAATAAGTATTTGAACACCTGTCTATCAGCTACAATTCTGACCCTCAAAGACCTGTTAATCTGCCTTCAAAATGTCCACCTCCACTCCATTTATTATCCTAAATTAGATGTACCTGTTTGAGGTTGTTAGCTGCATAAAGACACCTGTCCTCCCCATACAATCAGTAAACTACTAACATGGCCAAGACCAAGAAGCTGTACAAAGACACTAGAGACAAAATTGTACACCTCCACAAAGCTGGAAAGGGCTACGGGGGAAATTGCCAAGCAGCTTGGCGAAAAAAGGTCCACTGTTGGAGCAATCATTAGAAAATGGAAGAAGCTAAACATGACTGTCAATCTCGCTTGGACTGGGGCTCCATGCAAGATCTCACCTTGTGGGGTCTCAATGATCCTAAGAAAGGTGAGAAATCAGCCCAGAACTACACAGGAGGAGCTGGTCAATGACCTGAAAAGAGCTGGGACCACCGTTTCCAAGGTTACTGTTGGTAATACACTAAGACGTCATGGTTTAAAATCATGCATGGCACGGAAGGTTCCCCTGCTTAAACCAGCACATGTCAAGGCCCGTCTTAAGTTTGCCCATGATCATTTGGATGATCCAGAGGAGTCATGGAAGAAAGTCATGTGGTCAGATGAGACCAAAATAGAACTTTTTGGTTATAATTCTTTTTGGTCACCTCCGTGACGCATTGTCCAAAGAGATATTTACTCTGGATGGCATCACCCTGGCCTCCAGCACCACTGTGAGGAATCTTGGAGTTATCTTTGATCAGGACATGTCCTTTAATTCTCACATAATGCAAATTTCAAGGACTGCCTTTTTTCACCTACGTAATATTGCAAAAATCAAGAATATCCTGTCTAAAAATAATGCAGAAAAATTAGTCCATGCATTTGTGACTTCTAGGCTGGATTACTGCAATTCTCTATTATCACGCTGCTCAAAAAAGTCCATAAAGACTCTTCAGCTGATCCAGAATGCTGCAGCACGTGTTCTGACAGGAACCAGGAAAGAGATCACATCTCTCCTGTTTTAGCTTCTCTGCATTGGCTTCCTGTAAAATCCAGAATAGAATTTAAAATCCTCCTTCTCACCTACAAAGCTCTTCATGGTCAGGCACCATCTTATCTTAAAGAGCTCATAGTACCTTACAACCCTACAAGAGCACTACGCTCCCAGATTGCAGGATTACTTGTGGTTCCTAGAGTCTCTAAAAGTAGAATGGGGGCCAGAGCGTTCAGCTATCAGGCTCCTCTCTCCTGTGGAACCAGGTTCCAGTTTGGGTTCAGGAGCCAGACACCGTCTCCACATTTAAGAGTAGACTTAAGACTTTCCTCTTTGATAAAGCTTATAGTTAGGGATGGCTCAGGAGAATCCTCCTCTAGACAGAGGGATGGATATCTATCTCTCTCTCTCTCTCTCTCTCTCATCCACCTCCTCTAGACAGAGGGATGGATATCTCTCTCTATCTCTCGGGGATCTCCGGGGAGTCATTCCCCGGAGTCCTTATGTTCTTTTTCGCCCAGCATGTTTCCTTGGATCAGGGAGGATCCAAAATCATGGTGGCAGCTGTCGCCATGGTCCCGCTACACGTCCTGCGATGCCCTGCTATATCCTGCTATGCCCTGCTGTGCCCTGCTACATCCTGCTGTGCCTTGTAACGCCGCACAGTGCCTAGACCTGCTCTATCTGTCATGCTCTATCTGTAATGCTTGTTATGAACTGATACTATAAATAAAATTGAATTGAATTGAATTGAATTATAATTCCAGTAACCGTGTTTGGAGGAAGAAAAATGATGAGTACCATCCCAAGAACACCATCCCTACTGTGAAGCATGGGGGTGGTAGCATTATGCTACATACAGGGCGACTGCACTGTATGAAGGAGAGGATGACCGGGGCCATGTATTGCGAGATATTGGGGAATTTTGCAAGTTCTCTTCTTCTTCCTCCAAACACGGTTAGTGGAATTATGACCAAATTCTATTTTGGTCTCATCTGACCACATGACTTTCTCCCATGACTCCTCTGGATCATCCAAGTGGTCATTGGCAAACTTAAGACGGGCCTTGACATGTGCTGGTTTAAGCAGGGGAATCTTCCGTGCCATGCATGATTTCAGTAACCTTGGAAACGGTGGACCCAGCTCTTTCCAGGTCATTGACCAGCTCCTCCCGTGTAGTTCTGGGCTGATTTCTCACCTTTCTTAGGATCATTGAGACCCCACGAGGTGAGATCTTGCATGGAGCCCCAGTCCGAGGGAGATTGACAGTCGTGTTTAGCTTCTTCCATTTTCTAATGATTGCTCCAACAGTGGACCTTTTTTCACCAAGCTGCTTGGCAATTTCCCCGTAGCCCTTTCCAGCCTTGTGGAGGTGTACAATTTTGTCTCTAGTGTCTTTGGACAGCTCTTTGTTCTTGGCCATGTTAGTAGTTGGATTCTTACTGATTGTATGGGGTGGACAGGTGTCTTTATGCAGCTAACGACGTAAAACAGGTGCATCTAAATTAGGATAATAAATGGAGTGGAGGTGGACATTTTGAAGGCAGACTAACAGGTCTTTGAGGGTCAGAATTGTAGCTGATAGACAGGTGTTCAAATACTTATTTGCAGCTGTATCATACAAATAAATAGTTAAAAAATCATACATTGTGATTTCTGGATTTTTTTTTTTTAGATTATGTCTCTCACAGTGGACATGCACCTACAATGACCATTTCAGACCCCTCCATGATTTCTAAGTGGGAGAACTTGCAAAATAGCAGGGTGTTCAAATACTTATTTTCCTCACTGTATATATGTCATTTTGACATCAATAGCAAGTTTCAACTCTGTCAGTGTGTGGGGTTTTGAACTGTTTTAATATATAGAAGCTAATGACTGCTTCAGAAAACAAATTGAGAAAAAATGTGCTAACAGACATCATGCTTTGTAAATTGGTAAACGGTAATCTTAAGCATATTGCATTTAGCCACTAAACATGCACACAACGCTGGTCTGGTCGGTGGAAGGCGGCGTAGGAGCTCCCCCTGCTGGGAGGGCCACTGCACCTCTGCATGTGTCGCTGCACCAAAGAACTGTCTCTGTCTCTGGCTCTGTCTTCTTGAAGCCCGCACAAACGTGCCGGCATCAAAACACCGAAACAATGTTAATGTCACGCAATAAAACCATCACAACTCTTCTGTTCTCTGTGAGAGTATGCATTCTGTTCTTTCTTTCCACTTTTTCCCATATCGGCTATTTTAGACTGCATTACATCGACATTGGGGGGAGACGCGCCCTCGCTCCGTCCTCGCCGGCCTACACCCACTCATTCTGACTTAAACGCACTAAACCCTATTTAGCAAACTTAGGTACTTTGAACTACAAAGACACAAGCAGCACTATCCTTACCTGGAGAAGAATCGTGTCATCCAGGCTTGCTGGTGATCATATGCAGAGAGAAGCAGAGCGGAGCTGTCCAATGTGCTGAAGCAGCACTTTGCCTGCTCTCTTTCCTCCGGCGGTTCAGCATGCACTCTGTCAGTATCTGATATCTTTATCTATTTATTTATCTATTTGATCGCACCCTTCATCAGCCCGCCTGGACGCGCACACACTGCCTACAGTGCATATAAATATATATATATATATATATATATATATATATATATATATATATATATATATATAGCGCCTATATATAGTGCGTTAACAAGAAGCCACAGGAATCAATGCCAATTGGATAATTGAGGCTTGTGACGTGCACGGTGTTGCGGCGGTAGCCACCTTTGTGTGAGAGACACTTCCTGGAAAATATCCAATATAAAATATGGGCTCTTGGTGCAGAGGTGAGGGGAGGAGCGCTAGTTTTCACGGTGTCTCTGCAACTCTAACATCCTTTTACCTGCCTGCTTTGATTAGCGTTAGTTATTGTCGGTATTCTGAACTGTGTATGAATGTTGTTATTATTTGACTTTTCAATGTCAAAAGAGCATATGCATAAAATCTATAAATAGATCTGCACTGTATCATTCCATTCTATAATCCATGGGATCTAACTAAGTGCAACTTGCATAAACATAGGTTTTTACTTACATCTTTGTAAATACTATTTAAGTATTTGTACATGTTTTTGTGTTCCCAAGTTGTGTAGGCTATATGTTTGTACATTCTTTCCTTTGTATTTTTTCATCTTTTTTTTGAATATTTGTTCTTGTATTCTGTCCTATTTATTATTTTGTGTATATTCTGTATGTGTACGGTGATATTTTGCTGCTGAAGCACTGACATTTCCCAATTTTGGATCAATAAAGTCAATCTAATCTAATAAATGTAGCAATGGAAGTTCCACATGTAAAACATCTTGTTCAAGATATAGCACTATCCAAGATAAAAGTACCACAGCCCATTGGCAGGCTCATACTTAGTGAGTGCTTACCAGGTCAGGGTACATGGATTACATTACATGTGTTTTACGTGAGCCTTCAATGCAGGCTAAATATAGGCTAGTGCAGTATTTGATGGTGTGAGTACCTGATTACATTTATCCATCAAAAAGACTGCATTTTGGGGCTCCTTGTTTCTGAACAGCACACACAAACACACACACACACACACACACAGATGGACAGACATACAGTCACACACACACCCACACACACAGATGGACAGACATACAGTCACACACACACACAGACGGACAGACATACAAACACACCCAAACACACCCACCCACACACACACATAGACATGCACACACACACTCATCTTTAAGCAGGGGTGGTAACCAGGGATCAAAGACAAACTTGATTAGGGCTGAACGTGCACCTGCCACCTCTCACCTGCTGATGGTGCAGTGGAAATGCTAATGACCTTGGTGTAGCAGAGCAGCGTTTGAGTCCCGCATGTGGTGATTGTAATGATGGTCCGGGTGGACAAGGACGTGGGTTTGATCCCCACTGTAGTACAGCAACTCTGACCAATACATTTTACCCCATTAGGATTTTTAAAATTAATTATCCATATCTTCTGCAGACTTTCAGATATTAAAACCATTCAATTTTAAAATCTAGCTCCTTGGTGTAGTGGTGTTATTCATTAAAACCATTCCTACTTTTTTCAACTATTCTCTCTACTTCTCACAGATTTTCCTATTTCTCCAGTTTAGCTTTAGAAGTTCAATATTATAAAATGTTTCCACATCTTTTTTTTACATTAGTAGTGTTATTCATCTTAATAAAAAACATTCCTACTTTTTCAACTATTCTTACTACTTCAACTTCTTCTTACGGATGTAAGCTATTCAACCAGGTTAGCTTTAGCAATTGGTTTACTGTAAATGTTTATTTTCAATTTTTTATCAATGTTTAACATATCATTTTTAATTGTTTTACTACACACAAAACTTCTCCAAAAATATTGAAAACAACCAAGTGTCTTCAGTTACAAGAGTTGGTTAGTTGCACTTCCACAATTTAGGCAACATAATTGATTTTTTTTTTGTTTTGTTTTGCACGTCAGTTCCTCAGAGCAATGACTGGACTTGTGCTGATCTTCATGAAGCTTTAGTAATTTCCTTCCAGAAAATATATACTATGCTGTTTTTTATTTTAAACACTATTTCCATGCAAATACATCTCCTGGTTATCTACAGAGCATCAAGTGTTAATTAGCCTGAAAAAATATTATCTTTTTTCTTTAAACACTTACTTTGAACATTTCTGTTTTTTGCAGCTTTTGACCAGGACTTTTCTTATTTTTATTGTTTCCTTAGCATTTCTTTTTGTCTCTTTCTCTCTTTCTAATGCATTGTCACTGTTTTCTGCACAGTACTGAGCGTTGATGTGTAACCAATAGTGTGTGTGATGACAGGCAGAGATCATACCATCAGGGTAAAAGCAGACACTCCTCTGGGCCAGTAAGCTGACCAGGCCTGAGTACAACCTTTACAGCATGTCACATTGGTTTTCCTCACATGTATTACTTGTGTTTGTGAAAAATAACTTTTGAATTCTTGAATAAAATGTTTTGAATCCTTAAATCAATAGATTAGAATCCTAAAATCAAATAATATGTTTTTTAGTTGTCTTGTTTTATTTTTTTTATTTTAGCTTTATTTCATAAGGAACCTCATTGAGATTAACAATCTATTTTTCAAGTGTGTCCTGGCCGAGACAGCAGCAGTACAACCACACATACACACAGACTCACCATATAGAAAAACATTCAAAACAAAAGACTTACTGAATCAGCACATTTTTCAAAGTCAATCACAATCCTAAATACATCAAGCAAAACATTTACAAGTCAAGTCTTAAAAGCGACCACTGAGGCCAGCTCATTAAGTTATATGGATTTCTGTTAATTGTTCCAGGTAGAGGGTGCAGCAAACTTCAACGCCTTATTCCCCAGATTAGTTCTTACCTTAGGGGCAGACAGATCCTGGGAAACAAAGATTGCAAGTCCTGATACTAATTACACTGATATACTGTAGGTCAGAAGGTAGGATGGAAGTAGACCTTAAACAGCCTTGTATTTAAAAGTGTTTAAGTCTCCGTGTTGACAGAGAAGACCATCCTTCATGTTCATTAGTTCACAATGGTGAGTGGGGGCTTTAAAACCAGTGATTAACCTTGGAGCTCCATGGTGTACAGTGTCCAGTGGATGTCAAGTTTGAGACGAAGCATGCACGTATAAAACATCACCATAGTTAGGTGTAGACATAAAACCAATTCAAACCATATTAGATTTGCCAGTTACAAAATATGCAATTCAGTCTTCATATCCTGCGAAGTGAGAATTAAAGGCAGCTTCGGTGGTTTGGATTTCAAATTTGAAAATAGCATGACTTTAGTTTTGTCAGCATTTAAACAACTTTTAAATCATAAAGATTCTGTTATACTGTGTTGAAAACAAGGGAGAGGGCCTGGTCTGGGGTGGTCATAGAAAAGAAATTTGACATTAGACATGTTATGATTAATGTTATTAATATATAGATACTGTAATAGCAGTGGCCCTAAGACTGACCCCTGAGGCAAGCCTTTTGTTATTCAGAGAACTATAATGCAATTTTTTTTTTGTTTAATGTATGAAGGCTACCTAGGACTCCGTAGAAAGCAGGGTTGATACTGAGTGGATTGTCCTGGTAAATAAATAGGTATTTTTTAAATGAAAAGGCAATTTGGTCAAGTCATGTGACTCAAGGTGCCAGCACCGGCAACCTACCAAGAGCCTGGGTCTGTCCCAGGTTTCTTCCTAAAATTGAGATTTCCTCACCACTGTCGCAATTACTTGCTCCTGGTGTAATTACTAGAATTGTTGGGTCCTTGTAAATTATAGAGAGTGGTCTAGACCTAATCTATCTCTAAAGTGTCTGGAGATAACTCTTATGATTTAATGCTATAAATAAAATTGAAGTTAATTGAAGCCCACATATGCTCAGAAGAAAATAAGATGGGTCTTCTGCTATGTTCTGCAGAGGACTCATTGTCTTTTTTTATCTTCTTCTTTATTCTAAAGGGAATGGTCTCTATTTGCAGCCCTGACCTCAATTGACTTTAGACAAAATAGCACTCAAGTTTGTTTTGGGGTATAGATGGGCCGGAAGCAGAGCCTCTTCCTTATTTTGAGGATAGCCGTGTGTGATCCCTGGTCTCTTCATGTTTTAGTTTTTCTTTTTCATTTAATTTGGATATTGAGATTTTGGAAAGTGAGTGTGAGTGAGAGTGTTTGGAAATCAACTACAACAAACTACTTATGAATGCTCAACTTAATTTATTGACAATTTATTGGGAAAATAAAGAGTCTTGCCTGCTGAATCATGCAGGGGAGCTAACGTTAGCCTATTGTGTAACGTTACTTATTCTTCCTACATTCCTGTTTTAACATTTACCATCTCACGTTGTTGGCAAAGTTGCTGACAGAACATTCTCCTCATTCTGTGAGCAGACTGATGCCGATGCTACTTCTCTACATCTCTCGCAGTTAACAGTACCTCATCCATTTTCGTGCAGTGTTTTGAATTGCAGCACGGAATTGAAGGTGGGACCTTTTCAATGACACAATGGCTTGCCTGTCCCATTTTCATGTTGTACCAATGCAAGGAAGAAGTTCTGCCTAGCCTCTGTAGGACCCAACTTGGAAAGATCCGTCCTACTAACGAAGCTTCCTTGACTTTGAGACACATTGATTAAATATAAAAAAGAATAGGGGGGGGAGAAAGAAGGGAGAGAGACAGAGGGAGAGAGGGGGAGAGACGGGGAGAGAAGAAGAGATTGTTTCGTTTGTACACACATACAGTGAGGAAAATAAGTATTTGAACACCCTTCTATTTTGCAAGTTCTCCCACTTAGAAATCATGGAGGGGTCTGAAATTGTAATCGTAGGTGCATGTCCACTGTGAGAGAGACATAATCTAAAAAAAAATCCAGAAATCACAATGTATGATTTTGTAACTATTTATTTGTATGATACAGCTGCAAATAAGTATTTGAACACCTGAGAAAATCAATGTTAATATTTGGTACAGTAGCCTTTGTTTGCAATTCCAGAGGTCAAACGTTTCCTGTAGTTTTTCACCAGGTTTGACACACTGCAGAAGGGATTTTGGCCCACTCCTCCACACAGATCTTCTCTAGATCAGTCAGGTTTCTGGGCTGTCGCTGAGAAACACGGAGTTTGAGCTCCCTCCAAAGATTCTCTATTGGGTTTAGGTCTGGAGACTGGCTAGGCCACCCCAGAACCTTGATATGCTTCTTACAGAGCCACTCCTTGGTTCTCTTGGCTGTGTGTTTCGGGTCATTGTCATTGTCAACCCATCTTCAATGCTCTAACTCAAGGAAGGAGGTTGTTCCCCAAAATCTCACAATACATGGCCCCGGTCATCCTCTCCTTCATACAGTGCAGTCACCCTGTCCCATGTGCAGAAAAACACCCCCAAAGCATGATGCTACCACCCCCATGCTTCACAGTAGGGATGGTGTTCTTGGGATGGTACTCATCATTCTTCTTCCTCCAAACACGGTTAGTGGAATTATGACCAAAAAGTTCTATTTTGGTCTCATCTGTCCACATGACTTTCTCCCATGACTCCTCTGGATCATCCAAATGGTCATTGGCAATTGGCATTGATGGTTTAGATGAAGAAATAATTGAATTAAATTGATAAAGATCAAGTGAAGCAAAGCAGTCTAAACATGTATCTTGTTTTACGTCTGTTTCTAAGGTTCCTGGGTTTAGAGATAAGTCAGTGCCAGTTTTAGGCAGGTCTTGGTGAATTTTGCTTCTAATAGTTGTAATTTTATCATTGAAGAATCTCATAAAGTCGTTACTACTAAGAGCTATGGGAATACTTGGCTCAGTAGAGCTGTGACCATCCGTAAGCCTGCCTGGCTACAGTGCTGAAAAGAAACCTGGGGTTGTCCCTATTTTCCTCTATTAATGACGAGTAGTACGCTGCTCTGGCATTACGGAGGGCCTGCCTATAAGTTTTAAGACTATCTTGCCAGATTAAACGAGAATTTTCCAATTTGGTGGAACGCCAAATCTTCTCAAGTATTTGCTTTAATTTGCGAGTTTCAGTGTTATACCATGGAGCTAAGCATCTTTGTTTTATTATCTTCTTTTTTAGAGGGGCAACAGAGTCGAGTGTCGTTCGCAGCGAGCCTGCTGCACTATCAACAAAATCATCGATTTGGGAGGGACTGAAATTAGCATAGGAGTCCTCCGTTACTTTGTGACTTGGTAATGAATTAAATGCTAATGGAATCACATCCTTAAATTTAGCTACAGCACTATTAGATAGACATCTTGTATAGAAGGTTTTGCCTAATGGCGTGTAGCAGTATAAACTCAAAAGTTATCAAACAGTGGTCAGATAAAAAGGGATTCTGTGGGAACACTATTAAATGTTCAATTTAAACACCATATACCAGAACAAGATCGACGGTGTGGCTAAAACGGTGAGTCGGTTTATGAACACTTTGAGAGAAGCCAATAGAATCTAATAAAGAGATAAACCAGTACAACATTTTTAGCACTAAATTTGACAAAACTCTGCAAATTCAGATATGGACCAGGTGCTCGGTACACTATAACAAATAGAACTGGCTGCAGTGATTTCCAACTTGGGTGTGAAAGACTAAGAACAAGACTTTCAAATGAGTTATAATTTAGTTTAGGTCTAGAGCTGATTATTAGACTACAATTGAAGATAGCTGCAATTCCACTTCCTCTGCCTGTGCCTCGAGGAATGTGAGTATTAATATGACGGGGGGGGGATTCATTTAGACTAACATATTCTCCATCACCCAGCCAGGTTTCAGTAAGACAGAATAGATCAATATTAGAATCTGATATTAATTAATTTACTAGTACACCTTTAAAAGAAAGAGATCTGATGTTTAAGAGTCCACATTTAATTCTCCTATTATTTTGCACTATTGCACTTGTGGTTTTAATTGTTATGAGGTTTTCATGCACAGCTCCTCTTCTGTTTACCTTGGATTTAAATAACTTCAATGGTCGTGGGGCAGACACCGTCACTATGGGGTTCTGACTAGGTAACTCCTGGAATGGAGGAGCAGAGAAGTGTGTAAGACTGCAACTCTGTGTATGAAAATGTGCTATATGAATAGTTACCTCACCTTACATAAAATGCAGTATCAACATGATTGCTGCTGTCGAGCCACACACACTTCTGTTTTAAATGTACTATTAGCCTACACTGCTTGTTCGAAATGTGCCTGTTTGGAATTGGACGATTGCTTGACCTGTGGTAATACTGCTTGAACGTTCTCCTGAACCATTGTACCCCAAAATTACTGACAGAAGGACCCCTAAAGGACCCCCAAAGCACTTAATATGCAACTCCACTGTATAGCCAACAAGTGGACGCAGCCCCTCCAGGAGTTTGCGAGACTTTTTTTGAGATTGTTGTGGCCGAAAAATGCCTTTTGTAAAAAAATTTCGATAGAAATTGTAATGTTTTTTGTATGTTTGTTGTTCATCATATGTTTACACACCCATGCTAAAGTTGATTAAAAGAGGAATAAAAAAATCATCTTTTGGAAATTGATCTTAATGCCTTAATTCTAAACATTTAGGAAAATCCAACCTTTTAAGGACACCAATTTTCTTTATGAATGAACAATGTATTGTAAATAAATAAATGTTCCTTAAAGCTGCAGTAGGTAGTTTTGAGGAAAAGTGGACTTAGCCTAAAAATTTGAACAAGCACACCTTACAGGCTCCTCCCCCTTGCTCTCTGCTGCGCTACAGCCCCCCCTCCACAGCTCCTCGAGCCTGCCGTGAACGCGCAGGCTAGTAAGCAGGGCCACCAATGCTTTCCACACAATACAGGGGATTTATTCTGAGGAGGGTTTAGCTGTTGTGTGCTGTGCTTTTAAAACTTTATGTAAAAAATTTGCTTATTTAAAATATTTCTATTAAAAGTTTTGGAAATATTTTTCAATAAAAAAGGGATTAAAAATGTTTATGTAATCGCTCATTTGTGAGAACAAAAGCAGCACTTTACACAGTACATTACTGAATTACCTTTTGGATCAATTTAAAACACTAAACTTTCAGTAGGAATGATGAATCACTGAGGAAGCTCACTAAGCCAAGGAATAACATCTTAGAAATATGTCTTAGGTTTTATTTTGCATATGGGTAAAATAAATCAGCTTTTTTGTAAAGTACACACAAGAAAATACTGAACATCTTGATTTGGACTGAAAGACGATTCCTTCACGTGCCTCTGTGTCCGGGACCATGTCTGACCTGTTGGAGGAGCATAAAGAATGTGTGTCAGACATTTGATTTACAATCCTGAGGGGGAAGACACAGGGGCAGGGACAGCGCACAATTAAAGTAGTTTCACCATAGCTGCATTTAATTGTGATCGACAAAAACACATTTAGGCTTACTAAATGTAGGGATCGAAACGATATTGCTTATACGGAGGGTGAACGAGTTAGCTAGCTACAACATTCCTGCCGTGCTACAAGCTAACAGTTAGACTTAGCTAGCAACAAGCTACAGAGTTAAATGAGATTTGCGCTATCGCCAACGATACTGTAACCATCGCTAGCTTAGTTGTGTAGTTCTTACATAATGAAACAAATCCAGCAGGGATACTTACAGGTTGAGCAGAAATGTGGCTAGCTCTGAATCCGTGTTGAATCCTTTCAGGAGGCGTAGCTCCCTTCACCTCTGAAAAGCCTCCGATGCCGACCCTCGTTTTATTTCGGCTCGGTTTAATTCTTTCCTTTTAGCTCGCTTTTCGCCAGCGGTCTTCTTCTGTTTGCCCGTCTTTGTTTTCTGAGCAGGTGTCACTCGAGAAATTGGCAGTTTTCCTGAATAGTTGTTTCTCCGCGATTAGCACAGCTGCAGCACACGGGCAGTCTTGAGCTTGAACACGGTACGCGCTGTGCGGGGGAGGGAGGGGAGGGTTATGAGCAGCGCGTACACGAGAGTGATTGACACTGCTAAGACAGTCCTCCTGGCTCTGATTGGCTGTTTTGATCGGGAGCGGTGCATTTCTGCCAAATGGCATCAGGGACACAGGGAGGAGCCATAGGAGCTTAATTTTTTCACAGATTATCTGTCTCATATTCTACTGTCAGGGCATAGTGACAGTTTTAACAAATATGTAAAAAATACATTTTTACAAAAGTTACCTACTGAACCTTTAAAATACAGAGGGCATAAGTATACACTGCCCTATGTTAAATTCCCATAGAGCCAGGCACATTTTTATTTTTAAAGTTATTAAATTAATCTAACCCCATATCATCAAATACCTTTTGCCATACCTAGAGTTTGGCATGTTTTTATTTCCGTTAGATTAATAGCTAGTTTGATTTGCATTGAGAGATGATCTTATGGAAAGCATGCCTCTCTCTATGTTTGGTGAACGGTATGCAATGATATAACAAGTGAAGCCACTAGAGGGCTCTGTCATCGTGGTTGTCAATATAAACAGTTGCTGCAGCACATTCTAACTTCATTCAGTGTACAGCCTGAAACCAAGGTTAATAAAATGTGTATTACAGTATGGCCTGGCTGTGACTCCAGATGATATCATACCTGCAGGTCACAATGGGGTTTACCTGATAGTGAAAAACATGGGAAGACACTGCTTTCTTGTTCATAAATAAGGTGTAAATGATTTTGATCCTAATTTAGGCTTAAACAGAGACACATATGAACCACATGGCATGCACAGAAATTTTATAATAGGCTACTGTAGGCCTACCAGTAACCTACCCAATCCCTGCTGCATGCCAGGGCTAAAATAAAAAAGCAAAAGGATCACCTATTGTTGGCACTACCTAGGTAGTAGCCTAGTTTATGCAAAACAAATGGGAGTAAAAAATGTCTGATGCCAGGTACATAATAAATAATGTCATTGTCAATATTGTGTTTGTTTTTTGTTTGGTTTAATTATCCAAGGGATAACATGTAAAATGTAAATGGGATGGATTTATATAGCGCTTTTCTAGTCTTAACGACTACTCAAAGCTCTTTTACATAGTACAGGAACCATTTACACCCATTCACACACTGTGGCCAAGGCTGCCGTACAAGGTGCCACCTGCTCATCAGATAAACACTCACACACATTTACACTCTGATGACGCAGCATCTGGGGCAACTCTGGGTTCAGTGTCTTGTCCAGGGACAGGGCTTAGACGAGTGTTTACATTTTGGAGTCAAACTGCCTTGTAATACAGTATAAGAATTTCGATTTGCAGTTCAGTAATTTCTCTACAATGGAATATCCTGACCGTGTCTGGTCCAGTGTAATACCTAGATGTGTAACAGTATTCTTTGCGTCAATTTCATTTCCATATGCAAAGTAGGCCAGCAAGTCCACCGACATCAACATGGTTTTCTATTGTTTTTCACAAGTGGCAACATCTATATGTAAAAACAAATCTCAAGTTGACTTTTCAATTTGTAGCATGACAACTCGAGACAATTAAGCTATCAGTGAATTTTAACCCTGCTGTTATCCTCAAGTCATATTTGATCCGTTTTCAATACCTCTATTAGAAAAATGGGTTTCTTTTTAACCAAATGACCCCAAATAACATGATGTTTCCCTACAAAGTTCTTTACAAGTACAATTAATGATCACTACTGTCATTGAATTTTGAGTGTTTTGTTAAATTTAAAATGGTTTAAACAGTATCCTGACACAGAGATACCATGCATCCTGATAAAGTTCCCTTGGCCTTTGGAATTAAAATACCCCCCCCCACCCCCATCATCACATATCCTTCACCATACATAGAGATAGTCATGGGGAACTTTCCATAAGACCTTCTCTCAATGCAAATTAAACAGCAAATTAAATCAGCTAACTGAAATAACACCATGCCAATCTCTGTGTATGGTGAAGAGTATGTGATGATGTGGGGGGGATCCATGAAATAACTGGCCTTTAAAAATAAAAATGTGCCTGCCTCTATAGGAATTTAACATAGGGGTGTGTTCTTCCTGTATTTTAAGGAAGAACAATTATTTATTTACAATACATTATTCATTCACAAAGAAAATTGGTGTCCTTAAAAGGTAGGATTTTCTACATTTTTTTAATTAAAGCATTAAGAGCAATTTCCAAAAGATTGTTTTTATTCCTCTTTTTAATCAACTTTAGCATGGGTGTGTAAACTTATTCAAACCACTGTGTAGAGGAAGGTTAAAGCAGGATAACACATTAACCTAGCAAGCCATCTAGTAGGCTAGGCTAAACCCCGCAGTTGTGGACAGGACAGCTGATCAGTTATCACATTCCTCTCCTGGCAATGTTATTAAAACCGGGGTCCGTGACACATTTAAAGTGCAACGACGCTGCAGGCTGAAGAGTTTTCTTGGTCAGAACATTTGGATTGTATAGCGCACTCAGAGCTGACATAGCCTAGCCTACTGTTAGCCAGTTAGCCTATATGAGATAGACAGTAGCAAACGGACGGCTGCATTTTTGATAGGACTAATGACGTTTCTTATCAGCCATCTGCACTGCTGTCACAGCTACTGTATGTTTGCCCTGTCTTGGGTCTTTGTCATGCACATGCGTGGAACCACAAGGTATAACAAGAATTAAGGTTTAAAAATGTATGTAGCAACCATGCTTCTCTTAATTCCTGACTCCAATCAAGGAAACATGTTAACTCCGCGTAAAATAATTTATGTATAAATCATACGACCCGGTTACTTTCTTGACGAACACATTGTTTCTTTCTGTAGCCCCATTGGAGTTAACATGGCTCTCCATCCAGACACTGACAACATTACTATCAACCAATCACGTCTCTCTCTGTCGCCACCGCGGAAATAAACAACTAATCAGCTCTCTGAGTGCTTCCAGTGATACGGGCCGGAGAACCAATCAGCTGGCTGTCTGGAACTGCTGGGGAAACGAAGGGCCATTCAGCTGTCTGTCTGGGCTTCACGGAGTGACTGCCTGACCAATGAGCTGTCTGTCTGGCTGCACCGAGGGGTGAGCGTCTGCCTAGGCCCAATCAGCGGCTCAGTGCTGCCTGCCGGTGCCGGGAACTGGTGGTAAGAAGCCGCTGCAGCGTCAGGACCGGACCGTGAACCCGGAGACGGTACACACTGAGGCGAAAAGGAGACACAGGTGAGTCCGAGGATGTGCGCGAGGCCTGGCTCCGGCGGGAGATGTTTTGAAATGGCAGCGGCGGGATTGATGTCGCGGCGGAACGACGAGTTGTGGTGTCGTTTTCTCTACTGGGGGATATGCTGATAGACAATAGAGCGGCTTTGCTTTGCTATTTATTGATGTAGGCTGACATGTTGGCGACCAGTTAGCCGTCGCCTCGAACTGTTAATTTACATGTAATGGTCTGGAGTCGCAGCAGAAACATTTTTGGTTATCTAAATCCTAGCCTGCGGGTTGTGTTTGGATAATAACAGAACTGTTAACGGAGATATTGTGGTAACATTGTGATGGAAACCTTGCGCGGAATGCCTCCAATCCGTTTCATTGTTTGATCCAGAGTCTCTAGGGGTTAACAGACTGGAGAAAGAGCCAGGGTCCTCCAAATACTTGTTTACGCTCATTTAAAGAGCACCGGGATAAGATGAGACGATAGATCGGTTTTATTGTATTGTATGAAGTGGCGGATAAAATGCGCTATGAGGAGGCCGGGGTCGCTGATGGCTCTCAGCAATTAGGTAGAAAAAAAAATTGAAATGCATCAGCCATTTACGTAAAGACTCAACTGGCTCCATATGCACCTAAATGGCTGCCTGGCGCCTGACAGCATAACCAACATTTTACTGTAAGGGCAAGGCTTTATTCAGGCCAAGGCTGGATGTTTCCTGAGCGGTGGATTAACGGAGGTAGATGTCTAGATGACGCTAGAGACCAAACGGGAATCAATATTTAATGTGTGCTGCCTATTATTCTGCAGTACAAGGACCTCATTTTGTGTGTTGTTGATTATAATTGGCCTTTACTTAGTTGCTGCACCGCTCCTCATGATTAGCATGAGTTACATGCAGATGGATTCACTGCTATCAATGTCTTTGTGATTGTATTGTATTGTATAGTCCCCAACTAAATTTGAATAGTCTGTACAGTCATTTTAAGATGGAGTGGTTATATCAGGTGAGGAGATAAGGTCTATGGTCAAATGATGTTCCAAGACAAATGCATTTGAAGCTCTTTGGATACTAAAAGCTTGGCCAACAAAAAGTTTTTTGTCAGAGGAAAACTGTCTGGAACGAAGAAATTGACCAACAGCAGGAAGTTGATTGTCATTGCTTTGTCATTTGTTGCCTTGAAACCTGCATCCCTCTCATTTTCCTCAGTGTATCCCTTTCAACTGTCTGGTCCTGTCTTCTCTAGGCAACACATTATTTGTATAGCACATTACCACAACAAAGCAATTCAAAGTGCTTTGCACAGGAAACTCAAAATTTAGGACGTTGTGCTTCCTTTACAAATCTCCATCTGAGCGTGGACGTAGCCTTTGGTTCTGAGATAAAAGTTGGCAGACCTCGATACACTCAACCCTCCACTCACATAGTGATAGTGGGTCTGTATGAATGAAAGGTCCCTGCTGTTGAAGCGTGTGAATGAACTGTAGTATTCTCAATGATGGAGTCCTTCCTCTTCCTATTTCCAGCTCAGAGTCCCATGGCAGCCCCAGTAGCATACAGATGAAAACTGCCAATCCGATATGACAGACCTTTACTGTACTTCTTGAGTATTGTAGCGTAGTTTTTGATGAATATGTAATTAGTGCAATTAGCGTTCAGTGTTTTTGAATCCCGTTTTAGCAGGTCCTTATTGAAACATTGCCAGTTATGATTAGCCTAATTTAGTTTATAACATGTCCCATGACTTGTGAAGGGATTTTCAACTGGTTGTGCTCCTTTTTTAATACAGTGTACAGCTACTATATCACCAGACCCAAATGGAATTTGCATTTTTTTTTCTTTTACAGTTTTTAGTGGTGATCCAAAATAAAAGTATGTCTGTACTGTTTTTTTGCTCGGGGGTGGCGATAGGTTCACAAAAAAAATTTATTTGTGTGAGCTCTGCGAAGATTTTGCGGCCGCAGTTTCCATGTGGCTCCACACACCAACAATGTTGATGATGGCGATAATGACTCAGCTGATGATCATTTTTAAATATCAACACATACCATAAACAAACCTTTTTTTATAAGGAATCCTTAAATGAAGTTATTAAAGAAGAATTGTGCTTAAAGATATGTGATCAAGGGACATTTACCATTGAAACAAACATGTTAATGGTTGACAAAATATGGACTCAAGACACTTGTTCTACATAAAGTATTGTTGGCAGTCAAACGGCAGAAAATGTGTTCCGCTGATGTAGTTTTGACTGTTGGTCTTTCAAGCACTTGTAGAAAAAGTAGCCTAACATTAAATATTTGTGACTAAACGAGCAACAATGGCAGGTAATGTTCAGAGAGAGAGAACCTCCTTAAGTAGTACAATTGTTCTTCTCTTCAGCATCATCTTTGCTGTAGAGAGTGGGGGTATAACTGTGGAAAAATTTAACCGCGCAGTAATAGTGACCAAAATGGTCACGTATTATCGCTGCATTTTTAAAAAAGTGTGTTCAGTATGTTCAGAAAGCGCTGATCGGCTTCGGTTTACATTATTGACAAGTTATTAATAAGTTAGACAGACGGATCATTGCATTCTCCCTCAACCTGAAGTCCCCACGCCATGCATTTGAGCTAAAACATTAACTTACCTTGCATTGGATTTGGCTATAAAGTTGTGGGTGATGGTCACGGAGATGAGTCAGGAGATTTGACGCAGCAATTGTTTTTCTGCATGTTCTGCAGACATGATAACTATCTTCAATCAGCTGTCCTTTGGCATTCTTAAAATAACCAAAATATGCTCAGACTTCAGAGCGCTGTCGTCTCCTCCTTCCGCCATGATTCCAACTTCAAAAAAGGCACGTCGGAGGCTACGCGGTGCAGCACCTTCAGGAGACTCCACGCTGTGGTAATCCACCGTGATAATAATGATATTTTAAATAAACGGTAATTGTTATCGTCGACATTTATATTGTGGCTAACCGTTACACCGGTAATCGTTACATCTCTAGTTGAGAGTAGAGGGTGACATTGTTGCTCCTATCCCATCTCGAGCCCACCAAAATACTCCCGGCATGTCCGATCACGTGACTGACAAAAAAGGTGTGAGATCCCGAGAGAAAGACTACCGGATCCCGTCCCACTCCCGTTTTGTTCCTTATGTGCTCTAAGCAAGTTATCAGACTCTTTTATATAATACAAACACATTTGAGTGTGGAGAGAGATTTGATTAATACCTTACCTTCTATCTGTAGTCTCCTCTGTTGCTGATTTTTAAAGTATCCTGCATTGTCGTTGTTTGCACACCACGTTGTGAATGGACTCGACTTATCCATCAACTACCTAATTAGTATTAAGCTACACGCTTTTAAACAGTCGGATATCACACCACTTAGGTTCCCCAGGCGACGTAGCAACAACGCAGGAGTTTCAGTATTGCTGGGTAGACTTGACAGGAATTCAGACAAACCAAAGATAGCAATCTATTACTGCATTTTGCTGCTGAGTTAACCACACAACTTCCCCTTGACTCTAATTCAATAATCACACTGTGTAGTTTCATATTTATTGAATTCATTTTTTTCTAAAACGAAATGCCTCTCAATTCTTCCAACTCCATCCCGCTCCCATTGATTTCAGTGCTCTATCCGTCCCTATCAGTGAGATTGACTACCGTAACGCGGGACTCCCACAGGAATCCCGTGAACTGTGGGACTCCCAATAAATTGTCACCCTCTAGCTGAGAGTGATGATGACTGCTACGTCAAATGAAAGTCTGTAGAACCCATAATTAAGGATGTGATAAAATGGCATTTTTTATGACATGTAACACACTGGTTTTTCCACTGTGGGCCATGTTTGTCACAGCAAATCCTGGAAACAGCTTAGGGTTCAGGTCAAACAGTGTCTAATGTTGGACACACAGCTGGTCTCAGGCTCACCTCCCAACACGGGACAAAAGTGGTAGAATGGGTTGAATGATTGACTGTGTACATGGTTCCACAGCTATAGTTGGTGTCTTGTTTTTTTTAGCAGGAAATATCTCAGTATTAAGGACCCAGCCCCATATATATTGTACAGAGGTGTATACCAGGCATTAAGTTCTTTCTGCATTCAGTTTCACGTAAATAGGGGAGAAAATATGCATCTGTTTTGTCTAGCCTATTGCCAATTTGCACATTTTATGACCAAAATGTCCAAAAAAATACATATGTAAAATGAGGGGTTTTCCTGGCTGCCTAGGAAAAGCAAACAAAATGGCCGGAGTGAACATCACCGCAAAAGGATACAAGGATTCAGCCTGGACTCTATTTCCATATGTGTTTGTGTCAAAGTGACTGATGGGAACAACAATTTTTAACATTGGTCCAGTATTAACAAAGATTGCTGGAGCGGCGATAACAAGCTACATTGTACCGTAATTCCTCCAATAAAAACTGGTAGTCAATTAAAAGCCGGGCCTTTGATAGTGGTCAAAATTAAGGCCAGGGGAAAATAGTGTTGATAATCTCTTTGTGTCTTTCATATAATGCATTCAAGTTTATCGTAATGTACATTTCTACCAATTTAATTTAACAGATTCAGGATACATTCAGATACAGGAGCAGAGCACGGCTAGCTGGAGGTGGGAGGAACAGAGTTAGCCTGGAGCTAGAAACGAAGCTAGCTGGCTACCGTCTGTAACGTTAATCAGATACTGGTGTAACGACTGTATGCTCTTATTGTGATCTACCAGCAGTACTGTAGTACCTGTATTTGAAATAAATTCCCAGTACATTTACAGGGTTCAAACTGACAAGAGGTTGGTGTTTGATTATTTCTGACCCAAATTGCTCTGTCGCCCTTCTGGCTGTTGTATGGGGATATTTGTGCACATGTTTTTAAAAAAATGAATTTTCTCTGTCTACTGGAATGCTGTGGCTTTTCATTCAAAACGGTTTATTTAAAACAATTATATATACTTGTCAAACAGATGGAATTAGAAATTAAGGCCTGTCTCTAATAAAAGTCTGCTTCACATAAAAGCCCGGTACCTTCTGCAGTTCAGGTAAATAAAGGCCCCGGCTTTTATTTGAGGAGTTATGGTAAGTTAATAGGGCAAATGTCCAGCTTGTATTTCACATAAGTGCTGGTTTTGCCACCGACAGGCTCAGATTAATATTCTGTGTGTCAGTGAATGACAACATTATGGAAAGGATGCCTTCAGATATTGACCTTTTAAAACCTCTTTCAGACCTTTCTGTTTAACCAGAAACATCTCTGAAGTCGCTAGCGCTAAACCCACCAGACTCCATTTAAAAACGCAATACTTTTAGCGTGTTAGAGCCAACGTATTTTCACATGTAGATTGCCAAACTGTGTTTATTTCAACCAAAACCAGAGTAGTGATGGTTGGAAAAGATGACCCAAAACGGCTTTTCATAGTTTTATTTAGTTTCTGGCGACTTTGAATGAAGTGTATGTTACGATGCTAAAATTACTGTTTATTTACATTGAGTCTGGTGGGTTTAGTCAATTTCGCGGATGTTTTTATGTTTAAAAAAAAAAAAGGATCTTACTCTGTAACAGAAAGGTTGACCTCCTTAGAAATCCTTTCCATAATGTTGTCAGACACTATTAAAGGTCCTCTCACGTGTTTTAGGCCATATTTGTTGTCACATACAGCAAACATCTCCCCACTATCTATCTAGCTGCCTGTCCCCAGAACACACTGTAAAAAACACGGTCTCTGTAGACAGCCCAGGGTCTACAAACACCAACAAAAATAAACTGTGCCCACCTGCACCACGAAGCACACACACACACACAGTGTTCCAGCGTTCCAGTCAATAACCGACAAGAAGGATTTGGGGGTGGGGGTTAGTGCGCAGAAGCACAGAAGGGAGGGGTGGGGACGGGATGAGGAGGAGGGAGGGGCAAGCTAACGTCACCCAACATCGCTTAGAGCACCTTAAGCCTGAGCCTGTCGGTGGCAAAACCAGCACTTCTGTGAAGGTAAAAACAGTAGGACAGTTGTCCTATTACCTTACATTGTAGCTTGTTTCGCTGCTGCCGACTGCAGCGATCTTGCTTAATGCTCAATCCCTCCAGGATTTTGCGGCCCAAAATGCCTGATTTTTGATGGAGCTTTTGTAAAAAAAAAAAAAAAAAAAAAATTGTGATAAAAGTTGGGGTGTCTTCTGTATTTTTGTTGCACTAAAGTTGCGAGAGACAGTGAAAATTTGGAAAAAAAAGGTGTGATGTTTTTATTACTTCTTGTTTTGGGGAGAATACAACTACTGTAGGCTGAGAACTTTCCTAGTAACTTTAGCAAAAAGACTCAGCAGCAGCTGTCAGCGACTTTAGAGTGAAAAAAATATCTTTTGCTGTACGTTTTGTTGGTTAATGTGAGATGTTTGAATCCCACGTCTCGTTTTCACATCAGAAACAAGGAAAGGAATTTGGCGACGTACGTGTGTTACGTGACGTTAGCGCGTTCTCACTCACCTTTGGTCATCGGCTCTCAGAGTCACATTCTGACGCAAAGTCGTGGGATTGTTGGGATTAGTTGAAGTTGCGGGAAACTCAGTTTTTTTGGGGGGTCAAGTTGTGGTGATTGGTTGAATTTGCGTGACTTGCTGCAATCGCGACATTGTGAAGTCCTGGAGGGAATGAATACTGGACTAATTTCAAAGATTGTTGTTCCCATCAGTCACGTAGACATAGAAACATTGGAAAGTAGGGCCCAGGTCTAAAAAAAAAAAATGGTAGTTACCCTTTAAGCCCTCAGTATGCTTTAGGCGTCTTCTTCAAGCCCAGAATCTGACAATCCGACAATCACGCACACTTTATGCAATGATTGGCCAGCTGTGTGGATGTGGTAAAGTAGGCGAAGTTTAACCTCCTGTCTCCAGCTGTCACTTTTCATTTGAGGGGGGGCTGTCTGGAAGGTGTGCTGCTATCCTCATATGATTCGAGGTGTTTGAGGGGGATTGGCAGGGGGGCGGATGCAGCCAGGTGGGGGCTGTAAAGGCAGTTCTTATTTTAACTTTTTAGACATGTCGAGGTCACCAGTAGGCCTGCATGATTAATCATTATAAATCACAACCACCATTCACCCTGTTCACAGTTTAATTTTTAAATAACTTTGATTTATAAAAAACAAACAAACAAACAAACAAAAAACTTTAGCATGGGTTCCTAAACTTATGAGCACCGTTATATTGGCCCGGTAAAAAAGAGGGGGAAAACACTTTGTCACCAAATTGCAATGATTCATACAAAGAAGAAACTAATCTGCATCTGTTTAAAAAAAAAAATTATTGATAGCTTTTGTAATATGGATTTGGTAACATAATTGTTGTTGTTCTTAAATTATGCAACATAGCTAATTTACCAAAATGCTTATGAAGAGAAGACATGCTGATTAGAAAAATATCAGACATTTGAAGTATATTTTTTATTCAAACGTCCTACGCTCATTTGCATATTTGTGATGTCATTAATCATTTGCATAAAGCTTAGTGGTTGTGACGGCAAAGTGGATAGAAAGAAATAGAAAACTTCTAGCCAAATAATCACAAACTCACAACAGAGATTTATTTGACCTTTTAATTATTACTTAGGTAGCCTTTCTTTTGAAGTAAAAAAAAAAAAAAAAAGAGGTGACTGTTCTGGCGGCCAAAGGAGAGAAATACCTCGCATGCTCGCTGGACAATACTGATACCAGATTTGTCGCTAGTCACTTTTGTGAAAAAAAAAGTTGCAAAGCGGGTCTGAAAAGTCGCTAAATCTAGCGACAAAGTTGCTAAGTTGGCAACACGCCGTGTGCACGGAGGTGTTGATTGTGTGGCGCACTGCCACAAATGAGTCTATGTGGGAAACACTAATATGGAATCTGTCGTACAGCTTTGTTAAATTCTCAATTTTGCGATTGTACACATGATGCTGTTATCACAGAAACTAACTCTGGGGCTCTACATTAATGCTGCCATCAGTCTGTAACTGCCCCCAGCTGGGCCTTTGTCAAAAAAAAGCAGTTGCCACCAGGCTAAACAACTTTTCTGGGGGGAACCCTGTAATCTACAGTCTTTTGATACCAGAGCCTCTGATAAACTGAACACATTTGACTCTGTCTTTTGGCCAGGTAACATCATTTCACAAAGTGCTGTCCCATCCTTCATACAGCACCAGGAGTCCTTTTGTCGTTGGTCTTAGTTCCACTGGTCACAGACCAACTATTACTCCAGCCTGCCCTCAACTGTATTTCTGGAGCATATTTCACATAGTACACAGTAGGGCTGGACCCAAATATTGTTCGTTGGGCAGGTAGGCCTATTAGGTTTTTCATTTAGATTTTTGGATATTCCTTGTTGTTTTTCCTCTTCTAAACTGTACAATAACAGAATCCTAAAAAATAAATACCTGTAAGTGACCCGAAAGATGCATGTAGCGCAGTGTTTCCATTTCAGCTCAGTGTGAAAGTCTTTATTACTTTATGCGGTCATTATCGCGTTTCTCTTCTCTCCTAACACATCAACAGCATCACACGGTGCGCGACAGAGACGACTTGGCACGCCGCTACCTTGTTACTCTCCCTACCAATATTAGTTGTTCTGTTTCAACAACGTTGGGCTGAGAAAACATGCATGCAGGCCGACATTCTTTGTGGTGTTATGTCAGGGTTTAGTTATTTTAGATTATATATTTATTTTTTTGTATTTTGTACGCACATTAATCAACGTGACTACCGAGTCCAACATGTAAATGTGCCAGAGTTGGCTAGAGATCCCCACCTGAGTCCCTCACAAGTTCCAGTCCCGTCTCAAGACCCCGCTTTCACCTCTGCCTACCTGTAGCACTACGCCCCCCCCTTTTCATCTGTGCCTGAGTCTTGTCTTGTTTTGTTCTGTTTTGAATTATTTATGTTTTCTACCTACCCTGTACAGCGACTTTGAGTCTGTGAAAAGTGCCATATAAACTCAATTTATTGTTAATATAATAATTTTTTACGACCATTATAAATGCAGATACCGATTTGAGTTTGAGAAATGCCTAATATCGGCCCGGCAATATATCGGTCGGGCTCTACTTGGTTAGGACTCGGCTCAGCTGGACATTTCCCTGATAGACGGGATAATGCTGCAGTGTTTCGGGCTAGCGGACCTGGGCTCATTACATAATAATTATTGTCTTACCAGTTGGACATAAACAGGATGGACCACATCACGAACCGTTAACACAAATACACAAAACAGGCCTTGAAAACGTTGGATAAACATTTAAATTCATATCACCATTGTAAAATATGAATCTGTTAAACTGGGAAAACATGATTAAGTTTGCAGATATTTTACTTCTCTGCTCCATTTAACAAAATCTAAACTCATCCACCAGAGCATCTACAAGAGGGGGGTGTAAAAGACCATGTAGAAAAGTAGTTTTGGACAGTCAGCTTTTGACTTTTGAGCAGCTCATACATGGAATACCATACCCACAGAACTAAGGGACATCACATCTATCAGATTCCTCTCCAAGTCACATTGGTTACTGACTAATCAAATATGCTGCCATAATCCACAATAATGTTTTTTGTCGCTATGGTGATGTCTCTGTGTGGAGGCATGGCTGTCCATAATGTGTGTGTCTATGCACTTTTATCTAGGGATCGACCGATTTTCCTTTTTTTTTTTGCAGATGACCGATATGGACTGCTGATTTTCTTGAGCCGATACTTTACATCATAAAAACTGTGAACCTCGCCACACTGGATTTGTTTTTGGAATTTGCTGTACCATTTCTTTAAAAATTATAAACAAAAACGCAGATCAGTGTCACTTCTGCAATCATCTTACATTCATATCATCCAAATGATGTGTGAAATGTGCATCATATGGATGCATGGTCTGCACGTGAACTGCCGCATCTCCAGCAGCACAGAGCTGCCTGTGGACGCCTGTCTGTAAATAATGCTTGGAAAAATACTATCGGCGAACGCAACAGCCATGTATCGTCTGATGCCGGTACACGTAAAAACCGCAAATGTCGCCCCGATCTATCGGCCGATACAGTTGTCAGGATCTGGATTAGTGATGTGTTATTTTACTTGTCTATGCCTATGTCTTTCTTGTTTTATGTGTTATTGTTGTAGCGTATCTTTTGTTTCAAGCCATCGCCCTGTTAGGGACTGTGTGGCTAACTCTGTTACATTTACATGTTGGACTCTGTACTCATGTTAATTAATGTGCGTTGTCCCTTTTAAATAAATAAATCTTAAATATACAAACAAAAACTGAAATAACTAAACTCTGACATAACACCACAAAGAATGTCGGCCTGCATGCATGTTTTCTCAGCCCAACGTTGAAACAGAGCAACTAATATTGGTAGGGAGAGTAACAAGGTAGCGGCGTGCCAAGTCGTCTCTGTCGCGCACCGTGTGATGCTGTTGATGTGTTAGGAGAGAAGAGAAACGCGTTAATGACCGCATAAAGTAAGAGCAACAAGTTAGCGTAGCTGCCGGTCGTTTTGGTAGACAATCTAGTTATGTTTAGGCCACAAAATGTGAGCGTTATGCGGCGAACAGCCGTACGTTATAATGGCATGCGGCACTGGTGTTTCTGTAGTTCCAACAACTCCAACAGAGTGAGACGTCTCTCTAGGGGATGGCATCACATCAGTTCAGGAGTGGGACGCTTCCAGTTTACCTTTCATTGATATCTTATCTAACATTATCATTTCCTGGCTATGGATCATGGACAAAATACTTGACATGACTCTTTTTGAAAGTTTTCTATAAAGGTTTTTTTTTTTGTCCATATGGACATGACTAATATGTGATTATGTGGGGAAGAGGGCTGGGTGATATGGCTACAATCTTGCATCTCTATGTACTGTAGGTCAGGGGTCAGCAACCTTGGGCACCTGTAGCTCAACCAATGCCACAATAGGAAGTATGTAAGAGAGATTTTTGGAAATGTCTGTCTGCACGCCAAATGACGTCTTTGACAGTCATTGGCAGGAGCCTGTTATAACAGTAGTTTGATTTAGAGTTGGGCAATATATCGATATTGTATTGATATTGTCAGATTTTGGATATCTTAATATCATAATATAGCGTAAGTGTTGTCTTTTCCTGGTTTTAAAGGCGGTATTACAGTAAAGTGATGTAATTTTCTGAATTTACCAGACTGTTCTGTTCTCTATTTGTCTTTTCCCCACTTGACATTATGTCCACAATAATGCCGATTATTTATCTAAAACCTAAGTGTGAAGATATTTAGTTAAAGCCCCAATTGTTAACCCTAGAATATCGCCGCAATATTGATATCAAGGTATTTGGTCAAGAATAGGGTGACATCTGATTCCGTCCCTATTGCCCAGCCCTAGTTTGATTTACTTTTTCTCCATCCATATTCTGTGCAGAACCCACCTTACTCTTCCTCTGATTGGCCAGTACTCGTTGCCTTGTTCAGAGAATGCAGAGCAAACAAAAAAATATTGCTGGGCAATATATGATATTGATATATGATACTAGATATTGCCTTAAATTTTGACATAAGTGTTGTCTTTTCCTGGCTTAAAAGGTTGCTTTACAGTAAAGTGATGTCATTTTCTGAACCAGACCATTTCATATCTCGATAACAATATATATTATCGCGTCGGCTAAAATGACATGTAATATTACGATACAGACATAAGTCAATTAATTGTCTGTATGAAATAAGCACATGGTAAAGCCTGTTTTCATATATCCCTGTGTAGAGCCCAACCAATAAAGGATTTTTAAGGCTGATACGATACAAATATTTGGTCATTTAATTTAAAAATCCTATAATCCTAAATATCGGCCAATATATTACATAAAAAACAAACGCGTAACAAAACAGATTTCCCTAACATTATACAGAACATTATAACATAATATAATATAATGTTTTATTGTCACAACAGGACAGAGGAACATCAAAATATATTAAAGTTCTGATGAATAAAATGTATAAAAATACAAACTTAAAATATGAAACTTAAAGTCCTTTCAACAAAAATAATCAGCGTTGCCAACAGTGACGCCGCAGAGCGCCCTCTGGTGGACAAACTATGCAACGCAAGCACTCAGAACATGGTTGACCCTCTGTTTTTTTTTTTTTTTGAAATATTAATTTATCAGAATCATTTATTTGTCATTATGAATGAATATTTAAAATATATATTTTTTTATTGGCCAATTAAAAAATGCCGATACTACCGATAGTTTGGGAAATGCCTAATATCGGCCGCTATTAATCTACTCCTGTGTGAATTAATATATATCGTTGTAACAGCCAGCCCTATGTGGGAATGTATGGAATTTATGATCATGTTTTTGATGTATAACCAATCTGAAGACCTGCTGTGTCACAGTAAAGTTGGATTATCTTGAAAAGCGTTCAGAAGAGTCTATGCATCACTTAGTTTTTGAGGCGATAGAAATTTGCATAATCAACTCTTAATTAGAAAAATACATTTTGGAGTGGGTGTGGGTAATACTTTAACTTGGCACTAATTGATGTCTGTGATTTTAATATATGCATAACGCAGGGAGTGGTGTGTGCTTACTGTAGACAAATAAAAGAAGTGGGAAAATTTTGTTTGTTGTTAAAAAAAAAATAAGAAAAATGGCCCAGCAGTAAGTGGCAGCACTGCTGTGACTAATTCAGCCAGTGAATAAGCAGTGTGCAGATCATTGCTGCAATGCTGTGCTGCACAAGGTCACCTCAGTCAATTGTTTGAATGCAATCGTCCCAATGCTCACTGTACACTACTTTTATGTTACTATTTAAATGTGATCCTGACAAAACGGGCAAAATCTGATTTTATGAAAGGTGTTTTTATTTAGTAAGGTGGGATACTAAAGAAACCCCCGTTACACCATGTCAGTGTTTCCCATAGGATTTCTTCCAACGGCATGGACAGCACCCCAAAACAAGTTCATGGCTGTATTAATGTACACATTGACAGGTTGCCACCAAGATTTGTTCCAATTATATATTTTACCAGCCAGTTTTTCCGGAATTCAAATTTATAAAAAGTGGTTTGAATTGCTTCAATACATTATTTGTTGTTATCAATACATATTTTAGCCAGGGTTTTAAGGCAGTACTAACAATGGATACATTGTGCTTAGAGGTAAAGAGATGGGGAAGGTTTCTATTACCATCTTCAGAGTTGATGATGATCTACAATCACCATGGTTACCAAAACACTCCTGAACAGATTTCAAGCCCAAAACAACATTATTATTATGGCATATTTAATAAAAGATACACAGGTGTGGATGAATTGTAGATGGATACAAAGATAATCATCCTGGTATCCTCAAATTATCTGAAATGTCAACCTCATGGTGGCGCTAGTGGAAATGTCAGCTGATCACTAAAGTCAGTATGCTTTATCTGCTGGGTACCATACATGTTGGTACACACTCTGCTCCTGGGGTCCCGTCTTCTCCAGCTGTATGGCACTGTGCTCCTGGGGTCCCGTCTTCCCCAGCTGTATGGCAATGTGCTCCTGGGGCCCCGTCCTCCCCAGCTGTATGGCACTGTGCTCCTGGGGTCCCGTCTTCCCCAGCTGTATGGCAATGTGCTCCTGGGGCCCCGTCCTCCCCAGCTGTATGGCACTGTGCTCCTGGGGTCCCGTCTTCCCCAGCTGTATGGCAATGTGCTCCTGGGGCCCCGTCCTCCCCAGCTGTATGGCACTGTGCTCCTGGGGTCCCGTCTTCCCCAGCTGTATGGCACTGTGCTCCTGGGGCCCCGTCTTCTCCAGCTGTACGGCACTGTGCTCCTGGGGCCCCGTCTTCCCCAGCTGTATGGCACTGTGCTCCTGGGGTCCCGTCTTCCCCAGATGTATGACACTGTGCTCCTGGGGTCCCGTCTTCCCCAGCTGTATGGCACTGTGCTCCTGGGGTCCCGTCTTCCCCAGCTGTATGGCACTGTGCTCTTCCCCAGCTGTATGGCACTGTGCTCCTGGGGTCCCATCTTCCCCAGCTGTATGGCACTGTGCTCCTGGGTTCCCGTCTTCCCCAGCTGTGGTTGTCGGGAAGGTAGCTAGGCTAACTATTCCCTCTTTTTCCCTTTGTCATTAATGCGCCACTTGTTCTAAAGTACCTTCTCTTTTTCTTTACTTTGCCCTCAACAGCTACCGCAGACTCGGCAGCGGGCCCATTCTTAACACCAAGGATATGTTGCCACATTTATTTTTACAGATAATTTTCCTTTTGTTTGTACCTCAGCTCAACTACGTGTCACGGATTAGCGCTGAAAACCACTCAACAAAAGTCTGGAGTAGATGGAAATTTGCGTGGTGAGAGCCCTGGCTGTGAACACTTTAAGTTTTCCTTAAGTTCTTCACAATAAACTCTTCCGTTATTTTGGTATTTGAATGTTTTTATTGTGAAGCAGCAAAATCTGGAAAATGATGGGAATTCATTAGCAGGAACTTAACGCGACTCCACTGTGCATTATTTTTACTTAGCAACAGCACTCTTTGACTAAAGCTGTCCAATCCATTGCAAGGAATTTTACAATCCACCCGCCACTGTGGCTGGTATAGAAGGCAGTCACCCGCCACTTTGAAAAAGTAACCCCCCCCCATTGGCTGGTGTCGGGTACTAATTTCCTACCCTGAACAAGACCTTATAACAATTACTTATTTAGCCAGTCAGTTACTGTTCAACAACCAAAAGGAGAACCACTAGACGGCAGAAGAGTACTTTACAATAACACTGAATGCACCATGAGCTTACGAGGTGCAATTAAACGCACCATTAAGTGCTGTCGGTGTTGTTTATCTGGCAACGGCAGTGGCCATGGAGCAGCTAGTCTACTTTGTCTTCAGCTGTCTCACACAACACAGCCACATGTTAGACCACTTTCAACTTTCAGCATTTTAACCGTGTTTAAGCCTACTACCAGCTAACAGCATGCTACCACAGTTTTCATTATCATGCCCAGTTAGTATTAATAGAAAAGTGCACTTTAAAATGTAAAATGTCAGTAGAATTCTTTCTTTTAACTTTTGTGTCTTTTTATTTTGTTCAGTAACATAATGTGGGAAATCATTTTCTTTTCAGTTGTTTTAATTCATTCATTAATTCATTACATTTTAATATATTTTTATTTATCACAAATATTAATTATGAAGTTATTATGATATTCAACGTTTTTGCCCATTTCCCCTTGTATAGTGCAGCCCCAGGTGGCAGGTAGGTGAACACAGAGCTGAGCTTCCTGTAGTGACATACTGCATGCTTGTAAACCTTTATAAATACAGCAGACTCTCTAATAATATTAATAATAATATAGTAAATTGTTGATAAAGAAAACATTCACATCAATACAATAGCCTACAGGGACTGGCAGAGAGGGGATGAAAATTCATTCAGGTGGATGATTTAAGTGTACAAGCAGTCTTGTCTGCTGCTTCGCGCACAAGCAGATCTGTTTTCTCATCAGAAAACCGCTCGCTTCTCCAATTCCGGAATCCACCATTTAAATGGCAATGCTGGCACACTTAGCCTACAAAGGGAACGCTGATAGGTTGAATTCAATGTAATTTCTTATGTATCACTGTGAGAGAGTGGTGAAGTTCACAAGCATGTTTAAGGCTTAAGCATGGAATGACTACACAAAAAAAACCTTGGTAGACAAAACATTTCATTAAAACCTGTGTGTGACAAATACTGTACATGTCAAAATCTAACAAACTCAGATTTATATGTATTTTTTTTTTAAATCACGCGTGGAAATGTACATGGAAATATTGGTTCATCAAGATAAGGCCTGCACGATTAATCGTCATAGAATCACGATCTTGATTCACCCTGTTAAAGATTTTAATACTTAAAGGTCCCATGGCATGAACATTTCACTTTGTGAGGGTTTTTTAACATTAATGAGTTCCCCCAGCTTGCCTTTGGTCCCCCAGTGGCTAGAAATGGCAATAGGTTAGGGCTGCACAATGATGGACAAAATGATAATCACGATTATTTGTAATCAATATTGAGATCACGATTAACTGTCATAATTATTTGTTGATTTAAAACCAAAACAAATGTTATTGTCACATAGGGTATTTATTACTGCTTTCACATCTATATTATGCTACATTCTTATGTTGAAGTTGTACGTTGTACATACATACAGCTGCAACACATTTTGTCACATTTTGAAAATTCGCTAGCTGAAATAAATAGTGTAGGATATATATATATATATATATATATATATATATATATATATATATATATATAATATAGTTTAAATGTATCTCTGAGAAATTTACTTGTTTTCAACAATAACTGATTAAAAGAGCTAGGGAGCGAGAGGGAGTGCGATGGACGTACTCACAGAGCAACCGCTGACTTATTATGAATGGGTCCAGCACGGGTCGAATGGCGGGTCAGCGGAGTTACACACGTTGTGTGTATGAAATGTCTGTATTGTATGAACTATGATATTCTGGCCATGGGTCACATCTGTCGCCCAGGTTGCCAATAAATTATTAAAAAAAAAATGAATATTTAAAAAATTAAATTAAAACAGACCATCAATCATGTTGTGAGTGTTGGCGCTGCATGGTTTGTCCTCCAGAGGGCGCTCTACAACGTCCCTGTTGGCAACACTAATTTTGTTTTTTGTCATGTTTTTGTTCAAAGGACAAAGTTAGTATTTTTATACATTTTTTTTATCAGAACTTTAATATCTTTTGATGTTCCTCTGTTCTGTTGTGAATCGGTATCGGCCTTAATAATCCTTCATCCGTCGGGCTGTATTGTATACTTATTCCCCCCTGTATTTTAAGGAAGAATATTTTTATTTACAATACATACATCATATTCTTCATTCACAAAAAATTGGTGTCCTTAAAGGTTGGATTTTTTTTAATTCCTCTTTTTAGTCAACGTTAGCATGGGAGTAACTTATGAGCAGCAGTGTATGGTTATAGAGTAAATTGTAACGTTTTACTAACCCGCCATCCATGTAATTGTTGAAGTTTAATTTTTCATATATACTGTGTACCTAAAAATAGCATCTGTAACATTTGCCAACTATGATGCATCGGGCCCTGAAATACGCGTAAATGAATGAATGCGTACAGTGTTGACAGCCAGGGATTTGTGGAGCTAGTATCACTGTGTTAAAGAGTGTTGTGTGTTACCGTGTAGTGTTGATTGATTTCTCCTTCGGACTGCCACGTTCAGCCCCATTTTAAGATGTCTGTGCTACCTCTGTGTGCCTCGCTCTGACTGGATGTCTAATGTTCCCGCTGCTTTTTTCTTTCTTCTTTTTCTCTCGTTTGGCCGCTGAAACAGTGCCTGCCCCACCCTGTGGTCTGAAGTTCTGCACTCAGTCTTTTCTTGTCAAAGTGCCAGCTCTCAAAGAAAGATATTTTCCTCTCTCTGCTGTGAAAACACCGGGGCTGCTCCTCCTCCTCACCTCCCACCCCGGCTCCCTTTCTCTGACTGTCTTACTGTGTGACGTCTTGACCACTAAGGGCTACATATTAAGAGATAATTCCATACCCTGAGGTTACAAACCGGTTCAGACTGGCTCAATGCGTTTTGACTGTGCTCTGTTCCCTGGGCAAATAAATAAATAAAAATCAGCAAATATTACGCTTGTGCCTTTTTTTTCTTTTTCTTTTTTTTAAAGGAACATGACAGTAATTTGCAGCAGGAGTGTCACAGCAACAACAACCAGAAACACACACCTCTGTGTGACAATAAGGAATAATTGGTGACATTTTCCTGTAAATAGTTTTTCAGATTTTACTTCAGGGAACAAACCATTTTTTCCCATTTTTAGTGGGTAGTTTATTTTTTTACTTTCCTTTCAAATAGAGAAGGCTTCTCTCTTAGATCAACACAAAGGATCACATTGTTCCACCTGACTGCTTCATGAGAAACAGATCAATGGTCATTGGGATTTTTTTTAATAAATGAAACTCCAGGATTGTATTGGTGCTCTGCGTTGTCTTATACAAAATAAGTTTCTATCAAGTATAATCACAATCTTTTGTACAAAATGAAAAATTCTTGGCCGAAGGCGATTCTTATGAAAACGTATTAACCAAATTCAATTCAATTCAATTTTATTTATAGTATCAATTCATAACAAGAGTTATCTCAAGACACTTTACAGATAGAGCAGGTCTAGACCACACTCCAGAATTTACAAGGACCCAACAGTTCTAGTAGTTTCCTCCAGAGCAAGCAACAGTGCGACAGTGGCAAGGAAAAACTTCCTTTTAGGAAGAAACCTCGGACAGACCCAGGCTCTTGGTAGGCGGTGTCTGACGGCCCGGTTGGGGTTAGAATGAAGAGTGGCAATAACGTCACAAAAAATAGTAGTGTGTAGTAGTTCATGGCATAGCAGGGCACTGTACGGCATTACAAGGCACAGCAGGACGTAGCAGGGCACCGCAGAGCATAGCAGGATGTAGCAGGGCATAGCAGAACGTGTAGAGGGACCATGGCGACAGCTGCAACCATAATTTTGGAGCCTCCCTGATCCAAGGAAACATGCTGGGAGAAAAAGAACATAAGGACTCCGGGGAATGACTCCCCAGAGCTAGGTTAGTAACAAGCATTTCTGCTCACGTAAAAAAAAATGAAGTACACTGATTTTTTTTTTTTTTTTTAATTCTAGCAGACATTATACCAACAAAGCACAATATAACTTCAAACATTTAGTAACCTAAATTATTTATTTTGGCCATCTTTGAGCCCCTCTTCTCGAATAGTCGATATCATGCCTATAACTGAGCTGAAAGAATATAACATACTCTGTACGCCTACAACTAATGTGCATTGGAAAGAGTGCATAAAGGTTGAATAACCACAAGAAATGAATAATCATCCTTGACATAAGCCTAATTGGTCTACTTCTTCAGATAAAGTGGCAGGTTCTTCTTTATGAAAAGTAGCTTCTCTGCTTCCTCACATGAAAGTCTGTTCCTCTTCACGAGATGGAAGTTGGGCCTCGTTCAGACTGTCTCCGTCGCTGGTCAGGTTTTCAGGGGGAGGGGAGGGGAGGGTAGGGGGGGGCCTGCGGTGAAAAGTTGCGATCGACTCAACTCTTGGAGAAATGCAACCCCACGTCACGCTGCTGTGGCCAGTCATCAGACTTGTCAGTGTGTTTTAAGCTGAGGTGTCTTACAGGAATCATCACTGTCTCTTATAAAGGTAAAAGGCATTATTAACGGTGTTAACGCAAACCCATTTTAACTGCGTCAATTTTTTTTATCGCGTTAAATTCTTTCTGGCCTAGCAAACTTTGTAGTTTTTTTCACATGCTGTTGTAACAACGAGTAACGTTAGAAAAACTACCACACCACACCGGATCTAGCTAGACCAGAAACAAAACAACACTTGTTTGGGCTTGTGAGCCGTCCAAAGAGTAGTAACGTTCCTTTTTGAGGGGATGGCGAGCGTGAGACGACGAAGTGGACGCCAATAAGATTCTGAATGGAAAGTTTACTTTTTTAAAGTTGCCAAATGTTCCATTGACAAGACCGACGTGATCTGTGTGTGTTGATGTCCAAGCACACAGCTGATGCCTTTAGGTCCTGAGATATAGTGGATCCCAGAAACCTGAAGGATTCCACAGTAGACACAGGGCGGTTGAGGATGGTGATGGGGGAAGAGTGGGGGGGGCTCCTCCTGAAAAGTCAAAGCCAGGTAACCGCTGTTCATTCTTTCTGAAATAAGAGGCTGGGTTGATGAGCCTCTGGTGAATAAAGAGCAGCAGCCTGACTGCTATGTTCAAAGCAAAATTGAGAAAAAGAATGTATAAAGCCATGGTTTTCACCCTTTTATTGATGACATTGTGTGAGAGATTATTTGCTCCAAGTGAGAATATTAGTGTGAAATTGAACACTACAGTAGGCTATATGCTGGTGGTGGGGAGGTGGGATCTTGAACACTAAGGTAAGTTGTATTCCAATGTTGTTTTCAATGGAAAAAAAACAATTGCACAAAGCAAGCTGATCCACTTTTTCATGTTGAGAAGAGCATTAAAATGAGAAAAAATAATTGGACAAAAAGAAATCAAGGGGCATTTAGAATAGATAAAAATGTTTGATTAACTGACATTAATGCGATTAATCGTGATTAAATTTAAAGCAAACAACTTATATGATAAAACATGATTTCTAATAGTAGAGCGATCACACATTGCATCATATGAAAAGCCACTTTGCAGAAGATTAACCAGCCATACGTTTTACATGTTATTTATTATTCACCACGAATAGGCTACTTTGAATGAGTAAATGGTTTGTGGCATGAGCCGTCTGTGGGCATAAGCCATTACTAGTCGAACAATAGCCACGTTAGCTGAGGCTAGTTCTAATAATAACTTTGGTTACATTGGCAAGGATATATGAAATTTTGGAAACGGTATTTGCCGGTGAAGCACAGACCGCATGCTACCCCGATGTCCCCATATGTCACTGTAGTGAGCAACGTACACGTACAGGGGATCAGCCACTTTCCAGTCTTCAGCCCTACGGGGTAAATGTCAGACAGTGATGTGGATGAAGGCCTCTGCTGTGTGGCGTGTGTTGGTATGAGATGAATCCTCAACACTGTTTCTTTCTCTCACTTCTTATGCCATGCTCTTTGTCTCCAACTACATGCTCACCCCTCCTCCTCCCCTTTGCCCCCAACCACTCCCCCCCCTCCCCTCACATCAGTACCCTCACGCACTCAAGCACACCCCCACCCCTACCCCTCAGGCGACAGCAGAACAGGAATTGATTAGAAGCACGGCTTAAAAATAGACGACTGGTTGTCATAGCAACGCCCACAATGAGCTGTTGTCTAGTTTTACTAAAGAGCGTTGTGTCTGAGTGTTAGGTGGAAGGTGTGTGTGTGTGTGTGTGTGTGTTTGTCTCACACGTTGTGGTAAGGTGTGTGGAATTATCACACTGGTCCTGCTGAATGTGGCCGGCGTACGGAGTCACTGCTACAAAACACCACCACCTGAATCTGCATCACACAACCAATTACAACTCTGTTGCTATGAGCTCCATTCTGATTGCCCTCATTAGTGTCAAAACTGGCCATATGCAAATGTTGGTCCTATTCCCAACAGCCCTGTCATAAACATCCTTTACTGTGTGTGTCTGTGTGTCTGTGTCTATTGTGCTGTGCCACTGCCTCCAAGGAGTGACTGTTGTTCCAGAACATCTTTCCATCTCGTTTTAGCGCTGGCAAACGACGCCAGATGGCAGCTGGAAGATTAATCGAAATGTATCGGCATCGAAATTTGGAGCCGCATGGCAACCATAATGTAGGACAGCTCAAACACCAAGTCCGAGTCAGCTGAGCAACTTGTGCCCAAAAAGATGCAGTGTCCTTTGTCTGGAAATATTTTGGCTTCGGAAAAGATCATTTAGAACAACGTGATTAATTATTGTCCATTAACCGTTATCGTGGTAAAATGTGCACTTAATCGTGCCTTAGTCCTAGTAGCTGGTCTCCTGAAGGACTTTTGTGTTGATGATTAGCAACAAGGAGTTTTCACACACAGTGTTTTCTCTGCTGTGGACAGTGCATGAGCTGGTCAGGACTTTAAGACACATATGCAGCAAAAATGAAACAAAATTAAGGTGGAACTGTTTGTGTGCTCCGGTGAGGCGTGCGTTGATGCTCTCAGTCTGCTTTCTTGTTTTTTGTAATTCTTACAGGTTACGTAATGAGCTGCAGGGATATCAACAAAATAATACATGATGCTGAGGCTTATGGGTTTGCTTTAGTGCATAATGTTTTATAGCCACATGGGTCTGAGTGAATTACTGGACTGCTTATATGATGGATACTTGCTCACGATGCAGTCTTTGGACCAGTTGTAGATGGATGGAGCTGTGGTGCTCCATCAGTTGCACTGTTTTTTTGTTTTTTTTACCCTTTCTTAAGAGGGGACAGTATTTGTCTTCAAAGATTTAGTGGGTATCTTTATCCACATACTGAATTCATGTATTCTGTGTAGAGCTGGGCTATATCGATATTATATCAAGATATGAGACTAGATATAGTCTTAGATTTTGGATATTGTAATATGGTAACAAGTGGTGTCTTTTCTTGGTTTTAAAGGCTAAATTACAGCAAAGTGATGTCATTTTCTGAACTCACCAGACTGGTGTTACTGTTGTCTCCTTATCGCCCGGCCCTAATTCTGTGTCTATCACTGTGCATTTTGATAAAGATGCAATTGAAACACGTATTGGGGGTATATGTGTAACTGTGTTAAGAGTTTGATGTAAGTCAATTTCAAAGTAGCCCACTGCATAACATCATGCCAGAGAGACACTCAAGAGTTAAATGTTGTGAAACTGGTTTAAAAGACATTTTGCTGTCCAAGCTGGTACCTCTTGAACATGATCTCTACTCTGTAAGACGCATCTAACAATCGACAGGTTGGGCTCGATCAGTGTAAATGAATTAAAACATCAATGTAGAACCATAGCTTGCTTTTATGAATACATCAAATGTTTTGGGAAATGCAGAATTCATTTAAGTCTAGAGCTCTGTTTCTGTTCAGACCGCTGAACCAGAATGAGACTAATGCATTCCTATTGTACTCGGAAGTCAGATCTTCCGAGGTCAAAGTCGGAAACACGCCCCTCAGATTTTTAAGGTCGGAATTTGGTCAACCTTCGAGTACCCCAAGCTCAAAATCCAACACGGATGCCCTGCGCATCAACAGTTGTGTAAGCTGTAGTGACATACGTGTACAGTCATTAGCACTTCTGTCCTTTTTGTATCTCACTTAATTAGTCATACACATTGTCTTGTCCAACTTCTATCTATGGTCAGCGTAATGCGTTGTTATCAACTGGTTTTGCTAACCTGGCTAGAGCTAACCCCACACTGAAATATCAGACTTGTAAATGGAACGCATACAATTCTGATGCGATGTCATTCCCCGCTCCGACTTCCGAGGTAAGTGGAACGAACTATAAGTACAGAGCTTCCTGTTGTTCACCCTGTATGACCTCAGAGCCTGAGAGTATGCACAGCCTAAAGCGCAGTGCTGCCACAATTAACATGACCTATATACCAGCAGTAAGAACTGCTGATGGCTGCCCTCATGCTGCTATATATGATACCGAGGCATCATTCATCTTAGGGGATCTTGCTGGGATTGTCCATGGCAACCATCTTTAAAACTCCTCTTGTCTGTAGCCACACTGTTTGATTGTACTAATGAAACGGATGGATGGATGGATGGATGGATTTTTATTGATCCACAAATGGGATCGGTGCCACAGCAGCAAAATGTCAGGCACACAGCACACATACAGAATATACATGAAATAATAAATAGGATAGAATATAAGAACATATTATACAACAACATATTATAAAAATAACAAAAATAAAATAACATATTCGAAAAATGAAGATTAAAAATACAAATGGAGAATGTACAACGTATATATACAAGTTGGAAATAAAAATGCACTACTTAAATAGTATTGTAAAGATGTAAGTGTTGTATGTTTGTTGCACTATAGTGCAGTATTCTAACATAAAATTTTAATCCCAATCACGATTTTGACTTCCCACGATCAAATTTTTTTTTTAAAGCGTCATTTCATACAACGCTCCGCAAATGCAAAAAAAACTCAGTGTTCTATGAAAAGACGCTTTAAAAGAATTGCTCAATCACGCAAATTTGATCGTGGGAAGTCAAAATCGTGATCGTGATTAAAATTTGATTAATTGTGCAGCCCTAGTTCAGACCACTCTCTATAAGACCTAACAATTCCAGTGATTCCCCCAAGAGCAAGCATTGCAACAGTACAACAGTGGCGAGTAAAAACTCCTTTTAGGGAGAAACCTCAGACAGACATAGACCTCAGACAGACTCTTGGTGGGCGGTGCCTGACGGTGCTGGTTGGGGCTGCAATGAACAGTGGCAATTGTAGTAACAATAAAGATTTATAGAACTTTGACTAGAAATAGTGGTTGTAGTAGTTCATGGCATAGCAGGGCAATGCAGGCCATAGCAGAGTACTGCAGGGCATAGTAGGGCGTAGGGCACTGCAGGGCATAATAGGGCGTAGCAGGGAAATGCAGGGCGTAGCAGGGTACTGCAGGACATAGTAGGGCGTAGCAGGGTACTGCAGGGCATAACAGGGCGTAGTAGGGCAATGCAGGGCATAGCAGGCTACTGCAGGGTGTATATATTATACAGAGTTCATACGTTGGAAAAGTTATGGAATTTGAAAAATGCAAATTCCAGGCCTGAAAAAGTTTTGGAAAAATAAAAAGACCCAGAAAGTTTTGGAAAAGTCATGGAATTTTTTTTAACATAGCATAATAGGTGATTAATAAAAAAAATCTTTTAATTAAAAAATGTATTTCACGTTGTCTTAACCTTAACATTCTATTCTGGGCGTGATGTTATGAATTTCACTGTGGACCACATGCATTGTCATTAATTTTATGGTTAAACACAGATTTTTATTCTTATTGTATAATGTTGACTGAGATTTTAAGGAATACATAGTCATGGAAATTTGACATTCATGGAAAAGAATTGGTTAAAATGCGTATGAACCCTGATTATAATAGAAATAAAGGAAATGGAACTATGACTAGAAATAATGCTATTTGTAGCATTGCAGGACGTTGAGCGGGGCCGCAGCAGCTGCCAGCGCAAATGTTCCGATTTCTTTTTCTTTGAGCCATTCATTTGTAGACAAGCTGATATTTCTTTTGTACCATAGTTGCATCCATTGCTGTAATGTGTATAGAGTAAATTGACTCAGAAAGAAATGCATTATAGCAGTTTATAAAAGGGTGTAACTTTGGTTTGAGAAGTGAGGGGGGGGCACAAAAATGGGTCCTCCGCCAGAAGATTTTTATTGATTTGAATCCCATTTCCTGCAGTTCTACATATTATATATAGGGCAGAGCCGCGGGAACATATTTTTAATTGGGGGTGCTGACAAATTTCCAGTGATGTTTTCAGCCAAAGTCAACCACCACACACCTAACTGCATCCATCACAAGTTATTTCACTGTATAGAGAATTCAATTCATTATAAATAGCCTATCCAAGACAATAATTAGCCTGCCATCGGCTACTGACCCGAAAACATCATAAAATAATAGACCGTTACCGCTACAAGAATAAAGTCCATATAATACAAGACAGGACCAACTAAGCATGGGTAACGCAGGATATAGGCACACGGCTGCGACAATGGCACAGAATAAACACATCACTGAATTATTTTAAATCAAATGAAAGTGAAGCAAGCCAGTCAGTTTTAACACAAACATTGAAATAGAGAAATGCATCCTTGAGTTTTTGTAGCACAGCAATAGCAAATTTAAGGCAAAAAGATATTGGGCCGTATGTCAACAGTTCTTAACAGGGTCTAGTAATTGTATAACAATACGGTAGGATAATTAAAATATAGGTAGGATATAGGATAATTAAATATAGATGCAATCTCATTCTGGTTTTCCAATAAGAAAGCTTTACACGCATGTAAAAAAACACAATTATCTCCAATAATTCGTGTAAACTTTCCGTTGAACTGTTACTGAACAATTGATGCCGATTTACTGCACGGCGGCAGCATAATAATAAACCAGCATTCTTACCTTGTGCTGCAGTCATAACACAAAAAATCCTCATCTCCAAAACGTCTACCAGGTGTGACCCCGAGGCACTAGCACTGAGTTGACGTTGTTAAGGTTCCCTCCGCGGCTGCCCTGTTTCTGCTAGCTTGGCTAACAACATTAGCTGCCTGGTGGTCTGTTGCTAGCAGGTCGCTCTGGGAGTGTGGAGGTGGAAAGGTGCTGCTAGCTTGGCTAACAACATTAGCTGCCTGGTGGTCTGTTGCTAGCAGGTCGCTCTGGGAGTGTGGAGGTGAGGTGCTGCTAGCTTGGCTAACAACATTAGCTGCCTGGTGATCTGTTGCTAGCAGGTCGCTCTGGGAGTGTGGAGGTGAGGTGCTGCTCCTTCTTTCGGTTACAGTTGCTGAGTTTTCTGCCTCAGATCTTTTAGGCTTTTTAGCCTGTGGTTGATTTATAAAGAAATCCAAAATGCGCTTTTGTTAAGGTGACCAGATTCCTCAGACAAAATCCGGGGACATTTTCAGCTCAGAAGCGTATATACCTCCAAAACACGTCATGTTAAACTTAAAACGGGGACACTAGACCTAGAGCTGAGTATCAGATACAATATAAACTATTGAGGAAAGATTTTCCTTTGACATTGATGCAGTATGAAACAAGATCGCTGCAGTCGGCAGCAGAGAAACAAGCAACAATGGAAGTTAATAAGATAATTGTCCAGCTTGTATTTACGTTCATAAAGTGCTCGTTTTGCCGCTGACAGACTCAGATTAATATTCTAAGTGTCTGATAACATTATGGAAAGGATTTCTAAGGAGGCTGACCTTTCTGTTAAAGATTAAGATCATTTTTTAAAACATAAAAGTCCACAAAATTGTGTTCGCTAAACCCACCAGACTCCATGTAAATAATCAGTGATTTTAGCATCGTAAAATACGACTTTCTAAAACAAATCTGAGCTCTGAACAGCGCTGCTCGATCGGCTCCGTTTGGTCAGAGTTTTCTTTCTTTCATTCCAATTTTGGGTCTGTCGGTCACAGTGAAAACCGGGGACATTTCCGGGGACAGATCCAGCCGGGGACAGGTCACCAAAATCGGGGACTGTCCCCGGAAACCGGGGACGTCTGGTCACCCTAACTTTTGTGCCATGGCTAGCAAACATCTGTACTGTTGACCCACCAGGAAAGTTCCCACAACTACCTTCACTCACCTCGCTCTTGGCAAAATCGGCAGATTCATTCTAATCAAATTATGTGTTTATTGCTTACATACAAAAGTGTAAAATTTATTACATTTAATTTCTAGTGAAAGGGATTAGGTTTATATTAATAATCAATGTATTAAAAATAAATGTTTTTGTTTTTTAAATTATGGTTGTAGTTGTTTGTCCTTTTGTTAGGGGGTGCTGCAGCACCCTCCGCACCCCTGGTTCCTGCGGCCATGTTATAGGGACTATGGTGATTGATTTGTATATAATTTTGTTATTTTTCTAATGTGCAAGAGTTCAGTATTATCTAAAAATTGTATAATATATAAATCTAGTAGTTGTAGTTCAAAGGATTTGTTATTTAGTCAATTAGTGGCCCAGCAGCAAATAAGTCCACAACAATATGGAAAATGTAATGTGAACTAATCACCCTTTGTTTGAACAAAAGTGTCAAATTAAACTCTAGGATATTGTAATGGGCTTTCATCACAATCTTTTGATACTTCTGATTCCGATTTGGGGCTATTCCAATTGCCTTTCTTTTTGAGAAACTATAAGCATACACAAACATTAGTGTGACTCACCTCTCTTCAAAGGAAAATTCAATTGTATATTCACAATAAAACATTCAATTAAAAACATTACATTTTTTTTCCAAAAGGGCACAATGTTACAGGACCTTCTTTCACTTTAACTAATCTCAAAATAAAAGGGGCTCTGTGTTTTACAATAACAAAAGAACAGGTGCACTGTGTGAAGGCCTATTGGAGTCAACAATTTATCTCTGGAGGACAAACTATGCAACACCAACACTCATAACAAGGCTGACCGTCCGTTTTTATTTTATTTTTAAAATATTCATTTATCAGAACTTTTTGTGTCATTATAAATTATTCTAATGAATGAATTAAAAAAAAGAAACCTGCCATTATGAATGCAGATACGATAGTTTGGGAAATATCAGCCGATATTATCGGCCTAAAGATATATCAGATGGGCTCCACTGTGGGCGGAACATGAACCATCGCACGGCGCCTGCATGGGCGTCGGAACATGCACACTTTTTGGACCCACTCACTTGTCGGCGCAAATCTGTCTTTTACTTTTCAGAGCGCTGTCAGTCGAATCCATTCCACTTGACGAATGCCCAAATTCATCACACTCCATTCCATGCTACTGCTCCCTCAAATCTACAGTGAGGAAAATAAGTATTTCAACACCCTGCTATTTTGCAAGTTCTCCCACTTAGAAATCATGGAGGGGTCTGAAATTGTCATCGTAGGTGCACGTCCACTGTAAATAAAAAAATTTATTTACAGTGAATTTTTTTTTTATATATATATGTTTATACATATATACACTCACCGGCCACTTTATTAGGTACACCTGTCCAACTGCTCGTTAACACTTAATTTCTAAGCAGCCAATCACATGGCGGCAACTCAGTGCATTTAGGCATGTAGACATGGTCAAGACAATCTCCTGCAGTTCAAACCGAGCATCAGTATGGGGAAGAAAGGTGATTTGAGTGACTTTGAACGTGGTATGATTGTTGGTGCCAGAAGGGCTGGTCTGAGTATTTCAGAAACTGCTAATCTACTGGGATTTTCACGCACAACCATCTCTAGGGTTTACAGAGAATGGTCCGAAAAAGAAAAAACATCCAGTGAGCGGCAGTTCTGTGGGCGGAAATGCCTTGTTGATGCCAGAGGTCAGAGGAGAATGGCCAGACTGGTTCGCTGATAGAAGGGCAACAGTGACTCAAATTATCACCCGTTACAACCAAGGTGGGCAGAAGAGCATCTCTGAACGCACAGTACGTCGAACTTTGAGGCAGATGGGCTACAGCAGCAGAAGACCACACCGGGTGCCACTCCTTTCAGCTAAGAACAGGAAACTGAGGCTACAATTTGCACAAGCTCATCGAAATTGGACAATAGAAGATTGGAAAAACGTTGTCTGGTCTGATGAGTCTCGATTTCTGCTGCGACATTCGGATGGTAGGGTCAGAATTTGGCGTCTACAACATGAAAGCATGGATCCATCCTGCCTTGTATCAACGGTTCAGGCTGGTGGTGGTGGTGTCATGGTGTGGGGAATATTTTCTTGGCACTCTTTGGGCCCCTTGGTACCAATTGACCATCGTTGCAACGCCACAGCCTACCTGAGTATTGTTGCTGACCATGTCCATCCCTTTATGACCACAATGTACCCAACTTCTGATGGCTACTTTCAGCAGGATAATGCGCCATGTCATAAAGCTGGAATCATCTCAGACTGGTTTCTTGAACATGACAATGAGTTCGCTGTACTCAAATGGCCTCCACAGTCACCAGATCTCAATCCAATAGAGCATCTTTGGGATGTGGTGGAACGGGAGATTCGCATCATGGATGTGCAGCCGACAAATCTGCGGCAACTGTGTGATGCCATCATGTCAATATGGACCAAACTCCCTGAGGAATGCTTCCAGCACCTTGTTGAATCTATGCCACGAAGAATTGAGGCAGTTCTGAAGGCAAAAGGGGGTCCAACCCGTTACTAGCATGGGGTACCTAATAAAGTGGCCGGTGAGTGTATATATATATATATATATATATATATATATATATATATATATATATATATATATATAATTTTAATCGCATATCGCGATAGACACAACAATATTCTTTGTGTTAGGAAATATCAGTAGATAACTGCTTTTAAAGTGTGTATGTCATTATTTTTTCAGCAATGCCTGGCATTGTCAATTCAATGTTCAAATTGTTCAATAAAAGATATAGAAATGATTTTGTTTTAAATTCAACAAGCAATTTGTTGTAATTTAAAAGCAACAGAAAGGCAGAACTGAGTACACTCTAATTACCCCAAGTAATATCGTTATCGCGATATTCAACAATGTTATCGCATATTTTCCTCATATTGTGCAGCCCTACATGGCATTACCTGCTATTCCACATTGAAATTCAGGCCTTGCTATGTTAGGAATAGGAGGTTGAGTTTACCAGACAGGGAGGGTCTAAAGAAAGATGCTCTTGGTTGCATTGTGGGAAATGTAGGATCCTGTGTTTTTAAAGTCAGGATATTTCAGCTTCTGCTGCACAGATTTTGAACATTCATCCCTGAAGGATCTTGGTTTAGTTTTGTATGTTTGTTGACCTAATGAACTGAAACCAGTCGAGTTCAGTGCACTTTTTTAAAATGAGAAGCGCACCTAAGCAGAGCGAACGAGCTGGCCCAGCCGCACAGATAAGTGAGCAACACTTTAGAGAACAAGTGTAATGACGGCCCCGACAGAAACCATAGACAAGTCTCTTCTGGTTTCAGGTAGGGCCCAAATCATTTTCTTGTTTGTTGGTAGGCGATGGAAACTCTCACATGTATGCGTCCAGATTGAATGGAGCCCTGCATGAGAAAATGCAGCCCTCTCATTCATTTGAATGCCAGTTCTATTTCATTTATAGTATCAAATCATAACAGAAGTTATCTCTAGACACTTTACAGATAGAGTAGGTCTAAACCACACTCTATAATTTACAAAGCCCCAACAATTCCAGTAATTCCCCCACTAAGAGAACTAGTGCAAGCAACTAGTGTTACAGTAGCGAGAGAAAACTCAGTTTAGGAAGAAACCTGGGACAGACCCAGGCTGTTGGTGGGTGTTGTCTGACGGTGTCGGTTGGGGGTGTGATGCACAGTGGCAATAATAGTCACAATAAAGATAATGGAACAGTGACTACAAAAGGTAGTCGTAGTAGTTCATGTCATAGCAGGGCACTGCGGGGCGTTATAGGGTGTAGCGTGGCATACAGAGTCTGTTGACCAACTCAGGAGACTCTGGCACAAAAAGGCATACAAAATCATTTTACTAATACTCCCTGTTTTTTTCAACATACGTTACAAAGTGCTTTTCAAGGAAACGTAAAAAAGAAAATCCAGTGTGAAATTGGGAAAAAAAAATGTTTTAAATTCCAAACTGTCTGATCAGAGAATTAGTAAAAATGTAGCCTTGTAGCTTTACATGATATTGATTTGGGTTCAGGGTCCTATTGTGCCATGGCAGCCATTTTGCACCCATCACCACCATTTTGACGGTAGGATTAATGGCACAAATGGAGACGGTGGGTGATTTGCAGCATTGGATCAGTAATTGCACTTTTTTTTTTCTTTTTCTTCTTTGGGTAAAAATGGGAAGTCAGGGCTGACACATCTGGCTCCTGCACCTCAGCGATAAGCCTGACATCCACCGATGAATCAAACAGTTGAAAAATGAAACCGAGAACGCTTCCCTGGTCGTGTGTAAAAAAACAGAGTCCAGGAGGAGGAGAAGGTGGAGGTGGTGGAGAGACAGAAGGCGGACTGGGAGGAGTGGAGTTGCATCAGCCAAATGAATTGTCATGATGCAGATCGTGCATGAAATGAGCAGCAGATTCCACAGTGCAGTCACAAATGGCCTTATACCATTACACTCAGCTGGCAATAGGCACATTTGGCAAACGGTATTTACCTTGTGTTGAGCCACACTGACCAGGGCAGGACGCACCACGACGACGGGGGGGTCTCAGCAAGAGTGTGCGGGACAGGGACTGCTGGTTTAATTCTGAGGAGGACATTTTAGCAGCAGCCATCTGATCGACAGCTCTGTGCATAAAGAACATGGTGCGTGTGTGTTTGGGGGGGGTTGGCATTACATCAGGAGAGAGCTGCCATCTCTGCCTCCTTTCTAGCCCTGTTCACACACGCACACACGGCCTACACAAAGACTTGTGCGAAATAGCGCAAGATGAAGAAAAAAACCTTCTGCTCTGTGTATCTTGGCTGTGTCACACTTTTATTACCCCCCCCCCCCCCACACACGTACACACACACACACACATGCCTACACAAGCTCCATATCCACTTTTGATTGGCTGATGTAATATTAACAAATGAAGCTCTCAGCTCTGGCTACATTTAAGGGGCCCCTGAAAGTAAGCATGTGTTTATTTTTACAGTAAAAAAGGGGGGGGAGGGAGAGACTTGAGGGTTTGAGAAATTGGGGGAGGGTAAAGGAGCAGGGATGTGTTTCTTTGTGGTACTATACAGCTGGAGCAGGAGAGGGGGTAACAAAATCCTGCCTTCTGTTGGAATGTTGTGCTGAACGTAAATGTCTGTACACTTTGTATCTGCTGTTTTCTGACAGAGGGCTGCTGCTACTACTGCTCTACGTAGTATTCTACACATAATACTGTGTTACCAGTATGAGGAGCCTTCTGTCAGATTTTGATAAAGATGTCTACCTGCCCAACTTTGTCGGTATTGGATTTATACAAAAGTGTGTTTTTGGCTCTAGGTGGAGCTACATTTGCCCTCTATCAGCTTCCACCCTGTCTCTTTGTGCCTCTCTCTCGCAATGTCTGCTTTTCTTTTCCTTTATTGCATTGGCCTGGCAGAGCGCCCAATGCTAGAGGGGTGGGGTGGTAAGGAGGTAGTGGGAGGGATTAGGGGGGGCGGGGGGTAAGGAGAAAGAGTGTGTGGCTTGTGTAGCAGCTGACTGAAACAGTCATTATATTATGTAAAGGAAGGCGGCGGCAGTGCCTGGGAGGGAGGGGGGGTGAAGGGTGTGAGGTGCCAGTTACTGACGCGCAGCACAAGGCCGACCCTGATTGGCTCATCAGCGCCATTCTCAGTGGTGCTTTCTGGCTCATTAAAGGTGGAGACTCGGCAGAGAGGTTGCCGGGGCTGCTTGTTTTTCTCCCAGCAAATGGAGGCGACGACTGGGCTCCACCGCTGCGTCACTAATTAATTAGAGAAGAAAAAGTGGCGGGGAGGGCAGTACTGCGTGATCATTAAGACTCCTCCCTGTGTTGAAGAGGCTGCTGTAGATGTGATGGATAACAGAGGCGTTATGGACAGAATGAAGAGATTAGAGCGCTGGCAGCCACATCACCGTGATACAATAGATGAGGGGAAATGATCGGACAACACCAGTAGGAACACTCTGCTAATAGGAAGTCAATTAAATCTCTGTCTGATATACAGTCACTGACGCTCTGCCGCACATATTTTCAATATCATTCAGTGACGGTCCAGGTGTTAATTCTGTGGTGCAGTGTTGGAAAGTAAAGCATCCATTTGCATGTTGTCTGGGCACACACGTTGTACTGTCTGTCATAATAGAGGAGAAGGCTGCAGAGTTTGTTATTTACACCTAGAAAAAAACACTCACTTCTGCCAAACAAGCAAGGACCAAAACCACAGAGGGTACAGGATATGTTCTCTCCATAACCATAACACGTAAGCTCATTACTACTGATTATTTCCGATGCAACCGGAAGAATAGTATATGTGTATGTAGACACTTTATAGGCAGCCACTGGTTTCCATTCACATTCATTTCATTTGGTGGGAATTGGTGTATCATTAATTTCAAAACTCCACACCAAAATTCTTATTATTCAGGAATTCAACTGTCTGTCATGTAAACCTGAAAATAAAAAATCATTAATATCATGAACTCAGGTGTCATTATGAACAATACGGTGTACAATAAAACAGTGTTTGTCTGTGCAGTTGTGCTGTTAGAAGAGGTGGGTAGGAACAAGTTACATTTACTCTGTTAAAGTTACATGAGTCATTTTTTGGAAAAAATATTCTTCTAGGAGTAGTTTTAAATCACTATACTTACTTGAGTAGATTTGAAGAAGAAGAAACTGTACTCTTCCTACGCTACATTAGGCTGCAATGAGCTTGTTACTTTTCTTTTTACCGCTTCTACACGTCATTGTTTTTATCCCCCCCGTACACCTCATTTTAATGTTTCATTTTGACAGAGAGAGAGACTTTTCGCTAAAGGCTGTACCACATGACTGTTTCACCAATCAAACAGCAGTCACATGGCCATACTCCATCTCAGCAGTGGGACAGGTTAGCTGTACAGTCGTAAAAATGTCAGAATCAACCGTTGGCAACGCGGACACAGACGAGGAGGAACCCCCCGCCTTATATTGAAAGCATGGTTACCTTTAGTAACAGTGCCAAACAGCAGCTACATTATGTGGTGTCTTCTGTGTCGACCAAAACAAACGGCACGACAGTTCAGCATTCAAAAACTCAACGTGTAACTTGAGGAAACGTAGAGGTAATTTTCCTTAATTGTTATTTTGTTCCTTAATTGTTATTGTTAACTCTTTATTTATTTTGTAATTTATAAAATATTTTTAATTTATTTTTTGATTGGATGAACTATAATTTGCCTAAAGAAGATTATTTTGTATTTGTATCTGTCTGATTGAATGCTTGTGTTCAAAAAAATAAATCAGACCTTACTCAGTACTTGAGTAGTTGTTTCACCAAGCACTTTTTTTTTACTCTTACTCAAGTAATTATTTGGGTGACTACTTTTTACTTGAGTCATATTTTCCTGAAGTAACAGTACTTTTACTTGAGTACCATTTTTGGCTACACTACCCACCTCTGGCTGTTACTTATATGCAGTTTGTTGCATGCAGCCTGATGTCTGAGTGTTCAAATTGTCAGTATTAAAATACAAATTTCTTAATAGGTGTTCAGGAAACACTCGGTTTGTCAGGTTAGGACCCTTCCTTGGTTGGAAGTGTGAACCCAGTGGGATGACAGTACTCCGATTCATTGAGACAAGTCTCTTTGGTTGCCATAGTTAACAAAGTTTTTTGGCAATACAAAGGGGAAGTGAGTCCAGTAAGTCTTGGATTAGCAAACCTTGGTGTTGACCACCAGTGGAACTCGGTCTGCTTATGACCAGTGGCCACTAATTGGGACACAGAAGTGGATTCCCAATCCTGTCCCTTCCTACTCCCACAAAAACTCCTGTCCCATCCCAAACCCATTTTTAATTTCAATCCGCGAGGGCAGATAGGAGAGAGTCAAAAATAGTTAGACAACAGAACAACTTGCATTATGTTCGAAATAAAGAAAATTCACCCTGTTTACGATTTAATTTTTAAATAAATTCAATTATTTTATTTTTTTAATGACTTTGATTCTCATTTAATTTTACGAGCCAACTGCATCACAAACACTACTACTTTCTTCTGTGAGTTTAAACATAGACTTTATAAAATCCCGAGCGCTTCAGTGCTCTCCTCCTCCTTCACTGAAGCCTCTATGTTTACAGGCTTGTGGTGATGAGCAATGTGCCATAGGTGCCAAAAAATATCTAGATTTGGTACAGCCAATTTGTTTTGTTTTGTCGTGGTTCATGTGTGCAATAGACATTACACTTTGTGAGAAAAAGCTGTGGCAGAGAATCATGATATCAATTCTAAGCAAAAGAAATTGTGATTCATATTTTTACACGAATCGTGCAGGCCTGTACAGACATGTAAACTGTTGTTGCACATACAGTGAGGAAAATAAGTATTTGAACACCCTGCTATTTTGCAAGTTCTTCCACTTAGAAATCATGGAGGGGTCTGAAATTGTCATCGTAGGTGCATGTCCACTGTGAGAGACATAATCTAAAAAAAATAATCCAGAAATCACAATGTATGATTTTTTTAACTATGTATTTGTGTGATACAGCTGCAAATAAGTATTTCAAACACCTGAGAAAATCAATGTTAATATTTAGTACAGTAGCCTTTGTTTGCAATTCCAGAGGTCAAACGTTTCCTGTAGTTTTTCACCAGGTTTGACACACTGCAGAAGGGATTTTGGCCCACTCCTCCACACAGATCTTCTCTAGATCAGTCAGGTTTCTGGGCTGTCGCTGAGAAACACGGAGTTTGAGCTCCCTCCAAAGATTCTCTATTGGGTTTAGGTCTGGAGACTGGCTAGGCCACGCCAGAACCTTGATATGCTTCTTACAGAGCCACTCCTTGGTTATCCTGGCAGTGTGCTTTGGGTCATTGTCATGTTGGAAGACCCAGCCTCAACCCATCTTCAATGCTCTAACTGAGGGAAGGAGGTTGTTCCCCAAAATCTCGCAATACATGGCCCCGGTCATCCTCTCCTTAATACAGTGCAGTTGCCCTGTCCCATGTGCAGAAAAACATCCCCAAAGCATGATGCTACCACCCCCATGCTTCACAGTAGGGATGGTGTTCTTGGGATGGTACTCATCATTCTTCTTCCTCCAAACACGGTTAGTGGAATTATGACCAAAAAGATCTATTTTGGTCACATCTGACCACATGACTTTCTCCCATGACTCCTCTGGATCATCCAAATGGCAAATTGGCAAACTTAACGGGCCTTGACATGTGCTGGTTTAAGCAGGGGAACCTTCCGTGCCATGCATGATTTCAAACCATGACGTCTTAATGGATTACCAACAGTAACCTTGGAAACAGTGGTCCCAGTTCTTTTCAGGTCATTGACCAGCTCCTCCCGTGTAGTTCTGGGCTGATTTCTCACCTTTCTTAGGATCATTGAGACCCCACGAGGTGAGATCTTGCATGGAGGCCCAGTTTGAGGGAGATTGACAGTCATGTTTAGCTTCTTCCATTTTCTAATGATTGCTCCAACAGTGGACCTTTTTTCACCAAGCTGCTTGGCAATTTCCCCGTAGCCCTTTCCAGCCTTGTGGAGGTGTACAATTTTGTCTTTAGTGTCTTTGGACAGCTCTTTGGTCTTGGCCATCTTAGTAGTTGGATTCGTACTGATTGTATGGGGTCGACATGTGTCTTTATGCAGCTAACGACCTCAAACAGGCGCATCTAATATAGGATAATAAATGGAATGGAGGTGGACATTTTGAAGGCAGACTAACAGGTCTTTGAGGGTCAGAATTCTAGCTGATAGACAGGTGTTCAAATATTTATTTGCAGCTGTATCATACAAATAAATGGTTAAAAAATCATACATTGTGATTTAGTTTGTTTTGATTTTTTTAGATTATGTCTGTCACAGTGGACATGCACCTACAATAACAATTTCAGACCCCTCCATGATTTCTAGGTGGGAGAACTTGCAAAATAGCAGGGTGTTCAAATACTTATTTTCCTCACTGTAGCACTGGTGCTATGAGTTGGCAGACAGAGTGCACCTGAATCATGTGAACAAGTCCAGCTCGGCTGATTAAACTCGTCGGCCCTCATCGATGTAGCGGCATGTGTCACATAGCTCTCCGCAGTGAGCATCGTGGAGCAGAAAGCCATGAACAAGAAAATACCATTACCAATGCAAAACACGTTTTTGAATTTCATTTAATTGGTTAATCATTAACATTCCTAGTACCGAGTTTCCTGTTATTCTGGCAACCCCCCTGTGCTGCAACAATAACCATAAAGCCATAACTGCAGAGCCCACCCATCAGGAGTAATGAAAGACTGAGTCCAGATGAGACCTTGTTTCAGCCAGAGGTTACCGACTTTTCATAGACACTGTAGGATCTGTGGTCAGAGAGTTTAAAACAAAGTCATGGATTTGAAACTGGGCCAGCAGAAAGTCTACAGTGAGCGTTTTTTTCCTCCAGCTTTTGTTGATCGGTTTACTGCTCTGTCAGTCCCCATGCTGAAATTAATGCTTATAAGACTTTGCTTGTTGTTGTCTGTACAAAAGTCTTCCTTGCTGGTATGAATCTCTCACACACACACACACACACATACATCAAACATTTCACAAATGTTTTACACCATCAAGAGATCCAGGCTATTCTTAGCCCACTGTGTTTAACCCCCGTCTCTCACGATATGAGTTCACAATCAACTGCTCATATTGTCTCGTTATTTATTCATCCTTGCATCCTGTCGTTTAGGGTTGGCCATCATTTGGATTTTAACAATTCACATTCCAATTGCGATTCTTCATTTCGATTCCGGTTCTTATAGATTCTCCATTCTGATTCTTTGAGGGGTGGAGTTGAAACGGGTCACATGCTTATTTCACTAAGAGGACAGTTTAATTTTGATTCAATGGTGTACAGTTTTACATGGCGTTTTCAATGTAAAGTAAAGCTTCACTAGAGCTTCATTTGCGGCGCTCCATGGCTGCAACAACAAGCGCCTGGCTGCTACGGAAACCAAAATGTACGCATTTTAAATTGGGAATGATGATCTAATTTGTAACCTCCAACGACACTTTACAGTAGGTCTAGACCACTCTATAATTTACAAAAAACAACAATTCCATAAATTTACCCAAGAGCAAGCGTTTAGTGCAAAAGTGGCAAGGAAAAACTTCCTTTTGTGCAGAAACCTTGGACAGATCCAGGCTCTTGGTGGACGGCGATCTGCCACTGCCGGTTGGGACCCAGAGACACTGATACAGATATACAGAAATATGATTGATAATAATTATAGCAGTTGGTATGATGAACAGTGGCAATTATAGTAGCATTAAAGATAATGGAACTATGAATAGAACTAATAATTGTAGCAGTTCAGGGCGTTGCAGGGCACCGAGCAGGACCACGGCGGCACCTGCAACTGTGATTTAGGTGCCACCCCAATCAAAGGAAATCTGCGAGGCAAGAAAACATAAGAACTCCAGGGAATCAGCGGCACGGAGCTAAGTTAGTGCCAAGTATTACTGGAACATGAATGCACACGATGGAAAAAGAAGAGAGAGGAGCTCAGTGTGTAACAGGAAGTCCCCCAGCAGTCTGGACCTATAATGAAGTTGTGTACAATACTGTAATAAATTACAATTGCACAATACAATATTATACCATTATTAATATTATATATTATAACGTTGTATTATTATATCATAGTTTAGAATTGTATGTGTTAGATTGTAAAGTGAATTAATGATAACAAAAATTAAATATTTTTTAGGAGAAACTCACAAAAGCTAAAATTCTAAATAATTTCCACTTGGTGTTGCCATTTCATAGATCAGAGCATGTCCCAGAGGAAGTTGTGGTTATTCAAAGGTCAATGTTTTGGTTTCAGAGCTTATTGGATCCATCCCCAGTAAATGAATTTAATACCAATAAGAAACCAGCATCGTTTTCAATTCCTCACACTTATAGTAGTGTTGTCAAACAATTAAAATATCTAATCGCATTAATGTCATAGTTAACTCACAATTAATCACAATTAATCGCACATTGGGGGGGGGGGAATTGCCATCAGCTGTTTTCTTGGCCATCAAGTGGTATTTCAGACTGGACGTGCTGCGATGATAGCTCAGTTCACGACAACAAAACACACAGATCACGTTGGTCTTGTCAGTGGAACATTTGGCAACTTTTAAAAAGTAAACTTTCCATTCAGAATCTTATCGAAATCCATTTCGGCATCTCACGCTTGCCATCCACTCAAAACGTAACCTTACTACTCTTTGGCCGGCTTGCAAGCCCAAACAAGTGTGTGCGACATGCCTGTTGTTTTGTTACCGGCCTAGCTAGATCCGGTGTGGTGTTTTTCTAACGTTACTAGTTGTTGCAACAGCATGTGAAAAAACTACAGTTTGCTAGGCCAAAAAGAACGTTAATCTCTCTATTTAAAAAAAAAAATCACGCAGTTAAAATGCGTTTGCGTTAATGCCGTTAATAACGCGCTTAACTTACAGCACTAATTTATAGCAAACCAAATTTAATGAAAATTGGTTCAGAATTAAGCAAGTTACTGTCCATTTTGTAGAGAAGTCTCCATCTCTCTATACACTGTATTTGTTTAGTAGCGGCTCTTGAGCAATATGTCTTTGAGATACACATCAAATCGCAACTTAACTGTTGTCAACTTAGTGTGACATTAATGTTAATCTATGTTGTTTAGTTGTATAGGTCTATATGTGCATACACTAACTGCTTCCAACTAGCAAATGCGCCGTTAATAAAGACTTATTTTCAGGATGCCCAGGAGCCGCCATTAATTAAAGAGTTATCTCTCAATAACGCCTGGGTTATGAAAAAAAAGAAATAGTTTGTATGAGTTTTCTAACCACATCATAAATAAAATGTGTTTATAGTTGTTCTGAACCGCCACACTGGAAGGCGAAGTGAAAAGCAGGTCACCACAGAGAGGGGGGAAACGTGTAGTCTCTCCTGGGAGACATTTGTAGTGTTTCAATTGGTTGAGTTGAGCCGTTCCACTATTGCAAACACTCTGGATTAAGTATACCAGCGCCAGCATATTTAGGTGTTTGACCTAATTCCAGGGGGTGGGGGTGGGGTAATTGAGATCCAGATTGGTAATGTGGCTTTGCTAACCCCTCTTCTTTCTACTCAAGGATGGAGCGGATGTCTGAGGAGGCGCTAAGGCTCAACCTGCTAAAGCGAGGCCTGGAGTCACCCAGCGAGCGAGAGGAGGCGCTGGCCAAGCGCCTTAAAATGGAGGGCCACGAGGCCATGGAGCGCCTGAAGATGCTGGCACTTCTTAAACGCAAGGACCTAGCTGACCTGGCAGCCCTTGAGGTTGCAGGGCCCCTGGGAGACGGAAAGGGTCCCGGAGCCAGCAGCCTCCACCACCAGAGCCTAATGGGGGCTGCTTACGAGGAGAAACTGAATGGGAGTCTGAGGCTGGGAGGCCACGGCAGCCATATTGGACCCAGTAAGAATGGGAAGGAAAACCTCATGGATGAGCCGGTGGATATGAGCGCTGGGAGAAGATGGTGAGAATAAGAACAGCACATTTACACATAAGAACCGCAGTGGACTAAGAATACATAAGAGAGAGGTAAGCAGGCATTTTGACTTGTCATAGTAGGAAAAGTACATATGTTACTAATAACAAGTATGGTGGCTCTGTTCTATTCAGGTGTCCCAGTAAACCATGACAATGGGCTAGCATGAACAATACCAGGACCCTTAAGCCAACATTTATCTAAATTGTTTCCACCTGTGCTTTTCCTACTGTTGCATGTCAACATGTGTTGTGTAAAATAATAGTTCCACTCTACCTGAAAGAGTTCATACCAGTGGGTGGTGTTGTTTTCAGCGGCACCCCTGCTGGACAGTGTCCTACAACATATTGGGCTCTATATTTGTGGCTGTCCAGCGAAGCAGCTTCCTGACAGTTTGGTAATTTCCTGAAAGTTGTGTTTGTGTGCCCTGCTCAAGTCAGATATGTGAGATCAATCTGCAGCCATACTGGCCACCCATCCCCTATGTGTATCTCGATAATATCCCACAATGACACAACACCATTCTCTGATAGAGTAACCAAACACACTAAAACACAGTTGGTCGGTTATAACTCGGTATTGCGTTTTTTAGTGATTAGTCACCATTTGTTACTTTTGACCACTGTCTTTATGTTGTGTTCAGTTTGGGGAACATATCTCAAATATTGCGCTTGTAAATAGGGCTGCAATTTAGGATTTTCATTGTTGATTAATCGATTAGTTGTTTAAACTTTAAAGTGTCAGAAAATGGTGAAATATATCAACCACTTTTTCCAAAGCCCAATATGGCATCCTCAAATGTCTTGTTTTGGCCACAATTTAAAGATATTCAGATTTCTGTCTTAAAGGAGTGAATAAACGGGAAAGTCTTCACATTTAACAAGCTGGAATCAGATGTTGTTTTGTTTGTTTCCATAGAAAATTACTCAAACTGAATAACAGAGTATAAATATCTAATTATTTAATAGTTGAGAACTAATCAATTAAGTGATTCATTTAAGTCAGGTCCGTCCGGATAGCTCAGTTGGTAGAGTGAGCGCCCATATAGAGGTTTACTCCTTGACGCAGTGGGACCTGGTTTAAACACTGCCCGGCGGCCCTTTGCTGCATGTCAGTCCCCCTCTCTCTCGCCATTTTATGTCTTCAGCTGTCCTGTCAAAACTAAAGGCAGAGGATGCCCAAAAAAATAATCTTTTTAAAAAACAAACAAATGCCAAGTCAAGTAACAGATCTGACGTGTGTGACTGAAGACTCTTTATAGCTCTGCACTGGCGTTGCTTGAGCTACCACTAGCTTCACAGACATTTCATAGAGCTACTGCACAGCCCTGACTCATGTTCAGTATCGTCCGCTGTTCTACCAAGCTAGCTCCTCACAAGCTGAAAATGATGTGATGCAGTCAGCAAAATAGTTTAACCAAGCACACCAGCTACACTAGTTGGTATGCTATGCTTTTGTATATCATGATACAGAGTACCCTGAACCCTGAGTTGTTTATACACAGTGTGTGAATGGTTCCTGTACTATGTTTGAATAGTCGGTAAGACTAGAAAAGCATTTATATATATATATATATATATATATATATATACATATACAAACACACACATACAGTGCCTTGCAAAAGTATTCGGCCCCCTTGAACTGTTCAACCTTTTGACACATTTCAGGCTTCAAACAAAAGATATAACATTTTTATTTTTTGTGAAGAATCACCAACAAGTGAGACTTTGACTTGGCCATTCTAACACGTTTATTTGTGAACCATTCCTTTGTAGATTTTGCTGTATGTTTGGGATCATTGTCTTGTTGGAAGATAAATCTCCGTCCCAGTTTCAGGTCTTTTGCAGACTCCAACAGGTTTTCATCCAGAATGGTCCTGTATTTGGCTGCATCCATCTTCTCCTCAATTTTAACCATCTTCCCTGTCCCTGCTGAAGAAAAGCAGGCCCAAACCATGATACTGCCACCACCATGTTTGACAGTGGGGATGGTGTGTTGAGGGTGATGAGCTGTGATGCTTTTACGCCAAACATATCGTTTTGCATTGTGGGCAAAAAGTTTGATTTTGGTTTCATCTGACCAGAGCACCTTCTTCCACATGTTTGGTGTGTCTCCCAGGTGGCTTGTGGCAAACTTTAGACAAGACTTTTTTATGGATATCTTTGAGAAATGGCTTTCTTCTTGCCACTCTTCCATAAAGGCCAGATTTGTGCAGTGTACGACTGATTGTTGTCCTATGGACAGACTCTCCCACCTCAGCTGTAGTTCTCTGCAGTTCATCCAGAGTGATCATGGGCCTCTTGGCTGCATCTCTGATCAGTCTTCTCCTTGTCTGAGCTGAAAGTTTAGAGGGACGCCCAGGTCTTGGTAGATTTGCAGTGGTCTGATACTCCTTCCATTTCAAAATGATCGCTTGCACAGTGCTCCTTGGGATGTTTAAAGCTTGGGAAATCTTTTTGTATCCAAATCCGGCTTTAAACTTCTCCACAACAGTATTACGGACCTGCCTGGTGTGTTCCTTGGTCTTCATGATGCTCTCTGCGCTTTCAACAGAACCCTGAGACTATCACAGAGCAGGTGCATTTATACAGAGACTTGATTACACACAGGTGGATTCTATTTATCACCATCAGTCATTTAGGACAACATTGGATCATTCAGAGATCCTCACTGAACTTCTGGAGTGAGTTTGCTGCACTGAAAGTAAAGGGGCCGAATAATTTTGCACGCACCACTTTTCAGTTTTTTATTTGCTAAAAAAGTTTAAAATATCCAATAGATTTCGTTCCACTTCACAATTGTGTCCCACTTGTTGGTGATTCTTCACTTTGTTTGAAGCCTGAAATGTGTCAAAAGGTTGAAAAGTTCAAAGGGGCCGAATACTTTTGCAAGGCACTGTATATACAGTGAAGAAAAAAAGTATTTGAACACCCTGCTATTTTGCAAGGTCTCCCACTTAGAAATCATGGAGGGGTCTGAAATTGTAATCGTAGGTGCATGTCCACTGTGAGAGACATAATCTAAAAACAAATCCATAAATTACAATGTATGATTTATTTGTATGATACAGCTGCAAATAAGTATTTGAACACCTGAGAAAATCAATGTTAATATTTAGTACAGTAGCCTTTGTTTGCAATTCCAGAGGTCAAACGTTTCCTGTAGTTTTTCACCAGGTTTGTACACACACTGCAGAAGGGATTTTGGCCCACTCCTCTACACAGATCTTCTCTAGATCAGTCAGGTTTCTGGGCTGTCACTGAGAAACACGGAGTTTGAGCTCCCTCCAAAGACTCTCTATTGGGTTTAGGTCTGGAGACTGGCTAGGCCACGCCAGAACCTTGATATGCTTCTTCCAGAGCCACTCCTTGGTTATCCTGGTAGTGTGCTTTGGGTCATTGTCATGTTGGAAGACCCAGCCTCGACCCATCTTTAATGCTCTAACTGAGGGAAGGAGGTTGTTCCCCAAAATCTTGCAATACATGGCCCCGGTCATCCTCTCCTTAATACAGTGCAGTTGCCCTGTCCCATGTGCAGAAAAACACCCCCAAAGCATGATGCTACCACCCCCATGCTTCACAGTAGGGATGGTGTTCTTGGGATGGTACTCATCATTCTTCTTCATCCAAACACGGTTAGTGGAATTATGACCAAAAAGTTCTATTTTGGTCTCATCTGACCACATGACTTTCTCCCATGACTCCTCTGGATCATCCAAATGGTCATTGACAAACTTAAGACGGCCTTGACATGTGCTGGTTTAAGCAGGGGAACCTTCCGTGCCATGCATGATTTCAAACCATGACGTCTTAGTGTATTACCAACAGTAACCTTGGAAACGGTGGTCCCAGCTCTTTTCAGGTCGTTGACCAGCTCCTCCCGTGTAGTTCTGGGCTGATTTCTCAACCCAGTCTGAGGGAGATTGACAGTCATGTTTAGCTTCTTCCATTTTCTAATGATTGCTCCAACAGTGGACCTTTTTTCACCAAGCTGCTTGGCAATTTCCCCGTAGCCCTTTCCAGCCTTGTGGAGGTGTACAATTTAGTCTCTAGTGTCTTTGGACAGCTTTTTGGTCTTGGCAATGTTAGTAGTTGGATTCTTACTGATTGTATGGGGTGGACAGGTGTCTTTATGCAGCTAACGACCTCAAACAGGTACATCTAATTTAGGATAATAAATGGAATGGAGGTGGACATTTTGAAGGCAGACTAACAGGTCTTTGAGGGTCAGAATTGTAGCTGATAGACAGGTGTTCAAATACTAAAAATAAATAGTTAAAAAATCATACATTGTGATTTCTGAATATTTTTTTTGTTAGATTATGTCCCTCACAGTGGACATGCACCTACAATGACAATTTCAGACCCCTCCATGATTTCCAAGTGGGAGAACTTGCAAAATACCAGGGTGTTCAAATACTTATTTTCCTCACTGTGTGTGTGTGTGTGTGTGTGTGTGTGTGTATATATATATATATATATATATATATATATATATATATATATATATATATATATATATATATATATATGCTTGTTAGACACACAGGGAAGTGCAGCACACACATGTTTTATGAATAGATGTTTATTTTTTTATTTTTACAAAAATAAGTAAAATAGAATAAAAAGCCCCAGAATTTCAATTTCAATTTTCAATTTCAATTTCAATTTATTTATAATATCAATTCACAACAAGAGTTATCTCAAGACACTTTACAGATAGAGTAGGTCTAGACCACACTCCAGAATTCACAAGGACCCAACAGTGTCCTCCAGAGCAACAACAGTGCGAAGTGGCGAGGAAAAACTTCCTTTTAGGCAGAAACCTCGGACAGACCCAGGCTCTTGGTAGGTGGTGTCTGACATTGGGGTTAGAATGAAAAGTGGCAGTTACAATCCCAAAAAAATAGTAGTTGTTAGTAGTCCTTTGTAGTCGGCATAAGAGTAGCAGGAGGAACATGGCATTATTGGCGACAGCTGCAACCTTTATTTCCTTCCGAAAACATGCTGGGGGAAAAGAACATAAGGACTCCGGGGAATGACTCCCCAGAGCTAGGTTAGTAACAAGCATTTCTGGGACATGGATGCACATAATTGGAAAGATAGAAAAATAGAGGAGAGAGGAACTAGGTGTGTCACAGGAAGTCCCAGCTGTCTAAAACCACAGTGTCACAGAATGACACATGACAATAAAGAAAAGTATTTTCCAAGGCACTGGCAGTTCTTACATCTTTTTGTGGAACTCATGGTAGAACTGTAACTTTGCCCAGTTTTTTTTTCAGAGACCAATAGAACGGACAGCTACGTGCGGGGCCGTATTTTTTGCCATCACCTGCAACCGTCTCTAAGTGAAGAAAGCTGTGAAAGGTTTAATTTTCTAAGTAATCATAGCCAAATCAATCTAATACATTGATGCCATCAACACAAAGTTTAGTGGTGCGATACTAATGATTTAGTTTGAAGTTCCTTGATGTTTCCAGTCTATGGTTCAGGCACAAACACAAGGAGCTCGGAAGCAGACCTGTGACTTTAGTGTCCACTCTCGCTGTAAAAATATAGATGAGCACCATGACTTCCGTGGTCTGTCAAATAAAATGCAAATACAGGCTTTCCTTCCCTGTTTAAAAGTATACAGCTGCAAAACATGTCGAAAATGGATATATGGATATTAAATGGATATATAAAATAGAACTTTTTCCAGCCACGATAATTTCTATTTAAAAATTATCAAGCTCATTTTTATTTATCATGTGATTAATTGATGTATTGCATATTGCGACAAGCCTACTGGTCAGATGTAACTGACTCCTACTGTTAAAGACTACTGTTACCTGTGTGTGTGTGTGTGTGTGTGTGTGTGTGTGTGTGTGTGTGTGTGTGTGTGTGTGTGTGTGTGTGTGTGTGTGTGTGTGTGTGTGTGTGTGTGTGTGTGTGTGTGTGTGTGTGTGTGTGTGTGTGTGTGTGTGTGTGTGTGTGTGTGTGTGTGTGTGCGCGCGCATAATATTATTATTATTTAGTAGGTTTTTTTTATTTAGTTTTTTTTTTTTAATTATATTTATTGGCCATTATAAATGCCAATACCCATATATCGGGAAATGCCTTATATCGGCCATTCACCGCCCAGCCCTATTGGACATGAAACAGAAAGGCAACACCTTTTTCAAACAAAATTAGCATGTATATGTTAACATGCTAGAAAGACTCCTCTTCTTTTGCCAGTAGACGAGTATACCTGACTTATTTTTCTGCTGTGTCACTTTCAATGTCACCAACGCACCAGAGGAAACAAGTGTTGTTAACTTCTCCTGCTACTGCTTTTCGATAAAGTGCACAAAACTGAAAATGCAACTCTGCTTTACATTCACTTTATATCTAAGCTTGAGAAAGTTAAACTTCGCTTAGACCGATTTGCTCTGCAGTCACGTCACCCGCTCCACCACGCACTCCCCAGACCCCCCCCCACACACACACACACACACACACACACACACACACACACACACACACACACACAATTACCGACTATTTTGATGTTCTGGCACTGCTTGGGTGGAGACGAACAGAATTTGTGGCCGAGATGACCGAAGTTACCAACGGAGCTGACATGCCTCACAGCATTGCGCCAGAACAGAGCTAAAGAGTCATTTGTCCCAGGAGTGAATTCCCATTGTAACCTTTTCCATTGCAGACACCCGCTAGATGTTAGTGTGTGTATGTGGATTTATTTAATTTTTTGGTAGGAAACGGGTATAGCAGAACCTTACAACCTTGTTCCAGAGATGGGAGAGCCTGCAGGAAGGACAAACCTCTCAGCAGTCAGTTAGGCTAAACAAGCCACTCCGGAAAAAGAAAACATCTGTGGAGAGACTTGTAGAGGACCATTCACAGACCAACCACCTTAACAGCTGCTACCTAGAGGCTGCTACGGTGCTCCTCACATTCAACCCCTCCATAGTCGTGGGACCTGCCTGACAAACTGAGTCCCATGTCAGCCTCAGAGCTTGTCCAGATCAAGGAAACTGGCACATTTTTATAATGAACATGCATTTTAGATGTTAGAAAAGTTGACAGGACATTTTGTTTTTTTTACTTTTTCTACCACGTAGTGACGCGGACCATGACAGACGAACTCCGTCTCCAGATGTTATCATCCTGTCAGACAATGAGGCATCCAGTCCCAGAACAACACCTCGCCCTGAGGAACGCCTGCACCAGGCCAACCTGGACATGTTTAAGGTAAAACTTTAAGGAATACACTGAATGTATTGTACAGCTGTCTTCAACCTGAGTTACTATCAGTCAGGAGCTGTCAAAATGAAGTTTCTATAGTCCTTCATTAATCAACGGCATGAATGCATTAGTATGAAATGAAATCTATAGAGCATGATATAGGGCTACAGTATTTATAACGCAGAAAGGAAATGACGACAATGAAAAATATCAAAGGAAATATAGTCAAATTAAAATGAATTGTAGGGACTCACCAACTGAAGTCATACTGTACATGTTAAGAGAAACAAAACATACCTCAACACAAACAAGTCATAAAATCTCAATCAGAATCCGCTTTATTGGCCAGGCTTGCGTAATAACAAGGAGTTTGACTTAATTTAATCTTTGCTCTTAAAGTACAACACTCAACATATAAAGAATAAAAACTACTACTAAAAAAATACTGTTATAAGTATACAGTATAACCATACAATAGAATTTACAAGAAATATACATTAACAATTATAGAGAAGGATGGATCAGGCAATATCAGTATAGTCTGAGGTTTAAGATTTAGGGTTAGGGTTACTATTGGACCATTACAATTTCCTTTATTTAAAGGCGCATTTAGGCAGCTCAAAGGTGTGTAATAGGTTGCCATCTGGTAACCAGGTGTCACCAAAGGTGGGTAGTAATTTTACTTCCAGGAGTAGTTTTAAATCACTATACTTTTACTTTTACTTGAGTAGATTTGAGAAGAAGAAACGGTACTCTTCCTCCGCTACATTAGGCTACAATGAGCTTTTTACTTTTCTTTTTACCTCTTTGATATTCTACGCGTCATTGTTTTTATCCACTGCATACGTTTTACTTTGACAGAGAGACTTCCTAAAGGTTCTACCACGTGACCAATCAAACGGCGTTGTGCAGTCTCGTCACGTGACCATACTCAATCTCAGCGGCGGGACAGTTTAGCTTTACAGTCGTAGCAAAACAAAAATGTCAGACTCAGCCGTCGGCAAGGCCTCATATTGAAAGCATGGTTACCTTAGTAACTGAGCAAACAGCAGCTACATTATGTGGTGTCTTCTGTGTCGACCAAAACAAACGGCACGACAAATCAGCATTCAAAAACTCAACGTGTAGCAGTCATTTGTTTATTTAATTTTTTCTGTGGATAGGTGAATGTTTGTCTTTTAGGTTATATAGGTTTTGAACATTTCATATATATATCCAAATTTGATGTGATACGTCTCTTTATATAAGCTCTTTTGTAATTAATAAATTAATTTTAATTTATTTTGTTGATTGGATGAACTATAATTTGCGCAGATTCTTTTTCTGACTGAATGCTTGTGTTCAACAGTTACGCAGTACTTGGTAGTTTTTTCACCAAGCACCTTTTTACTCTTACTCAAGTAATTAATTGGATGACTACTTTTTACTTTTACTTGAATCATATTATTCTGAAGTAACAGTACTTTTACTTGAGTACCATTTTTGGCTACTCTACCCACCTGTGTGTGTCACTGTGATTTCCAGGGGAAGACGGGAGAAGAGAGGCAGCAGATGATCAAAGCTCTGAGAGAGGAGCTGCGTCTGGAGGAGGCGCGCCTGGTCCTGCTCAAGAAGCTCCGACAGAGTCAGATGCAGAAGGAGAATGTGGTGCAGAAGGTCAGTGCTGCCGGTTGCTTTGATGCATCTGCCTGCTCCTCGAATAATCAGTGGTGGAATATAACGAATTATCCTTTTCTCCAGTAGTATACTTTAATACATTTGCATGCTTTCAATGTACTTGGGTTTTTTCCACAGTATCCTTCTCTTCTAATCTACTACATTTCAGAGGGAAATATTGTACTTTTTACACTACATTATTTGACAGCGGCAGTTACTGGTTACTTTATATATAATATCCTCAACTAATACATTAATATGTATTCGTATAAAATAAGCTATCCAGTATTGTAGAAAGTGTAGGCCCAAGCCATACTATGTTGATTGTGAGGAGTGTAAAGAATATGATAAAGATAAAAAAGATTTTTTTTTTAAACATCAGTTTTGATGCATTCTCTGTCCTCAGAGATCACTGACAGGTTGACTCCTACACTGTTAAATGTCACACCATATCTATTGTATAGATCTGCAATAAGATGAGCTCAGCTGATTTATCGGCCTTGCTTTAATATAAAGTATTTAAGCTCCACCTTTACCACCTGCAACAGTAGTGATGCTTACACATTGCTTACACATACATTAGAGATGGTCCGGTACCATTTTTTGCTTCCCGATTCCTATACCTGAACTTGCGTATTGGCCCGATACAGAGTACTGATCCGATACCAGTGGGTCATTATTGTTTCAACAAATGTATACTACTCTCCCTATATGGATGTGATATGATTTCTATCTTTGTTGTCGGTCTGGCTCAGGTTAAACGCTCAAACAATGAATGCCACAGAACTTTCTTTTATCATCCAAAAAGAACATAAATGAACTACTTTAACATAGATTTTCTTTAGGGCTTTATTATGTAATATTGGATTGGGGCATAACCTCCAGTACTTCCCATACCGATACCAGCATTTAGGCCGTATCGGAGGCAATACTGATTCTGCTATCGGAACATCTCAACATTTATACATCCATCATATTAGTATATTATTCTAAAATGGCCAATTCCACATAATGAGCTTTACTTTTGGAACTTCAAGTTTGTTTTGATGCTAATACCTATGTTCTTGTACTTCAGTAAGATTTTGAATAGAGGTTTTTATTCTACACTGTGGTATTGCTACCTTTACTGAAAATGAGTATTACTTCTACCTTTTGTGATTTCTTTTAAAGCTTGTATACACCAATTCTTTTCTAAGCATCAATTCATTTTTCGTTTATCTCACTAAAATTTGTAGTGTCTTTAGTTTAAGTCATGCAAGTCTGGAAGGAAGGGAATCAAATTACAAAATGTCAAAAAAACACTTGGTTGTGCTTGGTGCTATGGTAAGCAAATATACGATCAGTGTTAAATAGGTTGCTCATTTCAGATTGGCTGTTATGGTTACTCTGTAAATGGGTTCTGTAATATGATCTAAAAATGGATGTGAAGTAAAATCATCGGGTTACCAATACACATGTTAGTAGAGGAATCATATTGTCCTGCTAAAGCTTTGTTTATGGCTGCCTGCAGGTCCCCGTGGTTCAGAACGCTGCATCCTCTGTTCAACCTCCTCCCATCCACAACTCTCCTGGCCTGGGCAAGCTGCCTGTGAGGCCGGGCCTGCACAACCCTGAGCCCCAGAACCTCCGCAATGCACAGGTGTGTGTGTGTGTGTGTGTGACCAACAGGTCAGTTTACTGGTCTTGGTTAGTACATCTCCACTGATTGCCAGTCAAGTCACGCATCACCTAGAGGATCCTCCTGCTCACCCACAAATCTCTCCATAGACTCTCACCAAAATATCTCACAGATCTCCTCCACCCCTACACTCTGTCACATTCCCTGCTGTCCTCTGACAAGGACCTACTGGATACCCCCGGGTGCAGACGCTTGGGGACAGGGCTTTCTCTGCTAATGCTCCCACACGTTGGAACAGTCTACCACTCCCCATTCGCTCTGAAAAGCACCTCAAAACATTTATTTTCCCCAAATCTTTTGACCCCCCCCTTTTTTTTGTTGTTTGTCTTGGGTACCTTGAAAGGCGCTTTCTTAGTCCAAGTTGTTGTTATTATTATTATTATCATTATCACTACTACTCAGAGACAGTTGTATAATAGAATGTCTTCAGTGTCTCTAGAGGAGCAAGTCTAAGAAAATAACTACTGTAATAACCTGTGAGGTGTGTTAATTTTGAAAGACATGGGCGTTTGCAAAGCAGGGAGGATCTAAGGAAAACATGCCATCCCATTGCATTGTGGGAAATGTAGTATCCAGTGCTTTTTGAGCTTGGCCCATACTTTTCTTTTTTTCCATCAGCCTTAGCCGATGACGATACGGTCTACCGATTTTCTTGAGCCAGTATTTGGAGCCAATACGGCTTTTTCTTTTTTCTTTAAAAATAAACAAAAACACAGATCAGTGTAACTTCTGCAATCATTTTACATTCATTTCACCCAAATGGTGTGTGCAATGTGCATCATATGGCTGGGTCGGCATATGGTTAACCGTGCAAAGATAAAAGGTTTCATCAACATCTACAACACAGCCTTGGTGATGCAATGCTTGCTGACATATTGTAAAACAGATTAAATCAGGTCATCACAAAATGTCCTTTGTCAACACATTTAAATAATTTAAGAAAACAATAAACCTGAGAAGTAGCCATTGAAATAAAGTGCTCAATTTGTACTTTAAGACTGCCGTGGTGCTAGTGGGGGGGTCAGTGCATGGTCTGCACGTGAAATGCCGCGTTGTGAGTCCTCTAACGTAATTTAAAATGCAATTCTAAATCACTGACGGACTCTTTTAACAGAATCAAAAGTCCTTCTTCAAGCTTTTTTTTAGTAGAAGACTTCATTTTTGTCTGTTTGACTATTTAACTGAAATAAGACTGTGCTTAGTCTTGTCTCGGTCATGACTACAACCCCACAGTTCCATTTTGAGGATTCCTAACAGAAATCACACAGATGCCTTTTCCTCAGCCTCAGGTTCTCCAAAGGTCTCATCATCACAGTTTTGCTTCAGTAAATCTGCTATGTGAGGTTGGGGTAAAGGTTCAGGTTGAATTAGGATTGGCACATCCATGGTGTTGACTGACATTAGGACTGGGTTAGACAATGGATGAGTTAAAATGCTGAGAATGGTAGAATGTCCCACTCTGATTATGAGACATCCTCCTGCTGGAAGCCTTTGTTCTTGCATGACGTAGCCCTGGTCCTCCATTCCATGTTAAGTTGGTATTAATATTCAGCAGATCTGTGTGTGTGTGGGGGGGGTGGGTGGGTGATGATCAGCTTGCTTTGTATGGATAGTGATATTCTGCCTGGTTTGTTGTCAGTTCACTCACCAAGCAGCTGCTGCCCTCTGCTGCCCACGCTGTATATATATCATATTTGTCTAAACACTACGTATGCACTGGATCTGTGTACATAAAGGGGGAACTCCTCCTTTTAATATGGATGCTCACGTTCAAACCAGCAAAAAAGAGATGTGGCGATTATAGAGCTCGACATTTCCAACCGCACTTGATGGCAGCTTCGCTTCACAGAGAAAAAGAAACAGTTTGAACAAAAGTTGAACCTTATTGTTTAATGCAGTAATGTTGGACCAACAGCCTAGTCACTAGGCTGTTAGTTTTAGCTAGGGGGGGACACTGGGTGTATTTAGGTTGCATTAAAGCTATGTTTGCTCTCCACAGCTTTTAAAATAGTCCGATCCCTGTACACAAGTAAAGTTATTAGGGTTCATACCGCGAAAATAAATGTTTTCGTGTTGGTCATCTTCTTTTCTCAAATTGCTCCCTCCAACAATGCTTATACATGTGTATAGAACAGAAAAGCTTAAGTTAATAAGTGAATAAATGAGAATCTAAGACATTAAATAGTACAAGTTAAAATGTAGGAATAATATAAAATACATTTGTGGGAGAAAGTAATTACAAATTAATGAGCAAAGCGTAAACATGAATGTAGTAAATGTATTCCAGCACATAACAGAAGTGTGTAAGATGCAGGCAGGTATGGCATACGTGTAACAATGTAACCAAGTGGCTGGTATGGTGTACAGTAACATCTGTGCCCAGGATGGGCTGGAAGTCCCGAGGTTAGAGTGGGGGCACCTCTAAAGGTGGCCGAGCATGACGCAGCTAAGATCCTGTGGGACTTCCAGATCAGACTGATAAAAAGGATGCCTAACCAACAGGACATCGTTGGAGGTAGCGGTAGCAATCCTAAGCAACAGCAACATTAAGAAGAAAGAACATGAGAAACTTGGAGAAATACCAAGGCCTTAGAGAGGAGCTAAAAAGGATGTGGTAAGTGAAGGCAAAAGTAGTTGCAGTGGTAATCGGAGCACTCAGGGCTGTAACCCCTATACTGGGACAGTGACTCTAGCAAATTCCAGAAACAACATCTGAGACCAGAAGAGCGCAGTCCTAGGAACAGCCAACATACTACTCAGAAGTCTCAGGCCCTCTTAGGCCCTCAGGCCTCTGGTAGGGGACCCAAGCTTGGAGGAAGAAAAAAGCCGCCCAGTATGTGGCAATTGGGAAGTGTTATATGTGTGTGTAATCGGCGATCGGACTTGTCAGTCTTTTTTTAGACAGTGGGAGAGATCCGTACAGTAAACATCGCTGCCTCTATCGCTGCCACAAGAAAGTTTTAAAACACTGAGGGTAAAGAAAATGAAACACTGGAGCAAGTACTGCCCAGTTTCAAGTCTTGTCTTTCTCGCTTTCTCTGTGAAATGAAGCCGCCTTCAACTGTGGTCGGAAATGTCAAGCTCTATAAACGATCTCTAAACAGAAGTCAGAAAACAATAATTGACAGAAAACAATAATAAACAGTTGGACAGAAAACAATAATTGTGAAATATTTCATCTCCAATCTAGACTTAATACTAAAGGAGACAATGCTGTCAGAGCCCTAAAACTCTTGAACAGTCTTCCAGTTTAAATGAACCTTGCAGCCCAAAAACATTTTATTTTATAATTATTATTTTCATTTTTTCTCTCTCTCCATTTTGTATATATTTGTGTGATTGGATTTAATTTGTTTGATATGTCATATCAATGGGGGTGGGGGATAATACTACTTTTTCGTCTTTGTAACCCTGTTTTGAAAGGTGCTGTACAAATAAAGTTATTATTAAAAGCTATTAATAATTAAACAAGAATGTTAAACAAGCTCCTGTCCAACAAAATGAAATATTCAAAGTCAATTCAATTGCATTTGTGTTATATTTATATGTTATATACTTCTTTGTTTTTTCCTTTCTGTAGGGTCATACAGTCATCCGGTCAGCAGCCAATGCCAGCCTGCCCCCCATGCTGATGTCCCAGCGAGTAATAGCCCCTAACCCTTCCCAGCTGCAGGGCCAGAGGGTTTCCTCTAAGACTGGGATGTCTCGCTCCAGCTCCAGCAGCATGGCCAATGCCGTGAGCTACCAGCAGGTATGGATTCATACCGAGCCTGGCAAACTGCCCCAATAATGCACTCAATAATGTCATGCACTGTGTTGACAGAGATGTAAGCTTTCCTCTCTCTCTTTTGCGACCGAAACATCTTGTTTAGTGATGATTGTTTTTTATATTGTGATCTTAATTTAAAGGTGCTCTAAGCAATGCCACACGTGTTTTAGGCTACATTGTTGTAACATACAGCAAGCATCTCCTCCGTATTTGCTAGCTGCCTGTCCCCAGAAGACACTCTAAAAAACATCTCTTCACTATCCGCAAGCTGCCTGTCCCCAAAACACACTGTAAAAAACATTTCCTTACTATCTGCCAGCTGCCTGTCCCAGAACACACTCTAAAACACATCTCCTCACTATCTGCTAGCTGCCTGTCCCCAAAACACACTCTAAAACACATCTCCTCACTATCTGCTAGCTGCCTGTCCCCAAAACACATTCTAAAACACATCTCCTCACTATCTGCTAGCTGCCTGTCCGCAGAACACACTGTAAAAAATCTCCTTACTATCCGCGAGTTGCCTGTCCCCAAAACACAATGTATAAAACATCTCCTCACTATCTGCTAGCTGCCTGTCCCCAAAACACACTGTAAAAAAACACGGTCTCTGTAGACAACCCAGGGTCTACAAACGCCAACAAAAATTAACTGTGTCCACCTGCACCATGAAGCATACACAAACGGAGTTTCAGCGCTTCCAATAACCGACAAGAAGTAATGTCACCCAACATCGCTTAGATTGACTTTTAATGAAAACTTCCGTAACTATTTAGAGAGTGGGAGAGAGCAGCACATTCGGGGGGGTTGGTTAGCAGTCAAGTCCATTGTAAAGACTAGACACAACCTGAAAAAGACAAAAATTAGTATAGTGTTCTTTTGACGTCATTATTCTATTAAAAAATGCTGCGATTCAACAAAAGTTTGGAACTAAAAAGTACTTTATATGTTATCTGTGTTTCCGCTGCCGTCTAAACACCTGTGAAGATAAGGCAAATTAGTATGCTGACATATGAAAAAGCAACATAATGAAACGAGGGCTGCTGGTGTTTGCAGGGGCGAACACACTGCAGCCCTGCAGTTCAGTGTGCCGGCCTGTTTCATCTAAAAAAACGTCTTACTTCTACAACATGTACTGCTGCACATTGGATGTAATGAGTGAAATGCAGAGGAGCGTCTGTCTCCACAGTAAATCACCTGTTAAGTGTTTAATGGTTATTTATTTGTGCTTCAGAACGTAACTGCCTTGAAACAATCCGAAAGTAACATTTATTTCTCTCATTTACAGCACCGCCGTGCTGTTTCTATCAGCTCGATCTCTCTCCCTCTCCCTCCATCTCTCTCTCTCTCTTTCTCTGTCTTCTTTAGAATGAGTCAGGAAGCTGACAGCAAAGCCTAACTTTACTTTGAATGTTGTTAAACAAAGAGAAATGTTCTCCCCTGGTCCTAAAATGGTCCTAAATCCATAATAGGTACATGTGTTGAAGCAGCAGCGCTGTATGGGTTTGACCAATCAGCAACAGTCATCCCTGCAAACCCCACCCCGAAAATTCCTGTATTTTCAGAAAGTACTACACCACGAGCCAGACGTGGACTGGGCCAAAAATTGGCCCTGGCATTTTGGCCCAGACCGGCCCACCACAATCAATCACACAAATGTAAGAGCACACAAATATAAGTCATATATATATACATTACATTATACAAGGGCATCGTTTGTTTTCAACATCGGGGGGACACATATTAAGCTGGAGGGTCTGGACGTTCTAAACACACACACACACACACACACACACACACACACACAGACCTGCATTTATTTTTACAGGCTGTTATGTTATGAAGACAGCCTAATAATATAATGACCTGGCAACGATGATTTCCATAACCATAGTAACTCACGCCTGTGTGTGTGCAAGGCAAGAGAGAGGGGGGAGGGAGAGAAGAGCTGCTGACTAAGTTTGCTCTGAGCAGCCAGCAAGTCGCTAAAAGGGTCCAAAAATGGGTGAAAGCCATTTTTTGGTCTGCAATTTCTCCCCGCCTCCCCTGCGTTTTGTCTGATCCATTTTGGCACATTTTTTAGCAGATGCTGTTTGATGAAGTCACTGAGCACAAAGGCGTTTGAAAGATGTGAAAAACACCAACCATATAAACAGATAGTATAACGGTCATTCCCATTTAAATCAACATATTAGGATGGTTAGAGCGGCAGCCATTTCTATGTGTAGCGTTGTCATTGCAAAGAACTGTGACCATTGTGGCGAGCTAACTTCGGCATAAGCGTCCATATGAATGGACTTGCGACTCACTGAAATGAAGTTTTGCGATAAATGAGCATTGGAGAAGTATGAAGCATGGAGAGCCGTCTTTCGTGTTTGTTGACTTGCTGCTAGAGAGGATTTAATTGTTTTATATTTTGGAGTCTTTTTTTATATTTCGGAGTTGTCTTAAAACTAGCGAATGAGACCATGAACTCAATATCAATGCCATAGACTTTCTTTCTCATAGACTTCCACAGAAACCGACCTCCCTTTACAACCGCACACATCACCCCCTGCTGGACTTCAGATAGAAAGCAGGTTTAAGGAGCCTCCCCCTGCAGGAATTCAGATAGAAAGCAGGTTTAAGACTTCAACATTTGCAGCACTATGCCAAACCGGATGCTTTGACCATTAATATTAAGTCTATGAATACAACCGGATCTGGCCTGAGTCAGTTACTAGGAAACAAGTGGACCTATGAAAACCTCTGTCTCACACCCCAAGACCATCACCACTTAAACGCCCCCTAACTCTTCAGAGTGGCCAACAAGAGTGAACAGGGAGAACTTAAAAATGTATTTGATTGAACACAGGTATATAAATACAAACACAGGACTCTGAAGGGCAAAACGTACTGACTTTACTTCAACAAGGCCAGGCAGCAAATGTTTTATGTATTCTTTTTCTTAATTTTGTGGCAGCTAGTGACCACAGTGTTCAAACCTTTAAAATGTGACTTTACTTTGCTAAACAAATGAGAATGTGTTTCTCTGCAGGCCAGCCAGCAGGTGGCAGCTTCCCAGCGCTCAGGCTCCAGTGCCATGTACATGAACCTGGCCCACATGCAAGCGGCAGGGGCCGGTGGGGTGGCAGGTGGCCTGGGCGGAGCTTCGGCTGTCAGCCCGTCCACCATGTCCAGCTCGGCTGGCGGAGGGGTGAGCTCCATGGCCGACCAGGCCAGCAGCCAGGCGGCGGCTAAGCTGGCCCTGAGAAAGCAGCTGGAGAAAACCCTGCTGGAGATCCCTCCACCCAAACCCCCCGCCCCACTCCTCCACTTCCTGCCCTCTGCCGCCAATAGCGAGTTCATCTACATGGTGGGCCTGGAGGAGGTGGTACAGAGTGTGCTCGACAGTCAGGGTAAGCAGCTGACATTTAGAGGGGGCAATCAGTCAATTTCCAGATTATTCTTTTATAGTCAAACTGATGGATAAATTCCCCTCTGTAGGTAAACTCAGAGGGCCGCTGGGCCGCATGGAGCCTTTCTTCTGCGCCCAATGCAGAACCGACTTCACCCCCCACTGGAAGCAAGAGAAGAGCGGGCGAATTCTCTGTGAGCAGTGCATGACTTCCAATCAGAAGAAAGCTCTGAAGGCAGAGCACACCAACAGGCTGAAGAACGCCTTTGTGAAGGCCCTGCAGCAGGAGCAGGTCAGCAGCACCACCGTCCCTCTGCATCAAGTTATATCACAACATACTGAGTATCCTCCGAATCTACTGCTCAGCTCTACATCCCAGTGAAATAATACATTTTGTTATCTAGTAAACCTGTTTACCCTTGTTTTTTTTTACATTAAACTGCCAAAGACTCCCATACACAGTTGGTAGTTGATACAAGCTGTCTTTTCAGTACAACTGTTTCTTTGTTAAATTACTATTGGTCATAAGGAGTAGATGAATGGGTGTATGTGACTGCTAATGCATGTGCATTTCTAAATGTGCCTCCCTGTCAGGAGATTGAACAGAGGCTGCAGCAGCAGGCGGCCCTCTCCCCCAGCTCGGCCCCTACCGGCCCCAACGCCTCCCAAGACTGACTCCATGATCCGACATCATGCACTCCGTCAGGTACGCTGCAGCATGCCATCCAACATTTGTGTTATGGTATACATTTTATCGTAGGCTTGGAATACTCTCAAAAACCACAAGAAAAATGGCTCATGAATTTCTGATGAACAGTGCTCATGTGAATGTCTCAGGTGTTCTGTATTAAGCAGCGCTACCTTTGACATTTATAATCTATTATTTTTTACTTGGATTAATTATCAAGTTTGACAATGAAATGTCCCAAATTACTCAGAAGTTACTTGAGCCCCACATTCAATCAGATGATTTTATTAGAAGGATTAAAAGCTGATAAAAACAAATTCATTATTACTTGAAACCGAGAAATGCCCTCTATCTAAGCATGCTTTAACACACAAATATCTGGTATTTGTCCTTGATAATTGACTAATCCAGTAATGCACGGTTTCTGCTAACCACCGCTGGGTAATTTGTGTGCTGGTGAAGGTAATGGGATGTCTGTACTGTCCTCAGGCTCCCCAGCCTCAGGCCTCCATGCAGCGAGGTCTGTCCAACTCGGCGCGAGGCGTCCTGTCCAACTTCGCCCAGGCCTCCCAGCTGTCAGTGGCCAGCAGCCTCATGGGAATGACTAGTGCCAAGCACTGTGGCAGCGGTGGAGGCAGCAGCAGTAGCAGCAATAGACTGCAGCATGACAGCCGTCGCCAGATCTACAACATCCCAGGTACCTATTGTACAGTATCTACTGTGTGTGCCTGAGTCAACTGTTGACCGAAGATGTCCCCATCAAGTCTTTTTGGCTCCCGATACCAATCCGTGTCCAATCTGACAGTTACATTTACTCACATGGTAATAAATATGCATCTGGCGAATTAAATTTACGGCTGTAGATTCTTAATACGACAAATTCATGAGCTACTTGATCCAAATACCAGTGGTTATGTTTTGAAACAGTTTAAATTCCATCTTAAATTATTGATATAAATGAAAGTTTAACTGGAAGAATGTGACTCGTGGAATTGACGTGAATCATGCAGCTCAAGAGAAGACATCTCACTTTGTTCAAGTTGTTGAAACTACAGAGACACTCAATCCACTGTAATTATACAGTGGTGTTACAGAGTGGAGCTTCTTCCCTCACAAATGATCTTTGACCGAGAATGCTGGCTGCAGAGATATTCGGTATTAAAGGTCCCATGACATGGTGCTCTTTGGATGCTTTTATATAGACCTTAGTGGTAGGGCTGCACAATTAATCAAATTTTAATCACGATCACGATTTTAACTTCCCACGATTCAAATTTGTGTTTGGATCTCTCCTCTATTCTCTCTCCTCTATTCTCTCTCCACTTACTCTACACAGCGCCGGTGTTATGTGCCTTCTGGTTTTTCCACCTACTGGTTTCTGAGCCTGTCCAGATGCCGTATAAACCTCAACGCCTACCCACGTCGACAGATTCGCTACAAATTCATATACATTTTACTTGCCTTTGCATGTCGCACCTCAATATAAACTATACTGAATTGAACAGAATATCGGAGCACGACACTACAATAACATTGTAAAGCGGGAAAATTGTGTTTTAAAAGAAATTACGAAGATCCGTGTCGCACTGGGTTCGAACCCTCATCAGCAAAAAATAACAGCATGCGAGTCCACTGCATTGTCCACTACACCATCACATCATTCACATCACTGTTGAAAAAAACTTTGCTTTCTCTCAGTAGAACAAGAATCACGATTTAACAGAGCAAACCGAAACAACTTGTTACCTTGATTTATGCGTAACTTTATAATTAATTCGTGCACTATAACCTCCTGCTACACCTCTGCGCTATCCATGTGCAAGGACTCGTCATAAATGATACCAAGCAGCACACGGTTTGTGAAACAATCGGTCTAAAACAACTGGTTACCCTGGGCTGGAAACGCGTGATCCCGAGGCTCTCAATCAGCTACAACAACAAGTTTCTTGGATTTATGAGAAGTTAAGTATGTATATATTGTTAAGTATGAGGGGCAAACCTGTATTTGTACCAGTGTTTCCGCGGGTAACTGCTATCGCGGCCGCCACGGTGAAGAACACAGAAGAAGTTATTGAATGCAACTAACTTCAGTTCGTAGAGTAACAGCGTGTGAGACCGAGCCTGTTGGACCTGGGCGAGAGATGTGACCCATGGCCAGAATATCATAGTTCATAAAAATGCCGCCATTTGACCTGTGCTGAACCCATTCATAATGATCAGCCATCGCTCTGTGAGTACGTCCATCGCACTCCCTCTCTCTCCCTAGCCTTTTAATCAGTTATTGTTGAAAAGAAGTGAAGGAGCTGTCTCAGAGATGCATTTAAAAAAAAAAATCCTACGCTATTTATTTCAGATAGCTAATTTTAATTTGCATGTGTTGGAGCTGTATGTCTATACAACATACAACTTTAACATAAGAAGAATGTAGTATAATATGGATGTGAAAGCAGTTATAAACAGCCTATGTGACGATAAAATTTGTTTTGGATAAAATCAACAAATAATTGTGAGAATAATCGTGATCACAATATTGATCAAAATAATCGTGATTATCATTTTGGCCATAATCGTGCAGCCCTACTTAGTGGTGCCCTAATACTGTATCTGAAGTCTCTTTTATATAGGCCTTAGTGGTCCCCTAATACTGTATCTGAAGTCTCTTTTATATAGACCTTAGTGGTCCCCTAATACTGTATCTGAAGTCTCTTTTATATAGACCTTAGTGGTCCCCTAATACTGTATCTGAAGTCTCTTTTATATAGACCTTAGTGGTCCCCTAATACTGTATCTGAAGTCTCTTTCCCAAAATTCAGCCTTGGTGCAAAATGCTGTAACACTAGAGCCAGTCCCACAATGAGCTTTCCTTAGTATGTGCCATTTCTGAGTCTGTAGTTATTGAAGAGGAGAGAGGGAGGTGGAGGCTGGGGTTGTCACCTTGACCAACCAGTTTTTGCTGGTTTGAAAGCCATGATGTCTCTCCATCATGGGTGGCCTTTCATTTTCTCAAAGGCAGAGCAGGATACCCAGGGCTCGGTTTACACCTATCACCATTTCTAGCCACTGGGGGACCATAGACAGACTGGGGGAACGCATATTAATGTTAAAAAAACCTCATAAAGTTCATGCCATGGGACCTTTAACGTTTATTAGTGATATATGATATAAACGACAAGCTGGTCTTTGACAGATTCATTATAGTCAGAGTTTAACATTTTGCCAGCCGGATGGGACTCCTTGGGAAATGTGTCTATCAAAACCTAGCGTGCATTGTTGCTCTTGTCATGTTTACATGACAAGAGCAACAGTGCATCAATTTATTTGCTCAGGCTAAAGTAAAATATGCAAGAATGATAGCATGCTCGAGTTCAGTTTCACAACTGGACACAGTAACAAGAGGTTTAAACCCTGAATATGAAATAAACATACTTACTGGCAACAATAAACTAACAGCCTGTCTCCAATAGAAGCCTTTTTAAAATAAGGAAATTATTATTTCTGCAGTTGGGGGTGAATCATTGTTTGGGGTTTAAGCCAAGTGTTGGTGGACCTTACAGTATCCTCTTTATGTGCTGTCTTGTTCCCACAGGGTTAAATATTGCCTATCTGAACCCAGCGGCAGTTGGAGCCCATAAGAGCTCCAGCTTAGCAGACCGGCAGAGAGAGTACCTGTTGGACATGATCCCACCTCGATCCATATCGCAGTCCATCACCGGACAGAAATGAGCCCTGCCCAGCTTCCCTGTTCCTCTGACGCCCCCGCCATCCTGCCAACCCCACCCCATACTAAAGCACTCCTAGATTGACCAACATCCCCACCCCATACCCCCATCGCATGCAGTGCCTGTCCGTGTGCCTACCTTAAACCAACCCATGAAAACCCACCGGTCGGACAAAGACACTGAAGTTTCAGTGCATCTCAAATGTTATTATAGTAAAAATCTTCTTCGTCAGCGTTGTTTAACAATTATAATTCCCATTATTATCGCTGTTGGTAGCACTATTATTATACCTGCAACTACCATTTTTGCTTCAGTTACGATAACTCATTATGCTTTTTTCTTTTATAAGTGTTTCTCTGCTGTTTTCCTTTACTTTGAGCAGTGACAGTGAATCATTGTAGGGCCACTTTAGGCCATAATCATATAGGAATAATTTTTTTTCTCCATTCAATTATAAAGCGTAGATGTGACTATTGCTAGTAACAGAAGATCAACAGGGTGCATTCTGGTTGCTATGCAACATAAAGTTTAACAACTTTGAAGCTTTGTAAAAAAGTGTTAGCTCGCTAACTTGGAGTAACAAAGTGGAAAACATGAATGGGAACAGAAACTGGCAGAGCACCCACATGTGTATCATCTTGTCAAAAGGGCCGGCTCCAACACGTTCAACCTGGAGTTTGGGGCAGCTTCACCAATTCTGAGGGGACATCCCGCTACCATCAGAGCTAATTAACTGGAAAATAACTGAGTAAAGGTGCAGATGTGTACAAATGAGAATGTTATGGGATCAGAGTTTGGGAAACCTTTTCCTTTGCCCTTGTCAGTTCCCACCATTCCCCATCAAAAGGTCATCGTCATTTCAGATGTCAGCCTCTCCTGCTACAGAGTTTTAACAGCTACCATGTGGATTTTAACTTGTAGTTGTACTATCAGGGCTGACAGACGCAGCTATGTCCTGACGGCACCTTCAGCGGACCAACAGTTGATATAAACTCCAGCAAGGAGGGGGCTGGCAGGCTGGAGGACGTCATTGACAAACACACCGGGTATTCACAGGAGGATGATGGTGTCCACTCGGAGAGAATCAAGTTGATTTTCCCTCCCATCTCACTACCTGCCCCCCCCCCCCCCTCCACCTAGTTACCTTTGGTTATCCAGTATGCACAAACTGAACCCTTTTTACCCAGCAGCTCACCTTGGCATCACGCGTTCTTTAAGAGAGTGAAAAAGAACTCAAAATCTGAAGGCGGAAGCACATTTTATGCGTCCAAACCACAGATTATGTACCTAGAAATCTAGGTTCCTTTTCTTGTTATATTTGGGTTTTTAGATTGTTTTCTGATTGTTGAACACCCTCCCAACCCACCCAACCTTTACTGATTCTTTTTTTTGTCATTTGTTTGTTTTGCGGCGTCTCCTCATGAAATGGTGGCATACCTGAGAGGTATTAGTCCCCGGAGACGATAATAATCACCATAGCTAAAAAAAAAACAGAAACTATTGAAATATCTGTATGGATTATGTATAGATACCTAGCTTCAGAGGGAGGAAAAAAAACAAAGGATGTGGATTATATCTTTTATGGGAGAGACATGGATCAATCATTGTGTGCATGCTCTGCACACAACTTGCCTCACTCCAGAGGAGCACTTTGCATATTTCCAATTGGAAAAACATTTTTTTTTATAAAAAGAAAAAGAATGTTACAATTGAGTGGCTAAGGTCTGGATGCTGGCTGATTGCTGGTCAGAGCGTCAAAGGAGATGCATCAAGGTGTGATTTAAGGTATGATTAATGGTTTAATTACTTTGTCAGTGTTGATCTCTGTTAATGTTGGACCTTCAGTCTGTGTCTCAGTTTCCTCAAAATGTCCCACCAACACATAGGATGTGTCACCCTGTCCTAAAGGATAAAAGTGCTTTAGAGCTCTAACCCATTTACTTGATCTAGTTGGCTAATCATACTGAACAGAATTCTAAATGCAACACTTTTTTTGAGAGAGAGACCCTGGTTTTCGGACACCCTCATAAAGTCTGATCAGTATCTTGATTTGCAATGATGGATTATCTCAGTACTCACTAACACAGATTTAGACAGATTTTGAACAATATTGAAGAGAAATATTTCTTTTGTCTACGTAGAAAAAGTCTTAGATCTTTGCGTTCAACTCATGAAAAATGGCGGAAAAAACAGGCAAAAAAAAGTGTTGTTTATAATTTTGTTAAATTATTTATATATATACACACACACACACACAAACTATCCTAATGTACAATTCAAACAACTCAGGAGTGGTGGGCTCCCAGTTTTGTGGTAGTTCAGGCATTTCTAGCAGTGTTCATTGATCATGCAGTATTACTGATGGAAGTCCTTTGGGTTTGAGATCTAGGGTTCTGAGTTTAACATCCAACACATTTCAGTCTGATTAGTCAAGTAGTTGACGAAGAGGGTAAAACCTCAGCTTACAAACAAGTCTCAAATTGTCAACTGTCTACATAATCTATTAAATCATTTGGTTAAAATACCACCAGACTGTTTTACGATGACACCTATGGGAAGTCCAATCATTCCAGGCAGGTGCATTGAAATTGTCCAAGAGAACATCCGGATGTCCAAGAGAACATCCAGATTGTTGAAACAAGGTTCATCATTGACATGAGACCGACACTGTTGCAGAGGGTGGCCAACACATGCTCTGGCAGCCATGTTGGATTCCTTCAGTTCTTGGACAACAGCCAATGTGTTTCTAACAAAACGTTTATCTCTGTTTCTGTGCAGTTAATGTGTGTGAATGGAACCATATGTTTGGTTACATTATGCTCAGTTCATTCTGGTCTCACTCTTTAACTTTGAATCTTTTAAGCGTTGTGCAGACATTCACTTTGTCAGGAACTCGACCTCGGTTTACGACCAAACACCTGCAAACTCATCATCTTCAGCTGTACTTTGTGTTTAGTGTTAATTAGCTATGCGATGCAAACATGTAAGCTGAAGCTAAAAAGCAAGAGAAGTTAAGGTGGCAGTTAAAAAAAAACCTTTATAAAAGTATAAATTTAAAAAAAGAAACCGAAGAGTAACTAGAGCACTTCATATCGAAGAGAGTGAATGTGTGTCTGGAACTGGCCAGTCTTGATTGGAACATAACTACGGTCTGTACTGTAGTATAAACTAGCAGCGTTGAATTAGTTAGCTAAGCTAGCTAACAAAGCTCTTGTCTTCATTGCACTGTTATTTCTTCAGATGTCCTTCGGTCTCGGAAGCTAACGCAGGATACTGGTGCTTTTTGTCCATGTTCTCAGTTCAGTTTGTGACAGTTCTTCAGATTGCTCATAACAAAAAATCTAAAAACTCAACTTGAACAAGGAAATAATCCTTTTAACAAAGTAATTGTCCTTGGTTGTGCGATGAAGTACGGAGCCCCGGAGGTGACATGGAGAGGGGAAAAATAACGTACTGGGGACAAAAACTTTTGTGAGATCTTGACTTTGTTTTGCAAGATATCAAGTTTTATTAATATATATGTATATATATATATGAAAGATCTCGCAAATCCAGCAAACAATAAGGCTAACCTAGCTAGCTAGTAGCACAACATGATTACTTCTCCTTGGTTGTCTAAATACATCCGTCTATTTTGATAACCATTACTTATTAATATGCCAAAGTGAAGTGTTATAATCAACATTGTCGTTGACTGTTGATGTCAATGACTGCAGGCTAACCTTAGTAGCTAGCTAGTATCTAGCATGACATGATTACATCTCTTTGGTTCTCTAATACATTCGTTGAATGACAAGCATGTAAACGTTCAGGAACAATGAAAACAATGTTTACCTTTAGTGAATATTTTATACAATGAAATGGTGAGTTCATGAGTTTACCACATAGCTAGCTAGCTAAACCATGGATGTATTACTAGCTATACTTGTAAGAGATACGAGAAAGAAGCTCATGAACGAGCATGTTGCTACGACAACACAAACTAGCGCTATTAACATCAACAGTCAACAACAATGTCCATTATAACACTTCTGTTTGACATTTGTTGATTAGCAATGCTTATCAAATTAAATGTTGAATATATTTCGACAACCAAGAAGATGTAATCATGTCAGCTAGCTAGCATGCTACTAGGTACATTGCTGCTGCAGAGCATGCTACTAGCTAGCTAGCTAGTAGCATGACCTACTAGCTAGGTTAGCCTTATTGTTTGTTGGATTTGCGTGATCTTGCAAATAAAACTTTATCTTGCAAAACAAAGTCAACATCCCGCAAAAGTGTTTGTCCCCAGTGCATGTTTTTTTCCCCTCCATGTCACCTCCGGGACACCGTAATGAAGTACTAATGCAGTAGCAGAATATGATATAGGTTAAGTCTGTTTTAAAAGACCAATGGAAGAAAGCCTTTATGGAAAACCCCATTGTCAATGGTAGTGGAGCACAGGCCAGTGCTTACGTTCTCTCATTAGCTCCTTTTCTCAAGAAAAGACAATTTAGGACATATCCAAGACAGTACCACAGTAATATAAACCATAACTATAAATAAAAACTGTCTTATCAGGTGCCTCTGATTCTGGAGCTTTAATAACAGTCCGTTCGCCAATGAATGTCCCTGATGGAGCTTGAGACGGTTGAGAGATTTGTTGTGTAGCCTCTGCACATCTCCTGTTGTCATTTTTTATGTGAATCTGTGTCGCTGTTACACTTACCCTCTGCAATGTTCCACTTCCACTGTCCGTATGTGCACAGCGGTTGATGGTGTTTTTTTGTTTTTTTCAACCAGACTGTCAGATGGAGGTGTTCTGGTTCATCACGTTATGATGGAATCCAGACCGGCCATCAGTGCGTTTGAACAAGCCGATGATAAAACAGCCCAGTGAAACGACTTAGGCCGAGACTATGAAACTACCTAGATTCTACCTAAATTCAGAGATGTAAACTGAAGTTTATACTCGGGAAAACATCCTTTTTGTTAATTATATTAAAAAAAAAAAAAAAAAAAAAAAAAAAAAAAAAAAAAAAACATGAATCATTTTCCCTTTGGTGGAACACTTGGAATTGGATGTAGAGATATATTTTCATGAGTTTTTAATGTCTGGGATAATTTTTTACTGCCACTCGCAATTTGATTTTAGCAGTGCTTTTGTCATACATCTCCTTTCGCTGCCAAGCTGAAGTTTTAGAAGAAAAAAGCTCCCGTCTCTTGCTCTTTTGCAGATGCATCCGCACACTTTGTATTTGGACTGCAGATTCTTTCTTGAAACAATTTTTTTTTCTCATTATTATTTGAACCCTTTCTTTTTCAGATGTCTCAATTGAGGTTTTTTTCTCTTTCTATCGCAGTTTAAAAAAAAAAGAAACAAATGTATTGACTATGAAATAAATGACACGATATTTGCTAGGTTTGAAGTAATAATGACTTATTGTACATAAGCATTTTCTCCTCCCTTGTACTGAGAAATTAAATGGTTGTATATTGTGTAGAAAAGCAAACAAAAAGCCATGAATATTGTGAAGCTTGTCATTTTGTTTTGTGATCACTGTGTATTATTGTGTAACAAATGTGCAAAATGTTTGGGATTCTTTTTCCCCTCTGCTTATCGAAGCGGCCTCCCTGGATGCATTCGCTTTGGTTGGGGACTAGTTACAGTTTGCAGGAAGGTGCTCATTGGTTCAGACAGAGGGGACTGCAGTCTGCGTCACATTGGACAAATAGCATTTCTTTAGTTTTCTCTTGGAGCATTGAAACTTGAAATGACTTTGTTTCTTCCAAAATTGTTTCCTGAACTTGCTCTAGATAAAAGCACTTTGAATGTTTCACTGGGTGTGTTGGATTAAATGGACAGAATGAAGGGACCCTCCTGAAATCAATCCAGGGCCAGTTGGCCTCCCACTAAATGGCCAGACTGGTGTTTTTGCATGTTCATACAAATTATGTCTGCTGACCACTTTCATATGTCCACGTATTAAGACAGCTATTGGCTTCCTGTTAACGATTGAGTCCTGAAATCTGCTGGGCTGGACAGTGGGTGCTCAGACATTTGGGCTCCTCACAACGTTGAAAGATTTCCAGTGTCCAATCAATATACAGCCATCCAGCTATTCACACAGACTAAGAGTAATTCTGGACCCTGGACAATACCTGTATACTAGCGGGGCTAAGTGAGAAAATGTTTTCTAATTCTAGAGAACCAACCTTGAATTTACGATGTCCAAATTAAATCAATGACAATGATAAATGGTCTTAACTTTAAACACTCCGATATGATGTTGATATGATCCTAACCTGAGTCTCTAGAGGGTGCCTGCTTTTCACCATGGTTTACCTGCAACACCCAGCTAAGGCCCGGCCTCTTAGTGGAGGGAGGGAAAGCTATTGGAATATTTGGCATAAAAGTTGGTTTTATTCAATAGTTTGGCACTAAAGATCCACATCTAGGTATACACACTTACACCAGTGGAGCCCTTGACCGACCTTTATAAGATGTTTTTGTTAAATGGCCACAGCTGCTGCTTGACCCTGAATCAGTGACCACTTTTCCTGCCAACACCAGCATACAACATGTATGGTCCTCTACTGTTTGGCTTTATCTTCTATTAGTTGTTGTTGCTAATGCAGGGAAACATTTAATTTCAAAATCAGTTTTTTTTATCAATTTTTAGTTGTCTTTTTGTATAATGTTGACAATGTTGAAATAAACATCTGGGGAAGCAGAAACAGATGATGAAATCGACCGGAAACCAATTGAAGTCTTTTCTTGTTTTTTTTTTTGCTTACATCAATCCTGACCTTTTGCACATACTTGATATTTAACGGTCTTCAAAAAAGTAAAGGAAAATGATGCTGTTTGAATACTGCCAGTTGATTCACAATTATGCATTGATTGAAAAAATAAGCTAATTTTGGAGGAAATAACTTTGTAATATTTATCTCTTGCAAGCTATGTTTAATAAAGGTTGAAACAATTTGCTTCCAAGGGTGACCTTATTAACTTTTCTGTAATAGGACTGGAAGACGCTGTTCTGTCAAGCTCTGGACAGAGTCTCATTACACAACTTTAATTCCATAATGAAACTTATACATTACACATGTACAGTACACATTTAAAAAAACTTCATCCGAGTCTTCCAATTTTTACCCAAATCTTGATTGGTATATGTCTCTGTGTACTGTCGATAGGAGTAAAAAAAAAAAAAAAAAAAAAGACCAAAATTGGTTCTCTCAAACTATTAATGTGCATACAGAAGCCAAGAAAAGATGGAAAAAATCTCCAAAAGGCATCAAATGACAGATTAGACATTTGTATTATATGTCACAAAAAGTTAGATTTTATTTCCATCATTTACACTTTTAAAATTACAGAAAACAAAAAAATGGTGTCTGCAAAAGTTTGGGCACCCTGCAGAGTTTATAGCATGCACCACCCCCTTTGGAAAGCAGAGACCTGACAGTGTCAGGGATTGTTCTCAATCATCGCCTGGAAAGTCCAGGTGATGTAGATCTTAAGGTTTTAAATGCCCAGACTCATCTGACCTTGCCCCAACAATCAGCATCACAACGGTCTAATCCCAGCTCACTTTCCCTATTACGAACAATCTAACGCTTGGTGAATTCTGCTGCACAATGATAGGAAGAGCCGACATCGTCATTAGGAACAGTGGAAGTTAAAGCAAGATCTGGAAGACCAAGAAAAATATCAGAACAGCTCGCAGGATTGTGAGAAAAGTAAGTCCAAACCCACGTTTGACTGCACGGTCCATCCAGAAAGACCTGGCAGACATTGGAGTTGTGGTACATCATTCCACTATAAAGAGATACTTGTACAAATATGGTCTTCATGGAGGAGTCAGAAGAAAACCTCATCTACGTCCTCACCACAAAAATCAGCGTTTGAAGTTTGCAAATGAACATATAGAAAATGATGCATTGTGGGAACAAGTTCTGTGGACCAATGAGGTTAAAATAGAACTTTTTGGCCCTGAATGACCAAAATGAGTTTGGAGAAGAAAGGGAACAGAATTTAATGAAAATAACCTCTGTCCAACTGTTAAGCATGGGGGTGAATCAATCATGCTTTGGGTTATATTGCAGCCAGTGGGAACATTTCACAAGTAGAAGGAAAAATGGATTCAATAAAATTTCAGCAAATTTTGGACGCTAACTTAATGCCATCTGTGAAAAAGCTAAAGTTAAAGAGAGGATGGCTTCTACAAATGGATAATGATCCTAAACACACCTCAAAATCCACAGTGGAGTACATCAAGAGACGTAAACTGAAGGTTTTGCCATGGCCTTTACAATCTCCTGGCCTCAACATAATTGAAAATCTATGGCTATACCTTAAAAGAGCAGTGAGTGACAGACAGCCCAGAAATGTCAAAGAACTGATACCTCAAACAAGAATTGAAAGACTCTTGGTTGACTACAAGAAGTGTTTCCAAGCTGTGATACTTGCCAAAGGGGGCAGTACAAGTGTTGTGATTATACTCAGGTAATGTGATTATACTCAGGTATTGCGTAGCAAATGAAACAAAGACCATGTCAGATATTGAATAAGAGAGAAGTATGTTGTATCTTGTGCACAGGTGGGGGCGACATCCTGTTGTAAGGTCAGTCCGAGGTCATGCTGATTCCACAACCAGCACAACACAGTATCCTCTCACAGAGAGACACCCAAAAGCACATATAAATAAAGATACATTCCTGCAGACAGACGGCATGCCGCACCCACCCAGCCAATAGAGTTACGGTTGCTATGACGATATGCACCGCCCAGTGACGCTTTTTGACCAATAGGGCTCCCTTAAGGAGAACCCATATAACCTCTGCGCGGCCTCTGTTTAAGCGCCTTTTTTGGGACCTCTGAACTAGTCAAGTTCCATTAGGACCGTGCACGTATAACTGTACGGAATGCATTGCTCTGATTAATATAAAACTACATAAATACTTAAAGTGATATAACCTAATTAGGCCTAGAGTGTCTTATTGTGGACAGCCAAGTGGTTTTCTCCAACAAATTGGTAGCAGAGGATGGTTGCTTGGAAACAGTGTAATAAGAGAATTCCACGGAACCAGGAGAGTGAGTTGTTAAACTCCAGGTCCAGACTCCACGGACTGTCCACGTCCTGGGAAGGAGGACAAAGGAGGACACTCAGTGCACGCCTCAGGAACCTGATCACACGAGCGCTCAATCTAAAGGTGAGCAGAACCTATTTCATTGAAATCTGCATATTGACTATATCAAATTAATGTGATCAGAAGTACTGAGAGTGAGTATTGAATGTTTTGAAAATGTACGTAATTGTTAAAATTGTGGACATTGGAGCAATGCATTCCGATTAAATGTTGGTAGGGGTTATGACTGATGGGGACTGAATGCAAAAAAGAATATGACCTCGTTGTGAGAGATGCGAAAAACCTGGATAGAACAGCTAGCGTATTATTCAGGGGAAGGTCGGGGCACAATTGAGGAGTCGTAATTCGACATAGAGAAATCCAAATCCATAAGAATTGGACAGTGAAGGTAGTGAATGTATGAGGAAGAAGAGAGTAAGAAGAAAAAGAGAAAGAGAATGAAGTGAAATGGATCCATTAGAGGTTGCTCTTACGTACATTGACTTAGATGATTTGAGAGAAAATGAGTGTGTGAGTCTAAGCCTCTGGTCCGCCCGTGCTGCCGCCGTTGCAGACTCAATTGGATGAATTAAGTTTGATTGTTAAGTGTACAATGGCACACACTTTAACAACCAAATGATGAGGGAAGTAGAGGCGGCCTTGGGCATCACACACTCATTTGGGTCAGTGTATCATCCACAGTCACAGGGACTGGTGGAAAGAGCGAACCAGACATTGAAGGCTAAGATAGCCAAGGTTTGCCGCGGTGCTAGGATGAAGTGGCCAGAGGCCCTTCCCCTTGCACTCATGGCCATGAGAGCATCAAAAGGGGGAGAAACACGCCTCTCGCCACATGAGATCCTTACCGGGAGACCTATGCCATCCATGATGGAGGTCATATGCCACCATTGGATGTACAGCAAATAGAAATGTCAGCATACATGAAAGAACTAACTTCTCTGGTTTAAGACCTCTCTACCCAGGTGACGAAGGCATACCAGAAGCCGGTATCTGAGGAGCAGAGGCAGACCGTAAAGGTAGGAGACTGGGTCAGGGTCAAGGTTCACAAGAGGAAGTGGACCGACCCCAGGTGGACTGGTCCGTACGAAGTGAAGGAGGTTACTTCACACTCGGTCCAGGTCAAAGGTAAATCAGGCGCACCTTGGCATCACCTGACACATTGTGCCCCAGCAGATCCTCCAACCCGCACTTTAGCGGACATCCAATTCGATCTATTAATAACTCAATTTTCAGATTGGGTACAGTTGATATATGTTTCTCTGTATGTCTTATCTTGTTATAATTGTTGTATGTCTGCAATTTGAAGATGGATCAAAATTATAGTAATATGTCCTGTCAGACCCTAATAGACTGAAGGAGGCTGAGAAAAGTCCAACTAGGGAATAGAGGGAAATTGTGTAGCGTTTTAGGAAAAAGGATTTAGCTTTAATGAGGGAAAATTTGGTTTGAAAACAAAATCAAAGAGATAAAAGTAGTCAATTCAATGTGGGATCCATCTTATACAACAGAAGTTTTAAGGTATGGGACTTAAGGGTTTTGCAGTATCCTACTAATGTCAGTAGAGAAAATAATAGAGAAATGTTTATTTTAACATTCTATGTTAACATGAGTTGAAGGGAAGGAAGGGGGAAACAGGGTGCTGCAGAGGCAGGTTGCCCTTTTGACCCCTTCCACAGAGGGAGTTGTAAAAAACACAGATAAGGAGAAAGATTTGGTCTGGCAGTAACGAGTATTAACCAAAATGCCTCTGCAGGGCAAAAGGTAACACAAGGGTTAAATTAAATTGAAAAAAAGGAGATCTAAAAAAATATGAATGATGTTGTAGTGAGGAAGAGGAAGATGTAGGTGAAGCAAAGAATCAAAGTTAAGTTAATGTATTGATCTAAAAAAATCCAATTGAAAGAGAATTGATTAAAATCACTTAGGTGATAGAAAACGGCTTTGATCATTTCCAGTTTAAAGAAAGAAAAATGTAAGGCTTCCTATAATGTTACCTTTTCATACCATAAGTACATGCAGTACTTTTGTGATACTTTCCTTACGTGGGCAATATTTAGGGGAATTTTGTTGGTAACAGAAATAGAAAGATATTTACAGTTTGGAATTGGGACTTTAACCTTAGAACAGTTAAATGATGATATGTCTTTCTATTAATATGACTGACCCTACTGTAGAAACGTTTTGAATTAATGTCATAGATTAAGAATTCTTTAAAGTAAAGTGAAACAAAAGAAGAGAGAAATCATTCTTTCTTTCCAGAGGTCTAGAGGACAGCTGAAGTGTGGGTTCTTTCAAGAAAACACACACAAGTATAGAGAAGGATAAGGTAAAAAAGAGTTATGCATAAAGTAAAGAGGGGTTGCAGTAGACCTGCAGCTCAGTGAAGATTTTGATCATAAATCACACAGTATAATGAGAGATTGTCTCATATCAGGTAACAAACTGGATAGACTGAACCACTGGGTGCTCCAGTGGGTTCTACTGTTACTAGGACTACAGGTCATGAATAACATATTACACATTAATTAGTACACATTTTTGTTGCAACCTAAAAATAGAAAATTAAAGAAACATTCTTTTGTTATAATTCATCTAAGTTTATTGGTTGAGATAAGATTGAAACCCATCCAAGCTGATATGAGATTCCATTCTATGTACATTTGATGTGGTGCTCAAATGAGCATATCAGTTAAGCTTAATTGTGGATTTTGTTTGTATTTTGAGTTTTTATATGACAAACTGTTTAAACTATTAAGTTGATGTTGAAAACATTTTATTTGGGTGATTCTTTTCTTTTTTGACTTTTTGTTTTGTTGCCTTTAAGATCAAGATGAAGTTTGTGACGCAAGACAGTGTGTTAATGGCTAAAACTACCCCATAATTATGAATAGGAATGCTGTAGGAGTCATAACTCAAAAAGAGGGATACATTACCAATAATACACTGTCCATAGCATTAAGGATATTAAAACTACTCTACAATTTTGTTTTGATTTGTGCAGAAACATGACCCGTAATGTAAACTGAGGCTTAGAAGAGAGAAGTTCCAAAACCAGTGTTTCTCTTTAGAATGTTTGTATGGATTTTATAGAGTTAAACCAGCAAAAGGGACAGAAATGGTATTTTATAATAATGAGTGACATACACTAAATGAGTATTGATAAAAGAAAAGATAATGCTTTTTGGAGTTCTGTTTTGTGTCACACAGTGCCTCGTTGTGTCAGAATCCGGTCCATCTCGCTCCTCCAGCTGCAGGACCAGTGACAATCTGTACCAGAAGACTGACAACAACCATCACAGCACCTCAGACCACAGCACAGCTAGAGACCATAAAGGTTCATGATCTGGCTGCGATTCTTGGCCCAAAGTGACATGAAAAGTGAACCAGGGCTAAATGTTTGATAGTGATCACAACGTCTGTAAGTGTGTTGTGCTGGACCGGAGAGCAAGCAGTGGGGTCCACATGCCCTGGCTGGGGCCTTGCTGACGCTGAGGTGAAAGGGCTCTGCAGGGGTCAACCATGTGACCCTACACCATAAACAGAGACACTGAGGTACGGACCAACGATCAGCAGATGGACTGATAAGGAGAAGGGGGGAGCGAAAGACCTCCTGGTTCTGGTACTTCAGACGCACACGTGAAGGGGAGGTTATACTTACAGACTCACATTCTGAAAACACACATTCAATACTGGGAAAAACTAATATTTTAGAATTACTTATTCTTACTCTACAAATAAGGTAAAGTTCATGTAAACAAACATGTATGAAGGGTTAAGACATGCCTCAAAGATATAAGCAATTTGGAAAATTACATTTTTTGGGGTCTTATAAAATTTTGTAACATTTGCATTAAATTTCCTGTTATAGTTTCAAGCAAGATCGGTGGCAACTATGTTAATACAGATGGATTAAACATAGTCCTCACATTTCCAATAAAGTTTTAAAAGATGATTTGGTAGGGATAGATCCGGTATTGCAAAGTACTGTGATTTAATATGTAGACAACATTGAGTAAACATTTAGGTGATGATCTCACAGAGTGAAATAGAAAAGGGGAGTGTAAAACTCCATGCTTTATTCCGGGGTGCTCCATGATTAATGCTGGGATGTTTGTCATTTCATTGTGTTCACTGAATAGGATCTCCATAAAGGTGATCTCACAAATTTTATATGTGTTTAAACATTGTGTGTGATTTGCATTCTACATTTAAGCCAAAAGGTAAAAGCATTATTTCAACATAAATGAAGACATGGTGGTCATGCAATAAGTTTGTTGTTATAAGTAGCCTATATAGTTTGTTGTTTGTTGTTTGTTACATTAAGTTGTTTTGCAATACTTTTGTTTTATAAGATGTTCTGGTACATTTTGTTATAACCCAGCTCTACAGATGTGTCATAAGCTGAATTGATGATGTTAGAGACACCCTGTCTCTGGTTTCAGTCCCCCTTTATGGCCCAACTGCCCTTTTGCTTTGCAAGTCCTGAGGGTCATAAACCCTCAGTCACATCCCAATCAAAAGATAAGGAATAAGCACGGACCCATCCTTGAGTAAGTGAACAACTAGGACGAGATGCGTCTCCACATTCAGCCCGGGCACTAAGGAAAGGTAAAGCAGAACCTGTTAATATCAAATCTGCAGCATTGGACATGTACAAAATCTGAATGTGGAACGTGCCTGTATCCTAGTTGCTAAAATTGACAAATTTGATAAGATGTTGATGTGTGAAAAAGTTTTAAATTTTAATGTGTAACATATAGTTAAGTTTGAAAACGTAGTACTTGCAAGTAGTTAGTGAATCAGATGAAGGGTAGTGTATTTCAAACAGGGGGGACCAGGTGTCCAGTAGGGCAACATTGAGAGTTAGTTATCACACCTTGCAGGTGTGAAAAGGGGATTTGTTGTGATTATACTCAGGTAATGTGATTAAGCTATGCATTAGCAAATGAAACAAAGACCATGTCAGATATTGAATAAGAGAGAAGTATGTTGTATCTTGTGCACAGGTGGGGGCGACATCCTGTTGTAAGGTCAGTCCGAGGTCATGCTGATTCCACAACCAGCACAACACAGTATCCTCTCACAGAGAGACACCCAAAAGCACATATAAATAAAGATACATTCCTGCAGACAGACGGCATGCCGCACCCACCCAGCCAATAGAGTTACGGTTGCTATGACGATATGCACCGCCCAGTGACGCTTTTTGACCAATAGGGCTCCCTTAAGGAGAACCCATATAACCTCTGCGCGCCTCTGTTTAAGCGCCTTTTTTTGGGACCTCTGAACTAGTCAAGTTCCCTTAGGACCGTGCACGTATAACTGTACGGAATGCATTGCTCTGATTAATATAAAACTACAATAAATACTTAAAGTGATATAACCTAATTAGGCCTAGAGTGTCTTATTGTGGACAGCCAAGTGGTTTTCTCCAACACAAGGAATTATCTCTGCTGGGTGCACAAACTTTTGCAGACGCCATTTTTTTGTTTTCAGTTATTTTGTGTAAATTATGTAAATAAAATCTAACTTTTTGTGACATAATACGAATGTCTAATCTGTCATTTGATGCCTTTTGGAGATATTTCAATTAGTTGAAAATGCTTCTTCTTGTCACGTAAGGGCCACAATTTTAATTGCATTCTGTGTCCAGATAGCTCAGTTGGTAGCGAGGCCGTCCATATATAGAGGTTTTGTTGCATCTCTCTCTTCTTTCATATCTTCAGCTGCCCTGTCAAAAAAAAAAAAAAACTTCAGAACATTCCCCCACAACTGGGATTTTAGCTAACTGGGACCAATAGCTTTGTCACTCCCCGATTTGAGTGCAGATTTGAGTCAAGCATGCCCAGATATAAATGGTTTATGGCATGATGTGTAATACTGAAATTTGTGAAATCCATGACATAATAAACTTTTCTCATTATAAACAATAACATAAGATGGGAATAATTTCAATTTTCAAGTTTTATCTATCTACAGTCAGGTCCATAAATATTGGGACATCAACACAATTCCAATCTTTTTGGCTCTATACACCACCACAATGAATTTGAAATGAAACAAACAGGATATGCTTTAACTGCAGACGTTCATATCCAAATCAGGTAAACGGTGTAGTAATTACAACAGTTTGTATATATGTGCCTCCCATTTTTTAAGGGACCAAAAGTAATGGGACAGATTAACAATCATAAATCAAACTCTCACTTTTTAATACTTGGTTGCCAATCCTTTGCAGTCAATTACAACCTGAAGTCTGGAACGCATACATCACCAGACGCTGGGTTTCATCCCTGGTGATGCTCTGCCAGGCCTCTACTGCAACTGGCTTCAGTTCCTGCTTGTTCTGGGGCATTTTCCCTTCGGTTTTGTCTTCAGCAAGTGAAATGCATGCTCAATCGGATTCAGGTCAGGTGATTGACTTGGCCATTGCATAACATTCCACTTCTTTCCCTTAAAAAACTCTTTGGTTGCTTTCGCAGTATGCGTCAGGTCATTGTTGCACTGTGAAGCGCCGTCCAATGAGTTCTGAAGCATTTGGCTGAATATGACAAAGATAATATTGCCCGAAACACTTCAGAATTCATCCTGCTGCTTTTGTCAGCAGTCACATCATCATAAATACAAGAGAACCAGTTCCATTGGCAGCCATACATGCCCACGCCATGACACTACCACCACCATGCTTCACTGATGAGGGCTATGCTTTGGATCATGAGTAGTTCCTTTCCTTCTCCATACGCTTCTCTTCCCATCACTCTGGTACAAGTTGATCTTTGTCTGTCTGTCTATAGGATGTTGTTCCAGAACTGTGAAAGCTTTTTTAGATGTTCCGAACTCTAATCAGGCCTTCCTGTTTTTGAGGCTCGCCAATGGTTTCCATCTTGTGGTAAACCCTCTGTATTCACTCTGGTGATTGTTGACTTTGACACACATACACCTACTTCCTGGAGAGTGTTCTTGATCTGGCCAACTGTTGTGAAGGGTGTTTTCTTCACCAGGGAAAGAATTTGTCGGTCATCCACCACAGTTGTTTTCCTGAATTAAAGCTGAAAGTCTGCAGTTGTTTGTTTTCATTTCAAATCCATTGTGGTGGAGTATAGAGCCAAAAAGTTTAGAACTGTGTCAATGTGCCAGTGTTTATGGACCTGTTTGTTTGGTTGCTAACGTTAGCTCCAAACGACATTCAACTGTCAACCTTGTTGTGTCTGATTGCTAGTTGTATCCAGCAGTGAACCAACTTTGTTAAGTAGGTACTTTTTTACTGTATTGACATTACAGAAGTCTCTCCTTAGCATCTTGTTTGCTACTTGTCGCAAAGTGACGCATGAGCGACTCAAATCTGCACTCGACTCACATCGGGCAGTGACAAGTTGCAGCAACTCCAGTTTGCTAGCACCAATTTAGGTCGTTGTTTTTCCTATCAACAGTACTCTGAGACATCTAGTGATCAAGATTTGGGTAAAAATCGGCCAGAGTTCTCCTTTAAGTCCACTCTCATTATTATGACTATAAGAACATTACAGCTCAGCAGCAGCCTCCAATATGACAATAGAGTTGGATCACCTCTGTAAAACGCTGTGAACACAAAGTGAACGGTAGAACCTTCATGACAGCATGGTTTCATGCTGGGCTTGCATCAGACTACATTTAGAACTTTTTTATTCTCTCTCTTCTAACTTGTCTATGAAAGAGCTAACTAAATCACCGGAGTACACACTAAATCTGTGTGCATGCATACACAACAGAAAGAGTTTTTACATTTATTTTCAGTGTGCTAAAAAAAAGTAAACTGTGAACCTTAACACTGTATTTTCATAGTTCATGGTAAATGCAACTTCCTAGATCAACCAGTAGGTGCCAGGATCACGCAGCAATATATTTTGGAGTCAGCTGTGTTGAAAGCTGCTTGGGTTTCTGACTCTCTGAAGGAACATAAAGACACGGAAACCAGGATTGACAACAAAGGAAACGGCCACTATGAATATAACAATGGTGACCTCTTGTTTTTAAGTCCAAGAGCTTGTATTCAAGTCTAGTATATGTATATACAGGGTATATACAATGGCTTCTGCTTAACATCTTTTCATCGTGATGTTATGTTTTAATCTTTCAGATGATCCAGTTGTGTTTTGAGCACAGTCTGATCATAAACTAAAGAGCAGCTTTATATTTTTTATATACCCTTATGGACATAGGTTTGTATCAATGAGCTATAAGTGCATGTGCTTTACGGCCTGTGGCAAACTGGAGGCAACCAACTAGACAGACACAGAAAGGCTTTTTTAGCCAGCTTGGTGGTTTACCATAACCATTATTGAAGAACTAGTGGATGTTAACTATGAACAGTCATTGAATGCAATGCAATACAATGTTACATAGTTTTTCCATGCCATGTCAAATATTGTGAAAAGGAAACTTTTTAGTTTAGGAGTTAGCAAGAAGCTGCCATACAGAAACAAACAACCATTCACCAGTCAGTTGACCTGACTTCCAGCTCTGTGGAAGACTTGAAGACTCTACACACACCAACACAACTAATATCATCTGGAAGCAGGACTTCACTTTTTAGGGGTTTTAGGGTCAGAGTCTCCATCGGGGTCAAGAGCAGATCAGAGAGATGTTAATACGAAGTTGTACAAGGGTTGTTAGGCGTTGTTGTCATGTTACCAGAGCATCTATATCAACTGATCTTATGAAAATTGGCTATAATCAGCACTCGGACCTCCACAGCTTAGGCCTGGTATCACTTATGGATAATGTACTCTTCGTGATCCTTTATTTATTTGAGTTTGACCGTACAGTTGTCTCCTGGTTTTTACCATCATTTGTAAAGCCTGTTGTTCCTCTCTTCATTTTTGAAATTTTCACCAAAAAATGAATTGTGATTATGCAAAGAGTTATTTTTGCATGAGTGTGTGACACTCAGGAAACACAGTGTATGGGAAAGAAGGGATCAGCCCCCAGCCGCGAGGTGTGTATAATTAGTTGTTTACACTTTGATGGTATTGTACCTAATGCATTTCTTCCCCAGTGTTGGAACGTCCCTTTGTCCTTCCAGTTAAGCATGTTCTTCAGGCTCTCAACACTTTGCAGAAACACAAGCAACTGCACTTGTGTGTCCACAGGAGGAAAACCCATTACACAACACAAAGGCTATGAAGGTTGGCTGTAAACAGCATGTCTGAGGACTAGTGTTATCATGAGAGTGGGTGGGGCCTGCGCTCTGAAGTGAACGTGTGGAACGTGTACTCCTTTGAGCGCTTACCCACAGGTCAAGCACACAGCGGCTGGAAGAGGTTGCATATTTAGAGAGGTACATGGTCAACAGCATGGAAAAATAAATGGCATTACTGCAAATGACCACAGCCTGCAGGTGACTCAAAACATCAGACTTAAACATGATTGTTTGAAGCAAACGTAACTGTATTAATGACTCCAGTGTGACTTTCCAAAAGCATTTCAAGGAGCACAACTTCCCAGAAAGGAAATGAGCATGCATTATGTAACTGAGGCTGCAGCTGTCACTACTGACTGTCTCCTGTTTATTTAGTCCATGGTTTTGCTTTTGTTTGTGCCATCTACTACACACTTTGCATCTTAAGTTGAAAGTGTATGCACTTTGTAATAGTTTAAACTTTAGAAAGTCCCTGCTCCTCAACCTTTGTTGTTGACTGTGAACCCTAAAATAGGTTTTGTTTCTATTACACTGACATCAGCTGCTAGCTATATAACTAACCTAATGCTGTGTTTCAGGGGGTTGACTACACAGCAAACAAGCATATAGTAATAGTAATAAAACCAGGGTGTGGAACAGCTCAGTCCAAAGTTATCAAAATACATATACCAACATCTCTGAAGCGCTCTTATTAACACATATCTTGATTATTTAATCCACAAGCTTAATAGTGAAAGAAGGATGAGATTGGCCCCTCTTTCACAAATTGTTTATATACTTGCCCACGTAACTTTGAAATACTCCAAGTACACGTGAGTACAGTGTGATATTCTGCAGGACTTACAAAGTACGTATGGGTAAGGTAAGAAAAGGGGCTACACTATACTAAACTATAAATATAGTACATGTTGGATTGTCATCCAGAAAAGAATAACACACATATCATAATTATATATGTAAATATATAATAATAACAAACAGCACTTGGGTGAAAGGAGAAGAGCAGGGAGGTGGAAGTCCCCCTAACACTTGTGGTGAACTTGTTTTGCAGCAGAAGGTGCAGCCAGACTGGGCATGCTCAGACTAGTATTGTTTTCACCTTTAGTGTGCGTGTGTGTGTGTGTGTGTGTGTGTGTCTGTGTCTGTCTGTGGACTGATTTTGTCCCCATGATAGCGTCACAACCATGTCACAAACCTTTACAGGTGTGTAATCGAGATAAAGAAATGGATCCAAGAACTCCAAGTAAGTGGGGTGGAAGTAGGGGGATAGAAAGAAGGGATAGGGCCTTCCAACCACTTTACACCCCTGGCCTGGTTTGCCTTTGCAACTGGTGTGATGCCGTTGCAAGATGGTGTCTAGTTAATTCAATGCATTTGAGTTCGTTGATACTGTATACATCATAATGTATGCATTATGAGAGAAAACTGCATTATTACATAATACTGTGGCCGTGTATTGTAGCGGGATCTTGTATCTAACCTTTATTTCAGTACATGTTGTGTTTACATGGTGCTTTTTACAACGGTAGGACGGACATATGACCAACAGACTTTTCTGCTGCTTTTGGATGTTCATGCGAAAGAAATGCCAAACTAAGTAGCCTAACATGGAATTACATTTCCCTTCACTACCCAAAGGATGATAGCGGACACCGGGTGATGTCTAACCAGACTGTCTCTCTCCCAGTCTGTCATCCGTTCTCTTGGCAAAGCTTCTTGCTTGTTAGCTTAACGTTAGAGCAGAGAGAGAGGTCTATTAGGTCTTTATATTAAATATCACTGTATAGGATATTAGTTTTGAATTTACTTATTTATTGTATGCAAAATAAATATGTAACATATGTAATTATATAGAGACAGATGTGTAGCAGTTAAGGACATAATGACCTGCCTTTCACAGAAAACAAACTGGAATTCCAGAAGTGAAAGTATCCTCAGCAGCATTGAGCAGAAAGTCCCTCCCTCCTGTGTGAACCCAAATCAACAGAAGCAGCACTATAAAAAACGGACTTCCTGTCGGGAATGCAGACATACTGTTCCTGCATGCCACATGCATGCACAAGAACTTCAGCCAATCAGAATGCATGGCAGCATGTCTCAGCCAATGCGGGCTCTGCTGGTTTTCTCTCATGCTGAGAGGAGTTTGTTTTTCGAGATGTATGAATGAAGGTCAAGATTAGTGGGGAAACGTGTAAATATTCAGAGACATATCACTTATTTCATGTTCATGATACCATAAAGTTAGAGTTGTTTCATAATCCAACATGATCTGTATGAACTCTGTCCTACTTTTGGTCCCATGGCATGCTGCTGGGAAACACGATTAGAAAATAGTTATCCAGCTCGACCACAATCCGGATTTTGTAATCATATGTGATTTTCATGTGAAAATCAAAAGTATCGTAGTTAACCTCAGCCATATAACCAGACCTGCTATGTGAGCACAACTGACTTAGTGAAAAAAGGATGAGTTCACTGCAGTCTAGAAGGTGTGTGTGTGTGTGTGTGTGTGTGTGTGTGTGTGTGTGTGTGTGTGTGTGTGTGTGTGTGTGTGTGTGTGTGTGTGTGTGTGTGTGTGTGTGTGTGTGTGTGTGTGTCGCTGCCTCAGCCAATCACAGACCATGTCTGAGGAAAAAAGTGACACGTGCATCCTGCTGGTATTGTGACATGATGGTAATGGTGTAATGGTGCCCACACACAAACCTATGTATAGGAAACATCTCCACACTGGTAGAGAAAGCTCAGCGGCTTCTGTATATCTTACAGAAACAGAAATATTTAACCTTGTTAGCATGTCAATATGGTTTTATAAAAACATATCATGAGCTAAATAAGCAAAGAACTGAGCTGGGTTTCATACGTCACATAGCTAAGAAACTAATATCCTTAACGCTACAGAGATGCGAGGGGTATCAGAGGAGAAGCAAGGTGTAGCTATGTTATCGGTAGTATTGTTTTATAGAGGAGCAATAGCAGTATCCTGACTGGAAACATTACAAGCTGGCAGGATGGAGGGCTCTGCAGAGCCCAGAACATCATTGGTACCCATCTACGGAGCATCAGTGGTATCTGCTGTGGTACCACCAGACTGTAGCTTAGCTTCTTTCCTCAGGCTGTGAGATTACAGCAATAAACTGCACTTCCTTTTTTTGAAACCATGGTGTACCTTACTCCATCATATATACTAGTTTTTCTTTTCTTTTGTAGCATAAAGGACTACAACCTGCATTTCTTTGTACTGTACAATTATATTAAACTTAAAGAAACCGTGTAACCTGGATCTGTGTTATACAGCTAAATTGATGTTCCTACATTTTTTATGGGTATCCAAATGAGTTGGTTTGGTTTGAAATGTTGTTAAAGCAAGGTTAGAGCCTGTAAGGGTTATTCCATCCACTGTACATCTGTTAATTAAACAATTCAACAACAACATATCCTAAGGACCAAAACAGGAATACTGGCTGGCACTATTCTTTTTTTTTTTTAGCAATTTAGGCCTTTATTTCCACAAGACATATGAACCTCGGATTGAAGAGGAACAATGCGGATTGCGTCCTGGCCGTGGAACAACGGATCAGATCTTCACTCTCGCAAGGATCTTGGAGGGGGCCTGGGAGTATGCCCAACCAGTCTGCACGTGTTTTGTGGATCTGGAGAAGGCATATGACCGGGTCCCCCGGGAGAAATTGTGGGAGGTGCTGCGGGAGTATGGGGTGAGGGGGTCCCTTCTCAGGGCCATCCAATCTCTGTATGACCAAAGCAAGAGCTGTGTCCGGGTTCTTGGCAGTAAGTCGGACTCGTTCCAGGTGAGGGTTGGCCTCCGCCAGGGCTGCGCTTTGTCACCAATCCTGTTTGTATTTATGGACAGGATATCGAGGCGTAGTCGGGGCGGGGAGGGGTTGCAGTTCGGTGGGCTCGGGATCTCATCGCTGCTTTTTGCAGATGATGTGGTCCTGATGGCATCATCGGTCTGTGACCTTCAGCACTCACTGGATCGGTTCACCGCCGAGTGTGAAGCGGCTGGGATGAGGATCAGCACCTCTAAATCTGAGGCCATGGTTCTCAGCAGGAAACCGATGGAGTGCCTTCTTCAGGTAGGGAGTGAGTCCTTACCCCAAGTGAAGGAGTTTAAGTACCTTGGGGTCTTGTTCGCGAGTGAGGGGACCATGGAGCGTGAGATTGGTCGGAGAATCGGAGCAGCTGGTGCGGTATTACATTCTGTTTATCGCAACGTTGTTGTGACAATAAGAGAGCTGAGCCAGAAGGCAAAGCTCTCGATCTACCGGGCAATTTTTGTTCCTACCCTCACCTATGGTCATGAAGGCTGGGTCATGACCGAAAGAACGAGATCCAGGGTACAAGCGGCCGAAATGGGTTTCCTCAGGAGGGTGGCTGGCGTCTCCCTTAGAGATAGGGTGAGAAGCTCATCATCCGAGAGGAGCTCAGAGTAGAGCCGCTGCTCCTTTGCGTCGAAAGGAGCCAGTTGAGGTGGTTCGGGCATCTGGTAAGGATGCCTCCTGGGCGCCTCCCTAGGGAGGTGTTCCAGGCACGTCCAGCTGGGAGGAGGTCTCGGGAAGATCCAGGACTAGGTGGAGAGATTATATCTCCAACCTGGCCTGGGAACGCCTCGGGATCCCCCAGTCGGAGCTGGTTGATGTGGCTCGGGAAAGGGAAGTTTGGGGTCCCCTACTGGAGCTGCTGCCCCCGCAAGCCGACTCCGGATAAGCGGATGAAGATGGATGGACATATGAACCCATGAAAGGGGAGAGAGAGGGGGGAATGACATGCAGCAAAGGCTGCCGGTCAGACATAGCTTAGCCTACTGACAATTTAGTAATCTTAGACCCTTCCCAGTATGCAGCTATATATTTTACACTGGGGGTTCATCCTCTAGGGGGTCTCTGAGGACCATAAATATCCCTACTAACTTTGCTCATGGCCCTTCTTGGGGTGTGAAGCAGCACTGCAGCCTACAGCAACAGCCCCTGTCACAGAGATAAACAGTATCCTTATCTGTTGCTCTCAGCAGATACCAGATGTCAGAAGCACAGGGCCAAGAACGTACTTTGAAAATGAAAAAGCCTCTGGCCGCATGCCACACAACAGGAATACTGGCTGGCACTATTCTACAGTATGTTCCCCTTGCCAAATGGTTCAATCCTACTGCCTGTGTGTCTTGGAGACCGACATCGCGCCCCCTGACAGGTTACAGGGCCGATCTACTAGCTCTAATGTTACAGAAGTAGTCATCGTGTTGGCATCTTACTGAACACCTCTGCAAAATGATTTCCAACTAATATCTTTATTCACCCATGTTTCATAGTAATAATGTTTTGCTTTTTATTTCCTCAGTAAAGTAGTTACTACAATGGTGTTCACTGCCTCCACTGTACAGGTATGTACGACACAAACATAGCCTTCTGACAATTTAGTATTCTTAGACCCTTCCCAGTATGCAAATGTATATTTTATATGACAGATTTTACAATTGTCTTTACAGATTTATTTCAGTGTTAACCTGCTTTCTGATTAACTTTGGACTTGACAGTGACAGGCTCCAGGTGCTGCTGAACACTGCCCTCCTCTTTCATACACCATGCTGGCCAGAAAGGGAGGCTGAACCAGAACTTTGATGAACGGACTACTGATAACTGATCTGAAAACACAGTTACACACAAAAAACACAACACGCTGGATATTTTTCAACATTTCTTTAATAAAAAAGTAACCCAAAAGGATTTCATACAAAAATACTTGTAAGTATCAAGGACGTATTTCAAACTTACTTTATTACAAATCAGTCTTTAACAGTGATTTTCTTTGCGCCCTGAAAGAACAGAAGTTGTAAAACCACCACAATGAAATGTTGTCTATGACAACAGCAGATCAGATACAATAACTCTCCTCACAAGCGTTCAGGTGCGCTCCACGATATCGAATGGTGTTCGGATCATGTTTGGCCATTAACAGCCAATCACCAAGCTGGGATTTGGAAATCAAGGTGAATTTCCAACAAGTTTAGAGTGTTTTACCTTGAGAAAATTTACTCTGCACATCACAACCATTGTTCAAACAAAACATAAACAAAAATTCTTTGAGGCAGTAGTAAAATGCATCAATCAAAAAGTGCAATAAAATATAGGAACAAACCTCTTTTCTTTTTAAACACTGGTGCAAAAGAAAATATGGAAGAAGCTTAAGGTTCTATCAGCATCCGAGGAAGATTATTCTACATGCTGCAATTCTCAAACGGCAACAATATTCCTGACAAGTCTTTACAGCAATACAAACTGACTGGAATCAACAAAAGGAGGATTCCTCAAGGGAAATCTCTTTTTTTTTTTTTTTTTTTTTTTTTTTTACAGGGTTTGACAGGAATGACAAAGCATTATAGGGTGCCCCTTACATTGACTAACTTGCTTGACTGCAGTAACCCTCTGAGTTTACCATGACAACAGCTTTCACAAGTTCACCTGAAACTTCCAGGCCACAAGTAAGTCTGTTTCTTTTTGCCATTGTTTTTTATATAAAGTTTTCCATTAATGGTACCTGCTCGACTGGGCTCGACCGCGGTGCCCCTTCCTCCTTTTTCCATTGCAGATTAGTACCGCCTCATGCGCCAGGCAAGCGTGGCTGATCTTCATTTCCATGGGAAACTGCTGTGACCTAACGCGAAGGTGTGTTGCTTTTGATTCTCGGCATGTGGATTTTTTTCATAATGGAAAACCAAAAAAGGCAAGTAGAGTTGTGGTGAGTCGAGTAGTTGACATTAGTGCTTTTTACAGCGGCGCTAACTTTACCCAGCACGGTTCTATGTGAAAAAACACTACAGAGAGAAACAGACATAACATACCTGGTGATTGGGAATTCCAGGTGAACTCATGGAAGAATTACCATATGCCAACTGTGTGGTGATGCCAGGCTTTAGAGCAGTGGGTCGTAGGGACCAGATGGCAGATGTTCTCTTCAGATTACATGTAAATAAAGCTTGGCTCATCTCAAACCCTTCATTTGAAAAAAATTAAAAATAAATCAGAATGCAAAAATAAATCAAAATAAAGTATTTTTTTTCAAACCTGCACAACTTTTTTCAGTGCCACTACCACAAATATACTCTAATTCCATGGGAAACACTGCATTATGGGGAAAAGACAAACCCCAAGAAAGCAACATCTCACAGCAGGCTGAGGTCTGACTCATACATTGTTTGGCCCCAAAAACAAAGTCATAAAGTGTCTGTGAATGGACAGTGAGATCCTGAAGGTTGGAGTCTCTGGAAGGGACAGCTTATTCAGAAATGTAGAGCGCCACAGCCTCTGTGTTCATGACCTGAACGGCACCAGGTGGAAGACTCAAGATCAGCGTAGGTGATGAAGCACGTTGAAGGCAGCAGGCAGAGCAGGCAAGCCTCTTTTTGTCCATTTCCACAGTCCTGGCTACACTTCTGAATCCAACACATCTTCTCTGAAGTTTGGACCTTCTGCTCCTTTTCAAGTGCTTAAGATGAAAGGTCCCTGAGAGCTGGACCACAGTTGTAGAATCCTTGCTGGATTTCAACAGACCGGCAGCATGCGAGCGTTGCCAAGGTACTCCTCCTCAGCCTGGAAAGAAATACAGTTTTATTAGATCGACTACCAGCAAAGGTAATTTATTATCAGTTTGACAGAGAGGGCTATGCCCAATTTTGCAATACCTAGGTGAAACACCTACCTCACTGCATGTTGAAGTTGGCGGGAATTGAAAGGCTGGAGTGTTCATGAAGATGGGGCTGTTGTCACCGTCAACATCGTCCAGGAGCGGTGTGAAGGGCTGGTCCAGGCGGCAGTCACGGGTGAGGTCACAGTAGCTGGGAGGCTCAGAGGGCATCCTGAGGGACACCCAGCTCTGGGAGGAGTTGCTGACCGAACCCTCCTGGCTGCTTACACTGTTGCAGCGGCTGCCCAGACCAGCGGTCCCAATGACCAGAGGCAGCTCCAGTATCAGCTTCTCACTACCAGGGATGTGGATGTAAATCTGGCAGAAGGATCATGAACATTTACATTAGCACCGGTTTTCAGTACTCAAAATGTAACAGCCAAAAATCTCTGGCCACAGGCAGCAACTGAAGCCTTACCATTAGAGCGTACTCCACACGGATTATGTTGCAGCCCAGCATAGAGGGTTTGATCTTTGGCACCCTGATGGTCTTTCCTTGCCAGGCGTCACACATGCCGGAGATTATGTGGTTGCCGCGCACTGAAGACAACTTCTGGCGGAATACTTTGGTGCGGCCGTTGGCCTGGTAAGTGTGTTTAGCGATGATGGCGGCCTTGGGCACCACAATGCGAGAGCAGGTGTTCTCAAACTTTGCGTTGATGCAGATGTCTTCGCCTTCACAGAAGCCACGGCGGTCAATTTTTGCATTCAGTGACACCTGGCCATCAGGGATGAACATGCAGGTGACTTTCTTCTCCTTCATGCCACCTGAGGGAGACTGAGGAGATGCAGGAAGGTAAGACTTAACCCATCTGGAGACTCAATGTCAACGTCATGCTATTTATGCTACGTAATCATCATTACATACTACATGGACACAAAAATATGACTGTTATTGCCACTCTTCATTCTAACCCCAACTGGTCGTCAGACACCGCCTACCAAGAGCCTGGGTCTGTCCGAGGTTTCTGCCTAAAAGGAAGTTTTTCCTCACCACTGTCGCACTGTTGCTTGCTCTGTAGGAAACTACTAGAACTGTTGGGTCCTTGTAAATTCTGGAGTGTGGTCTAGACCTACTCTATCTGTAAAGTGTCTCGAGATAACTATTGTTATGAATTGATACTATAAATAAAATTGAATTGAAAAGAGCTCAATGTTTGGGCTGTTATTTTTTATTATGTCTGGTTATGGCTGAGGCAGATATGGCAATGCTGAAAAGCTGATAAAAAGCCCAAATAAATAACCCTTTCTTTATATTCAGAGTCTGTGAACTCACCAGCAGGTCTGGGGTGTTGACATCCAGGGGCTCCTCCACTTCAAAGGCTTTCTTACACTCAAAGGTGGGCTGCTGTGGCCTCTCCATCAAGGCCTTCACATAGTACTGGACATAGCCAAACTTCCCCTTGTATGACGACACCAGTTGCCTGTGAGAACATGCGTAAAAAAAATTAAAGCCAAAAGTAGTCTATAAAGTACTCAATGAAGAGCCATACATCCAGAGAGGATGGACTATTATTTGATGTAATGGACTAGTACTTAAAGTAAGAAACACTGCCTTACCCTTGCTGGGGGAGCTCAAATCCAAACATGTACTCATATTTGTTGCCAGGCCTCAGGACGACTGATCCATCTGAGTCTGGAAAGATTAAAAAAATAAATAAACATAACTAAACATGTTGTCTTGACTGGGCTTGACGGATTTAACGTTGGGAAACATCAACTCCAGGAGAATCTCTCGTCTGTTCTGACGAGATGAAACCAGGGGACTTCCATTTAAAAAGGTGCGCACACTGCCAAAAAGTCACTCAACGCTAATGATTCACACACAAAGCAGGGAGCAATAGGTTAAAACCACTGAAAAGATGAGACCATAACAGTAAATGCTACGCTTGGCTAGCAATTAATTTATATTACACTGACAAATGATACGTATATATACATTATAGTCAATTATCATCAGTCTGGTTAACGACTGATGGCGTTAATCACTTCTACTTTACCTTAGCTTACACTTTTCCCCCATATGTTCTTGTATATTGTTTTCTTCTTTGATTTCTATTATATTGTTACATTCGTTTGTTGTGTTATATAACGTTACATTAACGTTTATTCTTTTACTTTGGTAATGGAAAATAGTAGCCGTACCTTTGGGCTGGTCGTCCAGTAGCAGTACCTCTTCATATCTGAGGTACTCGGCCTCCTGTCGGCACCGCTGCTTGCCTTTCGCGTACTCCACCTTGGCGCAGCCCACACCCAGAAGCTTAACCGCGGACACACGAGTCACTTCGTTCACCTCCACTTGTACCCGACCAGACACCTTGTCCCCGCCACAGTAAAATGTCTTGCTGGGGTCTGAAAAGATTATTTGAAAGGTTTTCACTCTCTTTGCCATGGCCACCATGACTGCTTATTTAGGATATCCAACAGCGATATATAAACTGGTGCTATGCAGCCGCTGAGAAGCGATACGTCGTTTGAGTCTCGAGTTTCACTTCACTCTGCTGTAAACAGAAAAAGCACGGTTGGTTTTATGGAAGGAGACTCCAGCGAGACATGTGCAGCCAGAGTGAACAGCATGGCTCAGCGCGTGCACACTGCTCCTATTGGTGGACTATCTTTGTTTGTGTCAGCTCTAGCCAATGGGCGCCCGAAACCGACGCGTGGACACCGCGTGGTTGGGGTAATGTAGAGCATGCTCAGCAGATGTGTACACAGGAAGTTGAAGGCGCACCACAGAACATTTGTAGTAAACACATCTAGAGAACGGCTAGTCGGGATGAACCATGCAAGTGGAAGTGTTTCGTTATCTCACACACACTGATCCTGAAATCCCCGTTAGTTTCACCAGAGTTGAGCTGGAAATATGGTACTAAAAACATCGTCGTTGTTGGCTACATGAAAATGTAGTATGAATAATACACTAAATTATAATGAGTAATCGATATTTTATTTAGGGGATTTGAATGCCGTTATTTGAAATTTGACAGTGAGTGGAGGGATGGGGAAGGTTTTTAAGACGTTGATGTTTTAGACTAGTAGCACAAAAGACGCAAAGGCAACACACATTTTACAGACTATTTGTGTAAATGTGCATTAAAGTTATTGAATGGCTATTAAACAACAACAATGCAGCTGTAGTGCATTAGGCAAGGCGAGGCAACGCAGCTTTGTTTATAGGGCACATTGCATTACAAAAACAGTATATGCAACATTACTAAAATACATTTTGTGAGAAATGTCCAGAATACATTTGATTCAGTATTAATTAAGACAGAATGTTCTAAATTGCTGTTGGGTCTCTGAGTATGGTCTAGACCCACTCTATTAGGAAAGTGCCCTGATAGGCCTAAATTCTGTTGTGATTTGGCATTATAATTAGATTGAATTGTTCCTGGAAATCATACACTGTCAACATTTTTCATTTGGGCATGTCAATCTTCAACATCAACTGATGAGCTGGTGAAATTATAAAAGCATTGAGCTTGACAGTTGATACCTGAGACCTTGGAATAAGCAGTTGATGAAACAATCTTAACTTAAGCTCCATTTAGGCCTACTGACTATGTGGAGCGTTTGACTGTATCAGACCGTCAGACTCATCATATTGAGTTCACTCAGATGACATGGATGTACAGTGAGGAAAATAAGTATTTGAACACCCTTCTATTTTGCAAGTTCTCCCACTTAGAAATCATGGAGGGGTCTGAAATTGTCATTGTAGGTGCATGTCCACTGTGAGAGACATAATCTAAAAAAAATATCCAGAAATCACAATGTATGATTTTCTAACTATTTATTTATATGATACAGCTGCAAATAAGTATTTGAACACCTGAGAAAATCAATGTTAATATTTAGTACAGTAACCTTTGTTTGCAATTACAGAGGTCAAACGTTTCCTGTAATTTTTCACCAGGTTTGCACACACTGCAGAAGGGATTTTGGCCCACTCCTCCACACAGATCTTCTCTAGATCAGTCAGGTTTCTGGGCTGTCGCTGAGAAACACGGAGTTTGAGCTCCCTCCAAAGATTCTCTATTGGGTTTAGGTCTGGAGACTGGCTAGGCCACGCCAGAACCTTGATATGCTTCTTACAGAGCCACTCCTTGGTTATCCTGGCTGTGTGCTTCGGGTCATTGTCATGTTGGAAGACCCAGCCTCGACCCATCTTTAATGCTCTAACTGAGGGAAGGAGGTTGTTCCCCAAAATCTCGCAATACATGGCCCCGGTCATCCTCTCCTTAATACAGTGCAGTCGCCCTCTCCTATGTGCAGAAAAACACCCCCAAAGCATGATGCTACCACCCCCATGCTTCACAGTAGGGATGGTGATCTTGGGATGGTACTCATCATTCTTCTTCCTCCAAACATGGTTAGTGGAATTATGACCAAAAAGTTCTATTTTGGTCTCATCTGACCACATGACTTTCTCCCATGACTCCTCTGGATCATCCAAATGGTCATTGGCAAACTTAAGACGGGCCTTGACATGTGCTGGTTTAAGCAGGGGAACCTTCCGTGCCATGCATGATTTCAAACCATGACGTCTTAGTGTATTACCAACAGTAACCTTGGAAACGGTGGTCCCAGCTCTTTTCAGGTCATCCAACAGTGGACCTTTTTTCACCAAGCTGCTTGGCAATTTCCCCGTAGCCCTTTTCCAGTCTCTATCGTTTTGTCTCTATTATTTGGACAGCTTTTTGGTCTTGGCCATGTTAGTAGTTGGATTCTTACTGATTGTATGGAGTGGACAGGTGTCTTTATGCAGCTACCGACCTCAAACAGGTACATCTAATTTAGGATAATAAATGGAGTGGAGGTGGACATTTTGAAGGCAGACTAACAGGTCTTTGAGGGTCAGAATTCTAGCTGATAGACTGGTGTTCAAATACTTATTTGCAGCTGTATCATACAAATTAATAGTTAAAAAATCATACATTGTGATTTCTGGATTTTTTTTTCCATTATGTCTCTCACAGTGGACATGCATCTACGATGACAATTTCAGACCCCTCCATGATTTCTAAGTGGGAGAACTTGCAAAATAGCAGGGTGTTCAAATACTTATTTTCCTCACTGTATACACGGTGTGTTGTATATGTCTGTTTCAATTATCGCTGTTTTGAATGTTGGATGTTCAGAAAAACATTTTAACAAAAATCTGTCTTTATTGTTGATAAATTAAACATAACAGGCAAAAACATTACATAAAATTATGTTACAGAACCATTATCAACTATTAGAACCATAACTAACATGTCACACACATAAAAAGGCACTCATATGTGTAAAACAAAAAAATACACATAAGACCACAAACAAACACATTAACTACAGCTATTCTGATATTCCAGACCAATCTGAAGCCTGTTGGCCAGTGCCCCCCCCCCCCATATTTCATCAGTGTCCCGTATCAAAACCAACAACAATATACAAGTGCATGAACAATGAACAGGAATTAATTATAAATGAGTAGGTCCATTTTTACTGTATTAACATTACAGAAGTCTCTCATTAGCATCTTAGGCTACTTGGCGCAAAATGACGCATGCGCAACTCAAATCTGCACTCGACTCACATCTGGCAGTGACACACACTATTGTCATGGCTGAGCCAGCAAAGAAGAAGCGGAAAGCTAGGCAAGCATTTTTGGAGGAACAGAGAAAAAGGAAGTGACAGACTGACCATATTTATTCTGAAGCTGTGTGTGTGGGGGGGGGGCAAGCAGCAAAAAGCAAAAAACAGCAGAGAAATGACCAAAACTGCTTAGCACCCATTTAAATCAGGATTACATGATTAAAAGTGTGTAACACTTCTAGATTTATAACCAAATAGATCACATTCTGATAGTGAGGGGTTGTGACACTCAAAAAATGTATCCACTGATTTACAGATGTCTTTTTTATCATGTGAGTCTATAGTGGATGAAGCCAGTATCGCTGATACCGATATATTTTTTTTAATTAAGGTGGATCCATCATCACGTTGCTAAATCCGAATGCATTTTCATGACCTTTTAGTGTTTTTGTGATTTTTTTCTTTCGATTATTAACAAGTGAAAACCCAGCACAGAATTTTCATATGCTTGTATAAATTTGTTGTGTTACCACTGTATCTTACAGCCTTTTTACAAATAATACTTGCTTGCTTCCTTGCCTGGCACCGCTGAGTCACATGACGGTACAACATCAAATCCCAAGAGGAGGAGCAAAGTGTGCCTGCTCCGCGCTGTGACAGTAGAAAGACACCGACAGCCAGGTCACCGCTTTAGTGAAACCGCAGCATTTCATACTGGAAGGGAAACTAAAATCAGAGGATCTGTCTCATTACAATGGTATTGATCAATATCAGTACTAACGTTGGTATCGATATTTGGATCGATCTGCCCACCACTACTCAGGATTTAGTCGCATCAAACAAGCCCTTCAAACAGCCTCCATCCTGCCAACCTTTTTAAATATGGTCTCCTTATTTCATTCCACTAAGGACAGACAGTTCAGTATCCCTCAGTCCAATTTCTCAGGGACACACATTTCACTCAATTCCTGAACCCACTCCAGGTGATTTGATAGATAAGTCATTGAATATGGACCATGATGATATATATATATGATGATCTATACTATATAAGAACATTCAAATGACTGCTTTCCCATCTGTGGGACACACAAGGAGGCAGTGGGAGGAGGACCTGGGTATTGTGATGTCTGACTCAACTTAGCAGTGGGCAATAGAACTTGGGCACTCACTATCAGTTTGCATCAGGCGCTGATTTTTGTAATTTAAGGTGATCCATGGGCTTCACCTGTCAAAGGGAAGGCTGGCTAGAATGTAGAGGTCAAACCCAACTTGCCCCAGCTGTTACCAAGAACCAGCAAACCTCAGTCATATGTTCTGGGGATGTCCTAGATTAACCTAATGGATATACTCACCTATAGGATTATTAGGAACACCATACTAATACTGTGTTTGACCCCCTTTCACCTTCAGAACTGCCTTAATTCTACGTGGCATTGATTCAACAAGGTGCTGAAAGCATTCTTTAGAAATGTTGGCCCATATTGATAGGAAAGCATCTTGCAGTTGATGGAGATTTGTGGGATGCACATCCAGGGCACAAAGCTCCCGTTCCACCACATCCCAAAGATGCTCTATTGGGTTGAGATCTGGTGACTGTGGGGGCCATTTTAGTACAGTGAACTCATTGTCATGTTCAAGAAACCAATTTGAAATGATTTGAGCTTTGTGACATGGTGCATTATCCTGCTGGAAGTAGCCATCAGAGGATGGGTACATGGTGGCCATAAAGGGATGGACATGGTCAGAAACAATGCTCAGGTAGGCCGTGGCATTTAAACAATGCCCAGTTGGCACTAAGGGGCCTAAAGTGTGCCAAGAAAACATCCCCTACACCATTACACCACCACCACCAGCCTGCACAGTGGTAACATGATGGCATGATGGATCCATGTTCTCATTCTGTTTACGCCAAATTCTGACTCTACCATCTGAATGTCTCAACAGAAATTGAGACTCATAAGACCAGGCAACATTTTTCCAGTCTTCAACTGTCCAATTTTGGTGAGCTCTTGCAAACTGTAGCCTCTTTTTCCTATTTGTAGTGGAGATGAGTGGTACCCGGTGGGGTCTTCTGCTGTTGTAGCCCATCCGCCTCAAGGTTGTGCGTGTTGTGGCTTCACAAATGCTTTGCCGCATACCTCGGTTGTAACAAGTGGTTATTTCAGTCAAAGTTGCTCTTCTATCAGCTTAAATCAGTCGGCCCATTCTCCTCTGACCTCTAGCATCAACAAGGCATTTTCACCCACAGGACTGCCGCATACTGGATGTTTTTTTTTCCCTTTTCACACCATTCTTTGTAAACCCTAGAAATGGTTGTGCGTGAAAATCCCAGTAACTGAGCAGATTGTGAAATACTCAGACCGGCCCGTCTGGCACCAACCATGCCACGCTCAAAATTGCTTAAATCACCTTTCTTTCCCATTCTGACATTCAGTTTGGAGTTCAGGAGATTGTCTTGACCAGGACCACACCCCTAAATGCATTGAAGCAACTGCCATGTGATTGGTTGATTAGATAATTGCATTAATGAGAAATTGAACCGGTGTTCTAAATAATCATTTAGATGAGTGTAGCTATTGAGAACTTTTTCACTTATGTATGGTAGACATGGATTCTAAATCTATATTTAGTTAAACTTCGGTCAAGAGGCAGCTATCGATAAATCAGGCAGAGTTGTTGGCCAGACCACTGATTCTATTTAGTTGAAAGAAGGCAGGCCCATTGTCCAATAAATGCTGGGTGGAGGTGGTTATGACACACCTCAAACTTGAGCCCCTTAACCATCATGTTGTCCACAGGTCAAATTGAACTGTTTTCCTATATCAATGTTCTTTTTAACTACCCCAAATAACATGATTGATTCCACACAACGCTCTTTGGCAAGTACAAATCTCTACTTTCATGAATTTTGGGGTGTCTTATTCAATTTTATAGAAAAAAATTGATGTGGTTTTGAAATAGTATTGAGTAAAAGTTGACATATCCCAGTCTGATTATCCATCAACATACATTCTTTTAATTTTAGTCTAAATATTTCCTAATTTCTGCTTTTATAACTCAAACATTAGGTATAATTTCCTAAAAATAAGGTTTGACCATAAATTCCAAAAAATAACTATAAAAATTGAATAAATTTGTGTTAATACAGTGTTGAAAACGTCAAAAAAGGGACAAAAACGTAAGAAAAATTTAAAATATTGATAAAAAACCATCAAAAGTGTTGACTTTCAAATTTGATGGGAAGGGTTAAGTACACCATCTTAGTCTTATCAAAAGTCAGGTCTGTAAACAGTTCATTTCCCCCCCTCATTGAGCACAATTGTTTCTCATAGAATGTAAAAGTATGTTTGGTAAGGGTTGAGAAGTCATGTGATTTTTGTGGTTTAGGTTAAACAGAATTTGTGTATTGTTGCAGCCCTGGTGTGTTTATGTGTGTTGGATAACTTTTGGTGTCCTTTTGTGACTTTGTCAGAATGTCTTTAAAAAGGTGAAAAACCAAAGAAGCAATAATTTAAGATGAGAAGCTTCACGTGTCTATAATTTGCATGTGTAAGCTGAACATTTAGTTTTGCTAGGGCAGTATTTACTGAAGGGCTTTTGTTTTGGAATGCATTATATAGATAAGGATTTATTTTGTACAGCCTTTATGAGGAAAAAGGGAGGCACTTTTGCAAGCACAACACAACATGCAATCTATTTTGAGGTTGTTTTAGAACTGTTGCAATGAAGCAATGTTCCAACATGTAGCCTCATGCATTCCAGAGAAAGTTCTTAGTTCAGACAATATGAACATCAGTCCCTTTGTGGCTGACTTATCACACACACCAATAACACCAAAAAATGTTCGTAAGACTTTATGTAGGTTAATAATAAAGGCTAAAGAGATGTTATGAAATGTGACGTTTACGTCCTAGTTTCACAGCGGCGTGTCATGTGAGCTGTGGTCTTGGCATTGAAGCGGTTTAGGATTTAATGAGATCACATTGTTTTCTTTAGTGAACTTTCACCTACTTCTTTTTAAAAAGATCAGGAAAACCTTCCAAAACACCATTAATTTTTTAAAGTCAAACTACATATGTAAAACAAATAAACTTCAGACAAAAATATATAGTGGTGCAAAACTGAACACAAAGAAGCCAAACTACAAAAGAAACCAGAGGTGAAATAAAAGACCAGCCACAAAACCCCTCCTTACCATCATTCTGCTAGTGTAACTATACTGCTCCCTGGTGGAGCAGACTGCTGCTACAGTCCAACACCTTCTTAAAGAGGAGACGAAACATACAGCTGGCCCAAGTTTCACATCATAATAATCATTTATTAAGTTCTCTTCAAATGACTTTTCCCCAATAATACTTTAATGTTAATTTGACCAGCTTGTTCAGTCCTGTACAAGTTTGACAATCATTACGGACACTCAGTTCAAACGCCAGTTTCCTAACAATTGCTTCACAAGGGCCATCTCAGCAGTATTAAGGTCTAGATGGGATACTTGCTCCCAGAATCTTAACTGCTTCATAAAAAGCCAAACTACATTAAGATTTGAGGAAGTGAAGCAGGTGCATGCCATGTGGTTGAACACTTAGCCGCTTTGGATAAAAGCGGCAGCTGAATAAATTAAAAAGGTCATTCAGGCAAAATTCTGTTCATACATTTAGGAGACAAGAGAGTTTAGAGTTCTATAATTTATATTTTATGAGTCATTTATAACCCAGTAGACAAGAGGAAAAGACCAAATCTGATGCTGTTAAACACTGCTGCCTTTATGAAGATCTGTCATTTGCAAAGCAGTTCCATTTTTCTCCAACAGCGAGTGACAGCAGATCAAAGTGCTGACTGTGCTTCCAGCTGCTCAAAGGATGACCTGGCATCAATCTGAAAATACACATGATTCAGCTGTTACTAGGTACAGTACACATGTCCAAGGTGCTATAGTCAGTCAAATTAATGACTTCCACTCTAGTTTTATAGACATCATAAAAGTGACAAAAAGATGACTGTTCCCAACAGGTCTTCTGAGCAGGATGCTGTAGAAGCCCAGTGGGATGGTTTTTGTTTTCTGGTCAATTCCACAGCAAGTCAGGAACGGAAAGTCCTGAAAGCCTTGGTATATGACCAAACACTGAAAGCACATTTCCATACTTACACTGAAAGGCTGCCGATACTCATTTCCGTTCTCCAAGACTGTTTGAGGATTCTGGAACAGTCATATTTATGCAATTGGTCAAATACATCATACAATAAGTTAACATTGTCAACTTGTGATGTTCATGTATACAAAAAATAATGTTCCACTGTTTTGCAATTTACAGAATAGTACAGTTTTTCATACAAAGTGGAAAAAGAGGGACAGATTCCTGATTCACCTCTGGTTATCATTTGAGGTTTTTCCTAAAATGTTCTGCAGTAATATCCCACAAGGCTCATGGTAGTGAACATGTGGGTAAAGCGAAACTACAGATTTACTCTCCGAGGTATTTCCAACGACATGGCCCTACAGTTAAAGGTCTGTCGGGATAGACCTCAGCCTTTACTGCTGAACACTCCTAATTTCCTTTAACCCTTTGAATCTTAAGGCCATTTATACAGTTCATTGTCTGTCTGGATTTATTTTATAAAAAAAGCTTGTAAAACATCAAACCTGTTGTCTAATGTCAAGATATGAACATCATTGTGTTCAGGACAAACTGGGTTATTAGAATATTTGGGTTGCAGTCAGGTCACTTGAATGTTAAAAATTGTTGTAGGACCTTAAAGACAAATAAAACGGAACATGAATCTTCCAGATATGTATTGATATCACAGACAGAATTAAAACTTAAGCCATTTTCCTCTTTAAAAACACTTCTCATGTCTTAAAAGCCCAAATACATGCCAAATCTCAAACCAGTGGGGCCATTTTCCTCTGTAGACATCCATCTTGTGCACTCTTTGATTGCATACTAGACTAGTTTGCCTGGGTGGAGGGCACTTTTCACCCTCCATACATGAGGGTGACGTTGTCCCCATATATGGGCATACTACTGCCTTTACTTCCCTAAACACACTGAGGAAAAAAAGAGCGGGGAGCTAGCGGCGTAAACGCGATGAATTATGGACAAAAGTGGATAAATCTTGGATATAACGGTTTGGATATAATGCTCAACGACCCCAAAAAGGCACAAGTTCCGGGCTGGATAGAAAAATCACCTTTGATGCTAGAAAAACACGGAAGAAACCTCCGTAACTACTAACTTGTTAGCGGCAACAATCTGAGTTTCTATGTTTTATGGTTGTTAAATGATTTAACTATGAATCAGAGGTACTGTTTAGGCTCGTGGGCGAGTCTCAGGTTTAGGGCTGTAATCAACCTAAGAAATTCTTGGTCGACTGGAGTCCTGAAATTTTGACTGGGGGGGGGGGTGCGGAGGGGCGGAAAAAGATTAACTGTACTGTCCCGCAGTACTTGTCCTTGTAGGTTATTTGCAGTATATTAAATCGTTTGACTTAACCTCTTTAAAAACACATGCTTTTCTCGCCTAAATTTTTACCCCAAAAAAGTGATGCAATTTCCACATACTTTGGCCCTCTGGGATGACCCTGAGGTCATTGGGAAGTTAACACTCATCTTTTTCTTTTTAGTGTCAGTGTGACACTAGGCCTTACTGACAGAGCTAAAGAGGTTAGAAGAGAGAATTTTTATTTTCGTCCAAGTAAATAAACTGTAAAATTAAAACACTACTGAAACTCTTTGAGTCCCTCACCTTTTGCTGTTAGTCCATGCATGATGGTGTGGCGTGCTGGCGCTGTAAATTAACAAGTTCTTAAACCTCAGCCCTCCATAACAGCAATGGGCCTCATATCCTGAGCAATAAAGTCGATAATTCCTTCCGTAATATTATTTTTGCGTTTGGATGACAGTTATTGCGGGTGGGTGCGCCTGTAGTTCTAAAACGATTAGACTATGAAATATGCCGACTGATAAGTTCATATAGCCTACTCAAAACAGACAGGGCGACTTAACGCAGACAAGTTAGCTTACTGTTTAAGTGATATTCCATATTTGTAGTCAAGCTGCGATTTGCAAACTGTTGCTTGCAAACTTTGCATTCAACTTTATTCCGTTATCTATTTTTGTAAAATGCTGCCAAACTGCCGATGTCGACATGGTAGAAGAGGACTGACTGTAAATTAAACACTCACAAAACTACTAAAACAAGGCTTTCTAGTTCTTTCTTCAATCTGTCCCAGTTGGTTGGGCTAATCCAAAAAAGTGAAAGACTGTTACCTGTGAAACAGGGATGCTCTGAAATTAACAATTAGTGCTTACCACCCATAGACCGTAACGGTCTATGTTTCCACCTGATGAAATTAACACGAAAAAAAATGAAAAAAGGACCAGATTTTTGGTTGAGCCAGAACGTGTCGACCAGTCGACTGGGACTCGGGTTTACTACTTTCAGATCAACACTCACCTTTGTTGACCTGCTGAAGCCTGGGAGAAGAAGGCCATCCTTCGCTGCAGAGAAACCTGAAACAATGAGGATTCATTGGAGGAGTGTGTAAGAAATTAAGACTAAGCAGTAAAACTGTTTGGGAATACCTGCTGGACTATGTGTACAATGGGCCATGATTATTTTGTCTGACAGACACGTGTAAATGATACAGTGCCTTGAACTTTTCAACCTTTTGACACATTTCAGGCTTCAAACAAAGATAAAATTTTATTTTTTGTGAAGAATCACCAACAAGTGGGACACAATTGTGAAGTGGAACGAAATCTATTGGATATTTTAAACTTTTTTATCAAATAAAAAACTGAAAAGTGGTGCGTGCAAAATTATTCGGCCCCTTTACTTTCAGTGCAGCAAACTCACTCCAGAAGTTCAGCGAGGATCTCTGAATGATCCAATGTTGTCCTAAATGACTGATGGTGATAAATAGAATCCACCTGTGTGTGATCAAGTCTCTATATAAATGCACCTGCTCTGTGATAGTCTCAGGGTTCTGTTGAAAGCGCAGAGAGCATCATGAAGACCAAGGAACACACCAGGCAGGTCCGTAATACTGTTGTGGAGAAGTTTAAAGCCGGATTTGGATACAAAAAAAGATTTCCCAAGCTTTTAACATCCCAAGGAGCACTGTGCAAGCGATCATTTTGAAATGGAAGGAGTATCAGACCACTGCAAATCTACCAAGACCTGGGCGTCCCTCTAAACTTTCAGCTCAGACAAGGAGAAGACTGATCAGAGATGCAGCCAAGAAGCCCATGATCACTCTGGATGAACTGCAGAGAACTACAGCTGAGGTGGGAGAGTCTGTCCATAGGACAACAATCAGTCGTACACTGCACAAATCTGGCCTTTATGGAAGAGTGGCAAGAAGAAAGCCATTTCTCAAAGATATCCATAAAAAGTCTCGTCTAAAGTTTGCCACAAGCCACCTGGGAGACACACCAAACATGTGGAAGAAGGTGCTCTGGTCAGATGAAACCAAAATCAAACTTTTTGCCCACAATGCAAAACGATATGTTTGGCGTAAAAGCAACACAGCTCATCACCCTCAACACACCATCCCCACTGTCAAACATGGTGGTGGCAGCATCATGGTTTGGGCCTGCTTTTCTTCAGCAGGGACAGGGAAGATGGTTAAAATTGAGGGGAAGATGGATGCAGCCAAATACAGGACCATTCTGGATGAAAACCTGTTGGAGTCTGCAAAAGACCTGAAACTGGGACGGAGATTTATCTTCCAACAAGACAATGATCCCAAACATACAGCAAAATCTACAAAGGAATGGTTCACAAATAAAACGTGTTAGAATGGCCAAGTCAAAGTCCAGACCTGAATACAATCGAATCTGTGGAAAGAACTGAAAACTGCTGTTCACAAACGCTCTCCATCCAACCTCACTGAGCTCCAGCTGTTTTTCAAGGAAGAAGGGGCAAGAATGTCAGTCTCTCGATGTGCAAAACTGATAGAGACATACCCCAAGCGACTTGCAGCTGTAATCACAGCAAAAAGTGGCTCTACAAAGTATTAACGCAAGGGGGCCGAATAATTTTGCACGCACCACTTTTCAGTTCAAAATATCCAATAGATTTCGTTATCTCTTTATATTTGAAGCCTGAAATGTGTCAAAAGGTTGAAAAGTTCAAGGGGGCCGAATACTTTCCGCAAGGCACTGTAACTATGGTTAATTTGGCTGCATTAAAAGGCGTGATTGACCAGACAAAATGGACACTCTGCAGAGTAAACTACTAATACAACTTTCAGTCACTTAATTTCTATGATCATATTTTAACTGCCAATAGGGCCAATCACACAGCACACCTAGCCATTGTCCTGGATGCTTCTCTTAAAACAACGTCTGTCTATAAAATCATTTGTTTAGCTGTGTAACTCCTCACCTGATGTGGGCTGTAATGCAGTTTTTTGCCAAAATAGATTTCATTTATTTTGTTCAGGGGTCTATTAAAGCCCCCTGGAAACTGGACATGTCACACAAACGGCCCTCTAAAATTGAGGCGGCACATAAAAGGCTAAGTGTGTTTCAACAAGTATACCAGGACTCCAAACACCAGCAGCATGGAGACCAACGATGCCAATGTTGAGTTTGTCTAGCACTGACTTTTGAACATACCAGCTGATGAACCAACTGGCTGCAGATACCATACAGTGCTGTCATAATGTACCAGTTAAGTTAGACACTTTCCCATTCAGATGAATGAGAAAGCACATCCAAACTTGACTGGTACTGTACATCGAATCACTGGACAGATATTGCAATAGCAGAAAGACTTACTGCGGTCACAAGTTCATCAGGCTCATGCTTCTGCCATCAAAGTGACCTAAAAACATAAGCCAACTTTCAATGACTGCAAAAAAATAAAAAATAAACTCAACCTCATTGTGTTAATCTCTTGTTAGCTAACTTGATGTGCATCAAACATAAACCTAAATCCAACAAATACAGCCTGTGACTGACGGAGTACTTATTACAATTTGTCAACTGCCATCCTTTACATGTGATGCTATTGACAGATATCAGAAGTGCTACTAAAATTCATCCCTACTCATGTGTGCTGCAGTAATATCCCACAAGGCTCATGGTAGTGAACATGTGGGTAAAGCGAAACTACAGATTTACTCTCCGAGGCATTTCCAACGACATGGCCCTACAGTTAAAGGTCTGTCGGGATAGACCTCAGCCTTTACTGCTGAACACTTGCCTAATCTCCTTTAACTACATTCAGTTAAACACTCACCTTTGTTGTTTAATCCCTGCTGAAGCCTGGAGGAGAATATCCTTCGCTGCAGAGAAACCTGGAACAAGTTGGGCAGAACATCAGTTTGTGTGGGTTTTGACATTGTGTTTGATTATATGGAAAGACAATGCAATCCAGTAGCCTTCACAACAATTATGTTTATCAATTACAAATTGTTTTATGCATTCTCTTTCCCATATTTTGAAGTCTCATTAGAAAAGTTGAATTTCAACGGCAAAAAAAATTAAAAAATAAAGTATTTTCAATTGGGCAAAAAGTTAACACTCAGTTGAGGTAGTTTCTGCCTCATTGAAAATTTGATAAGCTAGGTAGGATATGATTACACCTTTGCCAAATAACTTTGATGTTGTGAATATTAACTTGCAGGATTGATGAGCTGTATCTGCTGTTAGAATTTTTCTGGATATTACCAACACATCTTTGTTTTATATCTAAAACTGGCCTTCAGCACTATCTTTTAACAAAACTAGCTGTATCCTAGTGTTTGCTCCAAAGAACAAATACACCCAATTCCCTTTTGCAACACATACATACAATTTAACTACTATTGAATAGTCCTGCATCTTAACATATGCGGGGTCAAGACATTTAGAAGATGATTGGTGTGTTTCAACAAGTATACCAGGACTCCAAACACCGGCAGCATGGAGACCAACGATGCCAATGTTGAGTTTGTCTAGCACTGACTTTTGAACATACCAGCTGATGAACCAACTGGCTGCAGATACCATACAGTGCTGTCATAATGCACTAGTCCACTAACTAGCCCAGCTCTTCCGGCAGATTTGCTTATCCTAGTATCAAATTGTCGGCAACAGCTTTAAAATCTCTGGGGAGGTGGTGATAATGGAAAAAAGGTTTAGTCAATGCATGACCTCTACTTACAAGGTGCTCCATCCGTGCTGAAGATGAGAGCAGTGAGGAGACCTGCAGGAGGAAGAACCAAAGTGACAATGTGTTCCAGAAGTACCCCCCATTCAGTTATCAGTGCAGCATGTTGTTCAGAGAGGCATCTTTCACTCACACTTCAGAGCAGTTGAACATTTAGCCAATCATCATGACAGTCAAAAGGTAGATTTATTCTGTAATACAACTTACCCAGCTTGCCCGAGGTCCTCAGCACCTGCAACAGACAGGACTGTTTAAAATTCACTGCCATTAAAAGCAATGAACTTTAAAAATAAAAAAGTAATAACTGTCAGTTCTCATTAGTAACACTGCTGCAGTCCACAGCAGTGGGTTGCAAGAGAATGAATTGCTCTATGCACTGTAAGAGCGCTATGGCCCACGTGACAGGACCAGAGCTCATACTGTGCCAACCGTAATGTAACCGTAATGTAACACTTCATGTAACATTTATCTATTGGGTTAGGTTTACACCATTTGTAGTCTAGCATTGCCAGATTTCCTTCTAAGACTAGGAGGATTCTGAGGCCCTCAGAATTCCAGGAAGGGATAAAAACATGCTCTGGTTTATTGGCATCTCTTTAAACCAATCACAACCCTTATTGGCAACGCTAAGCTCCGCACAGAACCGCTGCATATGTTCACATGAAGAAAAAAAATATATAATCAACTTCATTTTTCCAGACATGCTAGTCTGTCCTTCACCTACAGACTAGCATGTCTCCAGTTGCCATGCACTGGGATGCACTTTGAACTAAGACTGGAAAGCAAGGCAACCTGATTCATGCTAGTCTGCCTAAAAAGGATGTTTTCCTTGCCACTGTTGCACCAAATGCTTTCTTGTAGGAAAATTGTTGGGTCCATCTTCTATTACTCTGTTAAGTGTAGTGAGATAACTCTGTTGTGACTCACTTTTTTTTTCTTAATTTCACTACATTTAACCTATCCAGAGCACACAAATACTTGCATCATGTCACGGTTGGAAGCACAAACTGCAGGATACTTTTCTCCCCAGCTCATCCAGCAATGAGATCACATTTCCTGCAAAAAGAAGAGTTTGTTTAATGTGGAGAACGTCCCAACTTAAAAAGTACCATGTAACCCTAGTTACTATACATTTTCATGCATTTCAGTAACCAGTGGGTCAATGTGCCAGGCCTCATTGTCACCCTTAAGCAACCAACAGTGCAGAGGTGAAAGCAAAACCTGAAATCCTTTAGCCACTGTTGTACTGGATCAGCCCACTGCACAGGACAGGCCCTGACACTACTGCAGTGGCATAGGACAACAGGACTTGTGCAAATTGATGCAAATATCTGGACTGATGAACATTTACATCAGTTACATCATCATTTGAAATCCAGATAAAATCTGCAAGGGTTGTTTAAAACTTTGTCAATCCCTTATGTACTAATCATTGCTTGTTTTGTTTTAATTAAAAACAATTACTTGCGTTTTTCTCAGTTAGTGACCTGTGTTATGTGCCTTCTGGTTTTTCCACCTACTGGTTTCCAAACATATCAAGATGCCGTGTAAACCTATCAACGACTACCCACGTCGACAGAATCGCTACAAATTCCTAAACCTTTTACTTGCCTTTGCATGTGCACCTTAATATAAACTGTACTGAACTGAATATCTGAGCACGACACTACAACAACATATTACAGCGGGAAAATGGTGTTTTAAAAGAAATTACAATGATCAGTGTCGCACTGGGTTTGACCCTTCAGCAAAGGTAATAGCACAGGAGTCCACTGCACCACCACACTAATCACGTCACTGGTAAAAAACGGAGTTATCCGTGGGCAAGGTCTATTCATAAGTTATACCAGGTAGCATACGGTTTGTGAAACAATCGGTCTTGTTTCGGTTTGCTCTGTTAAATTGCGATTCTTGTTCTACTGGGAGAAAGTAAAGTTTCTCACCAGTAACGTGAATAGCGCGATGGTGTAGTGGTCGGTGCAGCGGAGTCCTGAGCTATTACTTTTGCTGAAGAATGTTCGAACCCAGTTTTCCCGCTGTACAATGTTATTGTAGTGTCGTGCTCAGATATTCAGTTCAGTTTATATTGAGGTGCGACATGCAAAGACAAGTAAAATGTTTGAATTTGTAGCAAATCTGTCGACGTAGGTAGCCGTTGATAGGTTTACAGTGTATCTGGACAGGCTCGGAAACCAGTAGGTGGAAAAACCACAAGGCACATAACATCTGCAACCACTGACTTAATTTTATTAATATATACACTTGACTCGTCATAACCAATGCACTAAAGTCTGCAAATGTATTTTTATACTCAGGGAAGCAGTTAGCTATTGTAGTCTCATGCTAGCTAGCAGTTAGCTTTTATTAGGCTAACGCTGTGCTTAACGAGGACAACGTGGTGCCGAAAATGAGGACGTCAAGTTTCAAAAAGTCAAAAATTACATTAACATAACGCTACTTAGCCACAGGAGTCCTGTGGACTATATGTGTTCCGTGTATGGTCAGTTAATTATTTAATAACAACTATTTACCTCCATGTTGTTCAGCTGGGACACCTAACACAACCATGACTCCAACGGACAGAGAGTGCGCTGAAAAGGACCTCGTGACGTGCCGCAAACGTATTTATAGGATGAGCTACGTCAGTTAAAACCGCTTTACGAGAGCCACTTATTTTTTATTTTTTCCTTCTTTATTTAAACAACATTCAAAGACAGGTAGAACAACCTAAAGAACATACACAAACATGCATATTGCCAGGGGGATTACAAATAAACCAAAAAATAAAGCCGTTTATGAAAATATTATAGTGGGTACATAGATGAATGATTTTAATAGCTTTCTTATTTTAGAATATTGAATTGATAAAATGTTTGGGTTTATTTTTGAATATTAAAAGTGATGATTTGTGGTTGGCTAATATGTGAAATTTAGCGAATAACATTATCATATAATGATGTTGCATAGTACGTATTTGTTTTGATGGAAGTGTTAAAAAAGAACACACAATAGCGTACACTTTTATATGACAAAGCAAATTCAGATTCAATAGCCTATGTTGGTAGCCTATATACATGTACTGGCAGTACCACTTTAATAAAGGAGCAGTCCACATTAATGCTTTTATTTTATATAAGAAACATTTCTTTTGAAAGCCAACTCTTTTTTCTGCACAGCAGTGGAGATTATGAGGCTTACATCATAACAATATCTGTTTCATTTTCTCTGCTATCTATTTTTTTTTCCAATTCTGGCTGTATTTGACCCACTTAGTCCAAAGTGTAATAAAAACATTTTTCTTAGAAAGTTATTTTCTCCACAGCATACATCCACTCCTGTATTGTGAGGGCTTCAGGTAGCATCCAACGCCTTGTGAGTGATTTTTTACCAGCAGATGTCAAAATACCAAACAACATCAGACTGTCTCGCATGAAAATCAGCATTTCCTAAAAACAATGTAGAGAACTGCAGGGGTAAGTCAATGTTTTGTGAAGCTCGGTCCAGTAAGGTCTTATGACTGGACACTCCCAAAATGTATGCCAGTGGTTTTCCTCCTGAAATCCACCGTGTCTCCAACATGTTTTATCTCCCCAACAACATGTACCTTCTGTTTTAGTCTTATTAAAAATTTAATAAGAAATTTCCACTGACATGTACATACATCAAGCCAGACCTGGTGTGATATAGTGAGATTACCCTTTGTCCCATCTGTCTTTAATGTATGTCTGTCTTTAATGAGTTTTTTTTGTCAGAAGGCCGTTAAAGAGTTTGGATACAAGGCCCTTATTTGAATTTCTCTGGTAGGGACCAATAAGTATCTTCAGTATGGGATCATTAAAGTCTTTTCCATTTTTAATATTATTTCCGTTATGGTTACGTATCTGCAGTATCTATAACAATCAGATTTTTCAAGGCAATATTCTTTCCTCGGGCTCTCAAAGTCTTTAAGTTGTCCCTTTTCTGTAAAAGAGTGAATTGTTGTTATTCCTTTTGTGATTCAAGATTTAAATCTATAATCCATTTTATTAGGATGGAAACCAGGGACATAGATGCACAACAATGAATTATTTGCAGTTTGCAGCTCAGTCTTCCCTTTCAACATATTCCAGATTTTTAGTTGGGCTTTAATCCAAGGTTTTGCATCTCATCATTAAGTCTTCCCAGCTTTTTGTGGGCCCGTACTGCGTGAATTGGGGGATCATTCATAATAGAGTAGATAGAGTTCAACATCTTTCCACCTAGCTTGAACTGTTGGGTTACATGTAATGGGTTCAAATTAAAACTTTTTTTCATCGTTTTGGTTTGCTTTTTCTTTTGTCCTTTACCCTGGTGTTTTTGTCACTTTTTTTGAACGTTTTAGCAACTTGTCGACTGTGTCGATTTTATCTGCACTTTTTGGGATTGTTGTTAACGTTGGCTAATGCCATTGCTCCTTCCTGTTTCCAGAGTTGTGGGCTTTTTTAATTTAACCCTAGGTTTTTTTCCTTGCCTAAACCTGGAAATCATCTCATTCAATTCAGAGAGTTGTTTAGGGGAAATTTCTACAGGAATTGGTTAGAAAACATAGAGATACCTTAGAAGGATTTTCATCTATACAGAGTCAATACTATGACTGAGGCCAAGGAAAGAGCTGGAATTCCATCTGTGTATGTCATCTTTAAGTTTTGTTAGAAGAGGGCCACAATTCACCTCTGTCAGTGTAGAGATCTTTTTTTGGCAAGTATACTTAATATTTCAATGAGTCTTGAGGTGATAAATTGCAGGCCCATAGAAGGCTTGGCATTAACTCAAGTTGAAAAGCTTATACCACTCGGGTGGAAAGCCATCTGGGCCAGGCGACTTATTCGCTTTGAGCCTGGAGATGGAGCTATTTACCTCTTAGTCATCGTAGCTGATAATGTCTGGTTTTGTTCCTCTGATAGACCAGATAAGTTGAGAGAATAAAGGAATTCCAATTCGTTGCTCATCTGTTAAACAAGGTTGTGTGTACAAGGTCCCTTATTTTATACATTGTGTTGTGTGACGCTTGTTGTTTTTGTAGCTTACTTGCCAAAAGTTGATTTTGAGCCAGACTAGTAATTTTCTGTTTAGCAAATACTATTATTATTATTGTTATTATTGTTATAATTATTGTTATTATTATTGTTATTATTATTATTATTTATTTTAAAATTTTCCTGAGCACAACATGATATTACTTAACCCGTATGACAATTCCTCTGGCCTCAATCCTCAAATCCAATATTCTTTCTATAAAAAGCACATTCCCTTCCACCGGAAGCATAACTACTGCATTATGTTATGACAGAATCCTCAATTTCTCCTAAAACACAGATATATCTCCCTTCCTTGTCTGAAACCTCTCAGTTTTCCAATACTACACCTCTCCAATGGCCTGAATTGTTAATAAATAATAGACCCCTGAAAATCACATTCGCTTTAGTTTCTCACGACAGTATTTTACTTCTTTTAGCTGGATTTAAAATACCATTCACATAAAATGAAATAATGAAGGAGTTGCTTATTCATGGTCTCTGCTTAACTTTAAATTATATTCTGAAAGTGTTTCTCCCAAAGAAAAACTTTATAGAATGAAAAAATGTGGTGTTGGGTAAGTTTGTATAGGCGAAAGAGTCATCCACCCTGTTTAATGTTTCTTTCTTTTTACTTCTGTATAGTAGAGTTCTTAAAGTAGTAGCTACAGTAGTTATCCAACCTGTCCTGGTAACATTAGGTGAGTCCAGTAGTTATCCAACCTGTCCTGGTAACATTAGGTTAGTCCAGTAGTTATCCAACCTGTCCTGGTAACATTAGGTTAGTCCAGTAGTTATCCAACCTGTCCTGGTAACATTAGGTGAGTCCAGTAGTTATCCAACCTGTCCTGGTAACATTAGGTTAGTCCAGTAGTTATCCAACCTGTCCTGGTAACATTAGGTGAGTCCAGTAGTTATCCAACCTGTCCTGGTAACATTAGGTTAGTCCAGTAGTTATCCAACCTGTCCTGGTAACATTAGGTTAGTCCAGTAGTTATCCAACCTGTCCTGGTAACAGTCCAGTAGTTATCCAACCTGTCCTGGTAACATTAGGTGAGTCCAGTAGTTATCCAACCTGTCCTGGTAACATTAGGTGAGTCCAGTAGTTATCCAACCTGTCCTGGTAACATTAGGTGAGTCCAGTAGTTATCCAACCTGTCCTGGTAACATTAGGTTAGTCCAGTAGTTATCCAACCTGTCCTGGTAACATTAGGTGAGTCCAGTAGTTATCCAACCTGTCCTGGTAACATTAGGTTAGTCCAGTAGTTATCCAACCTGTCCTGGTAACATTAGGTGAGTCCAGTAGTTATCCAACCTGTCCTGGTAACATTAGGTGAGTCCAGTAGTTATCCAACCTGTCCTGGTAACATTAGGTTAGTCCAGTAGTTATCCAACCTGTCCTGTTAACATTAGGTTAGTCCAGTAGTTATCCAACCTGTCCTGGTAACATTAGGTTAGTCCAGTAGTTATCCAACCTGTCCTGGTAACATTAGGTGAGTCCAGTAGTTATCCAACCTGTCCTGGTAACATTAGGTTAGTCCAGTAGTTATCCAACCTGTCCTGGTAACATTAGGTGAGTCCAGTAGTTATCCAACCTGTCCTGGTAACATTAGGTGAGTCCAGTAGTTATCCAACCTGTCCTGGTAACATTAGGTTAGTCCAGTAGTTATCCAACCTGTCCTGGTAACATTAGGTGAGTCCAGTAGTTATCCAACCTGTCCTGGTAACATTAGGTGAGTCCAGTAGTTATCCAACCTGTCCTGGTAACATTAGGTGAGTCCAGTAGTTATCCAACCTGTCCTGGTAACATTAGGTTAGTCCAGTAGTTATCCAACCTGTCCTGGTAACATTAGGTTAGTCCAGTAGTTATCCAACCTGTCCTGGTAACATTAGGTTAGTCCAGTAGTTATCCAACCTGTCCTGGTAGTAGTTATCCAACCTGTCCTGGTTTAGTCCAGTAGTTATCCAACCTGTCCTGGTAACATTAGGTTAGTCCAGTAGTTATCCAACCTGTCCTGGTAACATTAGGTTAGTCCAGTAGTTATCCAACCTGTCCTGGTAACATTAGGTTAGTCCAGTAGTTATCCAACCTGTCCTGGTAACATTAGGTGAGTCCAGTAGTTATCCAACCTGTCCTGGTAACATTAGGTGAGTCCAGTAGTTATCCAACCTGTCCTGGTAACATTAGGTGAGTCCAGTAGTTATCCAACCTGTCCTGGTAACATTAGGTGAGTCCAGTAGTTATCCAACCTGTCCTGGTAACAACAATTAAAGAAATCCCCAGATTACATGTTAACCACTTAATAACAATGTCACCTATGCGTAGTACACAGATGTTGCTACACGGTTTTGTCTTCATTTAAATATCTTTATTTAAAAAAGACTTTGTGAACTAATAAAAAGTGTAGATAACATGTTGAGCACTAGTGAATTACAAAAAAAATCTAGATTAACGTGTGCTAATGCATTTTTAGTCAGTTAACGCAATAGTACATATTTGATCATTAATGTTTTGACATTTTAGGGGAAGCTGAACTACCCTTGCAGCCTTAAAGAAATCACCGTTTGTGACCCCTGCCCTGTGTTGTCTACCGAGACTGGCTACGTCACACTTAGGAGGCAGAAAGCTAGAGGATCAAGGAGATGCCTACAATTTGAGACCAAATGCAATGTAGCCTAATTACCCTGTCAACCTCTTATCTCCACTTGATCAGTTTGTAGCCTTCTGTGTCAGCCACATAGACTGTATATTATTAATTTACAGTCTATGGTCAGATAACCTGAATATAGGCAGGCTTGGTCAACCAGTATCCCCGCCTCTCCATTCCTACCCCCCCCGACAGCCACCCCTTAGTTTAAATAATATTTTGACTAAGTTACAGATTGTGACACGTCAGACGTCATTGCGCGTATCCCAGAATTTTGCAGGTGTTATTTGTATCTAATATTAACAAATATTTACACATGCCTACTATCTGGCTTAGAAACTATCGGATTACATCTGCTGGAATAAGGAGGCAATTTTCTAGAATTTAATGTATTACTGATTCAATGTAAAATTTTGGAAAAACAATTCTGTGCTTATCAAGGCAATCCCCACCAGTAATGGTAAACATGGTAAAGTATCTGTAATATTTTTCCTTTGCCATTAAAAATATATGGGATATCAAAAACTGGAGACTCCCTTTAAGCTTATATGTATCCCTGTCATAACTTTGAGAAAAGCATGCAACATTAATGAAAAAATAATTGTGTGGTTTTAGAGACAGACAGTAAAACTTTAGAGCAAACAGTTTGTATTTATTCAAGAACTTTATGGGAAGTCTAAAAATTCACCTAAAATGAAATTTTATGATTCCAAATTTAAAAAAAAAATTGGGACCATGGAGGGAGGAGAAAAAAGAAAAGAAAAATGTCTAATTCTTAAACAAATCTATGCTTATGTTCTACACATGCAAATATTTTTATCGCTTGTAAACTGATGGATAACTTCAGGCCACTAAAATTGTAATCAAACACCGAAAAAAAAACACTCTTTACCCATATGCAACTGATTGTGGTCACAAATAGACATTTTTCTTGAAGCGGTCAGTAACATTGGGAATCACTTAAGAACGTTCATTCAACATTCATCTCATTTCACCCTAAAATTAAAGTCATTATCTATGCATGTTCACAGGTAAAAGATTCAATTTAAAGGTCTTTTTTTTTTTTTTTTCTTGTCGGGCCAATTTAATTCAACTGACTCCACGTCTGTGGTCAACATTTTAAACAGGCATTTTAAATGCATACAATTGACACAATTTGGGAAATCATTTCCATTTTAATTAAAACCTATTTTACTTGCTTTGGATAATGTCATACAAATGCTTTCAAGTAGAAATTAACAATGTCAGCAGTCAACTTGAAGAATTCTGACAGGTGGAAGATACAGAGGAACAAAATACTCAAAAGTACTACTTCTTAAATACAAAACAATGACATATGGATACTTGGCTTGAAAGGTTACATTCTTTTAACAAATAATTTAGAAAAGTTTTGCATTGCTAATGTTTCCAAGATAAGCCAATAAATGAATCACCCAAGGTCTGAGCACACTAAGGTTAATCACATTTAAAATAAGTAAAAAAAGGTTATTTAAAATGGTTTTCAACAAAAGGTTAAACACATCACCTGGATCATTGACCATTACAGACACAAGTGTTTTTTTTTTTTTTTACAGGTGATATTTAAAAATAAAGTAATAAAAAAGCAGACGTAGAGCCAGACAGCAGGGTTTGTTAATGTCTAAAAAGGTCCCGTCACACAGTTATTCCAGATTTAAAATGGGTTTTCAGGGACAGGTTGAAGCAGAATTGAGTAGTGGCCGAAGCACATTCAAGGAAAACCTTGATGTCGCTGTTCCAAAGCTAAGAGTCCTGGACTGTCACCACTCATCTAAATTACAAACCTCAATTTCTCAGCCCATGAATCTGGTGGAAAACTACACTGTGCGAGTTCAGCTGTACAGTTCTGCAGTGACTACATGCGTCTGATTCAGAGTCCTCCAGTGTCACTCCATATTGTCTGGGTCTGCCTGGGCCATGTAGGCATCCAGCTCAGCATCCAGGTGACCTTTGGTCTTCGACATGTATGCGTCCAGCTGGTTGTCCAGTTGTTCACGGGTCACAGCTTGTCGGCCAACACCTCGGCCCCGCCCGCGGCCACGACCACCTCTACCAGCAAAACCACCACGGCCACGCAGTCCACCACGGCCTGCCCACCAACACACACACACACACCGCAATAGTGACTAAAAGCACTCAGAAGGGTAAACAATTCCCCTCAATGTCTATTTATGATAATTCAATTAGATGAAAAGTACAATCCTTTTTCCTCACTTAAAAAAAATAAATATTGCTTCTGACCTCTGGCTACTCCTCGTGCTGCTCCTCGGGACAGAGCTCCCCCTCTGCCAGCAGCTCCTCCACGGTGACGGCCTCCTCTACGCATTGCCAGACGGCCAGCAGAGCCACGAGCTCGCATGGGACCACCTGTAGAAGACACTCGCTTCCCTGTGCAAGATGAAGTAAAATCACTCAATGCACACCCGTGACAAACTGTAAAGACAATGAAAAATCTACAGACATGGAAGTGAAACCCTGCACTTGGAATCCGAGCCATATTCTTGTATATTCGTGTAGGGTTGTGAATACACACCTCTCAGGGACAGAGCGCCCCTCATTACTCCTCCTCTGGCTCGACCTCGAAGACCACCCCTGGTCATCCCTCGCATTCCTCCCCTGCCTCCAGCTACTCCACGCATCAGAGTCCCGACAGGCCGGCCCAGCCTGGCCTGGATGTTGCTCTTCCCCAGGCGCTGCTTTAGGCTCTAACACAAGTTATTCAAGGATGCAATTATGACTAAATGATATCAGACAAACAAGGTTGTTGTTACGGGCATTCAATAAAAGGCCACGTTAACACAACAGTGGCCTTGAGTAAAAACAAAACTGTAAGATGCAGCTCTATAGATTGACTACTAAAACAGTCACACAAAGACAAATATGCATTCACACCATTCACCAGATTTATAAAGTCGCACGAACGTCTGATTCCATTTTATAATCTCAATTGTGGAGCTGGGCACATATGCACAAGCCTCATTTCCACTACAACAGTTGGCCTCAAATAATGTAAGGCCCTTAAATATTGATTGCATATAGACACTTGTGGCCTCTCTGACACGCAATAGACCTGTCAATGACAAACAGTGTTTACCCCTGGTGGGAAGTCTGGGCACATTCTTCCTCTATGAATACTTTTTTTTTTTTACGTTTTTGTACAAAGAAAAAGCTACTCAGCCGGACGGTTCCATTTATTTCCACTACTAAAATATTAAGGCTATATATTAGGGCTGTGTGAATGAATACTGAAAGGCGAATATAATTCTAATAGTTATAAAAAAAAAGAATTTGAAAAAAAAAAAAGATTTGAAAGCTGAAATTAATACAAATTTGTACTTAAAATGTGACTTATAAATACGTTGGCCAGCGTCTGCTAATCTCCCTCTTCGAGCCTTGGCCTACCCGCATTTCTCACTCATGTCATGTCTTATGAACAATGAGTTAGAGGGAGTGAGAAACAAGGCATTGTAAGGTCTAAGCTAACATTACGTACCGAGTGACAGTTTGAGGCTGGAATTTGGAAGGGCAGGAAATAGTTGACATTCACAGAGCCAAAGTGCTTATGTTAACATTTGTAACCTCGTTCTTGTTTCCTAACTGTGTTGCGAGATATAGGAGCTTAGCTGGGAGCTTCATGGAGAAACCTAAAGTTTATGTTAACTGCACTACAGCTGTCAGAGAAAGCTTCAACTTCATCCGTTTCCTTCCATTAGCTTTGTCAGTAACGTAACAATCTGCAAGAAACGGGTTTGTTATAGTTTATGAAAATTTTTTTGACAATGCAAGCTAACATCCACTACATTTTAGACACAGTTTAATTACAGAGTTCTGTGGATTTGCGGTTGTTGCTGTGCTCTTGTGGTGGAAAATTTATGTTAAAGTGGTGTGCAATGCGTCATTATGCAAGTCCCCTTCAAGGCCAGGCTAATGGTAGAAGGCCCTCTAGTGGATATAATATGTAACAACCACATGTTTATAGTGGCATTGACTGTTAATGCATAAGCCTGAGTAGTGTAGTACATATCATTTAACAAGCTGCATTTGACCATTACATATTGTAATTGATATATTTTTTTTTTTTTAATCTAATTTGCATTGTATTATAGAGAAACAGCTCTAATAAATTTATACTCCAAGCATGAGTGTTCCTAACAGTTAATCACTTGTGTTAATTTAGTTGCAAACATGTGTAGTTATATCCTCCTACTGTCTGACACTGAGTTCTGTGTTTACTGTATATATGAATTGATTCTGGTCTTGTGAGAAAATGCAAGACTTTTTAAAAAAAAAAATTTTTTTAGGAATTGTATAGATTCAACCATCTGAATTACGTTACAGGGCTTGAAAAACTATTGAATAGGCGTCCCCAGTCCCAACTCTACTACAGACAGGTGAAGAATCTATTAGATTAGTCATTTGGTGGTGGGACGTTAAGCAAGTAACTGTAAAGCCTTGTACACTTAGTCCACAGGACAACGGAATGTTTTGAAAAGGTTTTCCTTTGCTTTAAACCATCTTGCAAGTTATACTCCGGGGATAGATGCTACTATTTTAAGCACTGGCCCAGCCTAAGCCCCTACATTTGGTGGTCAAGTACATTTTTGGTGGTCCAAAATTAAACCCATACACAAATGGAAATTGAACGAACAAAACAGCCTTCATTAATGTGACACTTCAATAAAATGTAAACATTAACACAATGGAAATATATATTCAAATTGAAAGCTTTTGCAAATATTTTAAAAGTCTTAGCTCAATTTCTTAAAACAGACTGATAAAAATAAAATGCAAAGGGCAGGGGTTCCTTCCCTGTTTGAAAATATACAGCTGCAAAACTTGTAAATGGGAAAAGTAAAATATCCTATATTAAATAAAAAAAAACATGTCAATCTCTGAGAATGCGCCATTAAACTATATACATACAAAACAGAACTGTCCCATCCCATAAAGTTAAATGGGAAAGGGGGTGATGATTCACCGATACAAATTAGTATCTGGTTGTATTATCACAGATAGGACAGCATCAGACCCTTGGATCAATCTAAATTGGCTGAGATTTATCATGTTTGCCCAGTTCTTGCGTTACAAATTGGTTGATTGCCGCTTTGCTGTCACTACAACAAGGCTGCTGCTGAATGAACAATGCTGTTGAAAAAGACGGGGGCGTCTTTGTGTGACGCCCTTACCACTTGTGTGATTAAGGACTTTGAGTGTTATTTAATATGGACCTGATATGTTATTTGGTTATGAGTGGCTAGCAAATTAAGCTAAAGTTCTACTATTAGCATGTCCTAGCTTTTCTATTCCCTGGTCCCTTTTACAAAATATTAGTGTTCAATTGAAGTTAGGCAGTACTTTCATAGAATTTGCTTATTTTAATTTAGAATAAAAAATACATTTACATTAAAACATTAAGATGTATTGTCCCTGAACCATGTAGAAGCCTCTGTACAGTGAAGGAATAAAATATTTGATCCCCTGCTGACTTTGTACATTTGCACACTAAAAAAGAAATGACCAGTCTATAATTGTAATGGTAGATTTATTTGAACAGGGAGAGACCAAAAAAAAAAAAATTCCAGAAATAAACGCATTGTCAACATGTTTATAAGTTGATTTGCATTTTAATGAGGGAAATATGCATTTGACCCCTCTGCAAAACATGACTTTGTACTTATTGGAAAAACCTTTGTTGGTGATCACAGAGGTCAGACGTTTCTTGTAGTTGGCCACCAGGTTAAACACATCTCAGGAGGGATTTTGTCCCACTCCTCTTTGCAGATCTTCTCCAATTCATTAAGGTTTTGAGGCTAACGTTTGGCAACTTGAATCTTCAGCTCCCTCCACAGATTTTCTATGGGATTAAGGTCTGGAGACTGGCTAGGCCACTCCAGGACCTTAATGTGCTTCTTCTTAAGCCACTCCTTTGTTGCCTTGGCTGTGTGTTTTGGGTCATTATCATGCTGGAATACCCATCCACGTCCCATTTTCAATGCCCTGGCTGAGGGAAGGAGGTTCTCAACCAAGATTTGAGGGTACATGGCCCCGTCCATGGTCCCTTTGATGCCGTGAAGTTGTCCTGTCCCCTTAGCAGAAAACCAACCCCAAAGCATAATGTTTCCACCTCCATGTTTGACGGTGGGAATGGTGTTCTTGGGGTCATGGGCAGCAATCCTCCTCCAAACATGGCAAGTTGAGTTGATGACAAAGAACTCCATTTTGGTCTCATCTGACCTCAACACTTTCACCCATTTGTCCTCTGAATCATTCAGATGTTCATTGGCAAACTTCAGACAGGCATGTATATGTGCCTTCTTAGCTGAGGAACCTTGCGGGCGCTGCAGGATTTCAGTCCTTCACGGCGTAGTGCATTACAAATTGCGTTCTTGGTGACTATGGTCCCAGCTGCCTTGAGATCATTGACAGGATCCTCCCATGTAGTTCTGGTCTGATTCCTCACTGTTCTCATGATCATTGCAACTCCACGAGGTGAGATCTTGCATGGAGCCCCAGGCCGAGGGAGATTGACAGTTCTTTTGTGTTTCTTCTATTTCCAACTGTTGTCACCTTCTCACCAAGCTGCTTGGCAATGGTCTTGTTGCCCATTCTAGACTTGTGTAGGTCTACATTCTTGTCCCCGACATCCTTAGAGAGCGCTTTGGTCTTGATTGATTGCTTCTGTGGACAGGTGTCTTTTAAACAGGTAACAAGCTGCAATTAGGTGCACTCCCTTTAAGAGTGTGCTCTTCATCTCAGCTTGTTACCTGTATAAAAGACACCTGGGAGCCAGAAATCTTTCTGATTGAGAGGGGGTCAAATACTTATTTCCCTCATTAAAATGCAAATCAATATGTAACATTTTTTTTGAAATGCGTTTCTCTGGATTTTCTTGTTGTTCTGTCTCTCACTGTTCAAATAAATCTAACATAATTAGAACAAAATTATAGACTGATAATTTTTTGTCAGTGGGCAAACGTACAAATTCAGCAGGGGATCAAGTACTTCTTCCCCCCTCACTGTATCTAGATACTTAATCGGTATAGTCTTATAAAATTGATTGTTAAATGTCGACCAGTTTACATTTCACATGAATTCACGGCTGTGTATAAACTCAGGTGTTTTGCTACATCCCACCAAGCACTAAGGCTACCAATGCATTAGCTGAACTTTACAGAGCCTATAATGTGTACATCACTTGAGCCACAGTGAAATGTTTTGTGTATACATTTTAAATGATAATAAAACACACTTGACTGTCTCTCTGTAACCAATTTCACAGTCTATGTCTGTAACTGGTAGGTGTGGCCTCATAGGGAAGCGAAGCAAGTGCATTCTGGGAGTCGTCTTTCATACACACTAGTGCAGTGCCTGTTGAAAATGTGCCTGTTTGAACAAGCTGATTGCTTGGCCTGTGGTATTGCCGCTTTTTTGGTACCCCAAAATTACTTATAGAAGGACCCAAAACCACTTGTTATGCAACTCCACAGTATAGCCTACTACTGACTTACGGTGTAGGCTACTTCTACATCAGTGGAAGAAACAGTACTACTATATTCACCAGATAGAGAATGGGGGATTTAGAATTTAGGTATGATCGCTAACGAATTTAGCAGCTTGACGGTTAATGGTGAAGTAAGGGATTTGAGTCGCGGGGGTATTTTAGTGACGTAATGTTATTAGTGTTGTAAGTTAGCAGTAGACTTCAACTCAACCCAGAGTGAGTATGATGAAAACTGGTTGTCTGCCCGGCTCAACTCAGATGTCAAGTTCAAAATCGGTTTGAGAGAACACACGCACGGCCTAGAAGGCACCAACTTCTAAATAAAATTGACATTTCTACTACATAAATGACCCAATTACCTTTCCAGAGGTAAAATATCCCTTTAAGACATTTCATTGTAAATATCTCAAAATATTCATTCATGCAGGTGGAAGTAGCTACAATTCATCAAGTACACCATCTCTTACTTCAGATTAATTTGGTCTAACATTTCATCAGGTTATGTAATTAAATTGAAACAAATTCCCATCACTAATCTTGACATTACTAAGAAGACTTGTCTCACATATATTACAGACACCCCTCTTCTATAAACTCTTACACAAATATAGTATTGGTGCAGGTCAGTCTACACCATCGCTCTACATGGTAAAAAGGTCCACTGACACTTGTCTGAGCCTTTCCCTCACCTGCTTGTGACTTAGAGCAGCTTGCACGGAGGGACGGTTTTCCATCTGCTGGGCCAGCCGGCGATTGCGGGCACTGGCCAAATGCTGCTGTTGCATGGTGGCTCGAATGCTTACCGCAGTGGGCTGCTTGTTCTTCAGCATGTTAGTGAAGCTTTAGATGTGGGAGGGAAAAAGAGGGAAGTAAAAGAAGGGGACAGGGGATAAACAGAGGAGGAGGAAGCAGGGTTCCACATCAAGTAATTTCTCATATCATGGATGAAGTGCTCTTGCTATGCAAGACTTATGCTCCAGTTTTTGGCACTCATTTTCTCTCTCAACCATATGACAATCCAGAAAGATTTTTACTTGAATTCTGCATGTTTTCAAACAAGCAGAAAAAGTAAGGCAAACTAAAGATAAAAAAACTCACAGTGCAAAGACAGACCGAAGGACAGAAGCAGAGACAAGGTGCCAGAAGAAGAGCGCAATTTGCCACTTACAGGCCTCCAGCTGACTGGCTGGGATGTCATCATGCTGCAGCAGCAGAGGCCCTGGACGTGAGGACTGCCAGGTCACCCAGCCACTTACAGCATGGACCGTGACTTGTGGGTAAACCACTGAGAGAAGGGAAGGAAAAATGGGAGGGGGAAGGGGAGCTCTTTGTCACGTCCAAGCAAGGACTGAGTACCTGGTCTTTCATAGAATATGAGTTGTGAGGAATAAGAATGACAGAATAGAAGATAGAGGTGCTTCAATTCCACAGGTTTGCCCAATCTTCCTGGTTAAGCCTTACTCTCCCCTTTATAGGTGTACACTTGATGAATCCTGTACTGTTTAAGTAACAGGGAGCAGGAGTGCCAGGGCATTTGTAGGCCAGTGGTCTGGTCCAGCATAGGCTTACCCAGTATGACCACTACCCTCTCCCCTTGTCCAGATGTTTGCACTGCTCACACAAGATATGTGGCCCAGGCCAGCCCCTACTGATCCATGTTACAATCACATTTATCTGAGCATCAAGAAATGTTGACAAGACCAACAAAGTTGAATGAGCAGTGCACACACTGGGGACAGTCAGAATAGCCTCCATGTTGGGTCCAGTCCCAAATTGTAGCCTTCCGTAGGGACCACTAGAACCTTCACAAGCAAAGGCTGGCCCTTGCATCGGGTGTCTTAACTGCTGACAGGGTGCGTGGCGCCTCACCGCTCATTTAGGGACACTTTGGTGGTACTTTTCAGGACAACTTTTTGGGAGGAGGCTGTGCTCATTTTGATGGACTTCACTTGAAGGCTCCTGGAAACAGAGGGAACAGAAAATAAAACAAGGTCATAAGAAGTAAGCAAAAGTCAAGAAAATTTGATTGTACATTGCATTAAATGTATCACACATACGTTTATGGTTGGTATTACTTATTCTGAGCTTAACACTAATGTTCTAACTGGGTTCTGATAGCTTGTTCCATATTGCCCATCAGCCCAACCCTAGTCGGCAGTGGCAAAACAAGGTAAAACGTAAGTTAATAGGGCAACTGTTCAGCTTGTCTTTACCTTCACAAAAGTGCTTGTTTTGCCACTGACAGGCTCAGATTAATATAGGTGTTTCAAAACATTATGGAAAGGATCCCTTCAGAGATTTTAAAGACCTCTTTGAGACCACTTCAATCAGAAACTGCTCTTAAGTTGTGATTGCTAAACCTACCTACTAGAGTAGTGATGCTTGGAAAAGATGACCCAAAACAGCTTTTCACAGTTTCATTTTGTTGCTGTCAACTTTGAATGAAGTGTATTTTACAATGCTAAAATTACAGTTTATTTACATAAAGTCTGGAGGGTTTAGCGAATGTAATCTTACCCTTTAACAGAAAAGTAGACCTCCTCAAAAATCCTTTCCGTAATGAAATATATTAACTTGAGCCTGTCAGTGCAAAGCACTTTTGTGAAGGTAAATACAAGCTGGACAGTAAGCAAGGCTTACAAAATCCTTAAAAACTCTTTCAGTTTTTATAGGACATTCTTAATTGCCACTTGGTCTTTTAATCCAATATTACGTAAACCAACTCCTTCAAATCAACCTAAAATGGTGGCCTCAGTGCAATAATCATTCGTAAGGCCACCGAGGAGGTCAAGTGAAATGTTCTGAACAGCTGCCCGTGTATCACGGAAAAACAAACACATGCAGCACAAGATTCTGATGTGCCATGAAGTTACGAGAACATGCATGTTTGATTCCAACCTAATGAGCTCCTGTGTCCCTTGTGTGTATAACGTTCGCTAGATGAAGTAGATTCAGTTCTCTGTTTGGAATGAATGTCTCGATTCTCAATGATTGAATCATTCAGGTATGGTATAACGCTAGCTATACAGGAAAGTGCGACACTTATTTTGGTAAAATAATTTTGAGTCAAGAATACGTAGTTCCCTATTCACATGTCCTTTTTCGCGATACCAAGAAATTGGCTTGACTAACAAAAAACAAGTTAGCTGGGCGGACATTGCCTTAAAATAGGTCTTAAATTGGCCCATTTGTCAACTCTAAACGCAATTGTTTGCGTTTTAAGTAGGTTAATTACATTTCAGGTACCTAAAATGCTAATGTTCAGTATTTTTACTTACAATGAATGTTGCGTCGGTCGAGAAAAGCCTTTCAGCCAGCTCGGGTTAGCCTTAGCTAGTAGTCAGCAAACGTTAGCTGGTACCGGTGGGACACGGTGTGGCCGTGTGGGGTCTCCTTGTATTCTTCTGTTTAAATATAACCTGTAACACGCTACCTTCCTCACTAAGCGCTGTAACAAATGAGCTAACTAGATGGGTTCGGGTCTTTCTCAGTAGAACTATAAAATGTTGGCGATAAGATTTCGCTGCGTCTCCCTAAAATGGGGCTGCTAGCTAAACTGGCCGTCCACGGTAAGAAAATGGAGAGGTTCTTATGACGCCTCCAACGTCAGGAGGACGTAGCTTCCTGTCTGGCCGTTTGAGGTTAGTTATTTCTTTAACTGTCTATGGTCGATGCTTTACTAAAATGGCGGCGGCTTTAGTAGCAACTTCTTCAGGCAAAGATGCTTTAGCCGAAGGGTTGCTCGACCTCCTGAGACCAGCTATTCAGCAGCTCGATTTGCATGTACACTCAGTCAGGTAAATGCGGTTTCTTATTGAATCTGTTATTTACTGTTATTTAATTTTTGCCTACATCACACACCCTGCTGTCATCCGTGTTGTAACCCCTTGGCAATCCTTTAACGTTAACTGTCTCGTGACTTTCCAGAAAATGTCGACCCGGTGATGTTTACTATTTTATAATTCCCATTTTAATACTTTTTTTTTAATACAGATTAGTGCAAAATCCTTTATTGTTTGAGTACTGATAATGTCACATTACGTATTCATCTTGTGTTTGATGTGGGTTATCTTTGGTACTTGATAAATGTTTGTGCCCATATAATGAATAAACCGGCTCACAACTGCACTTGAACCGATAAATCGCGGTTTGTATCATCTGTCCTTCCTCTGGATTAATGGGATTCTTTTTTCTTTGCAGAGAAAGCCAGGTAGAATTAAGAGAACATATAGACAATCTGGCCACAGGTAATTCATTTTATGTAGGCCTATTTGTATTTGCCTGTTAAATCCCTGACTTCTTAATTAAAATGCCACACTATATATAACAAAAGCTTAAATATAAAGTGCATTAAATAACTTGTGTTCACTAACCACTGGTGTGGTCTTGTGTGTCTTTGATGTGCATTATTTGCAGAATTATGCCGGATAAATGAACATCAGAAGGTGGCGCTAGACCTGGACCCATATGTAAAGAAGCTGCTGAATGCCAGGCGAAGAGTAGTGCTAGTAAACAACATACTGCAGAATGCCCAGGTCAGTTAAGCTTTTGCTGTGGAACTTCATAAAGTGACACAAATCAATATGTTCAATAGTAATGTGAAAGTTTTCTCTAGTAATGAGAAACCCATGGAGAATCATCACAAACTCTGCAGTTCCCCTCAGCTTTACAGGTCTTTTAGCAACTTGAACATGCTTTGGTTTTCTGGCCTGCTGACTCTGCTCTCATCACACTGGTGAGGCAGCTGTTTTTAGAGAAATGGCTCTAATAAAGCCACTGTACACTACCAGCTCAGCAGCAGACAGACACAGTTAAAGACTAGCTGGTGAACATAGTGAAACATTTAGTAGCTGAAGAGCCAAATGTTTTTCTCAGGAGGTGGTAGAAACCACACTAAAAGCTAAAAGCTAAAAGAGGAAGGATATTGGACTTCAGTTGAACACAAACATCATTCATAATTTCCGCCTGATTGGTTTCATTGTTAATAATACATCTTTAAATATTCTATACAACTAGTGCTACTGCTAATACTGCTATCACTGCTAACTTTACTACTATAAAAACTACAGCTAATACTTGTAGCAGTGTTAGTCATAGTATTACAATTACTGTATCCTGCTACTCCTATTGCAACTTTTGCTATTATTACCAATATCGTCTTGCATTGCCATACCTTCCTCCACAGTGCTGCACAGGACGGTCTGTCTAGTATACACAGCATTTGGGGATGGGAGAAAAACGTGCTATGGTTTATTGGCATTTTATTTTTAAACCAATCACAATCGTCTGGGCGGCACTAAGAACCAGACACAATGACGGTGCCTCTGCAAAATAGTCACTTAAGGGGACTTAAGTGTACGTTCAAAAGTAGTTTTAGTCGTTCAACAGAAAACTTAGATTGGACAGATAGTCTAGCTAGCTGTCTAGATTTACCCTGTAGAGATCTGAGGAGTAGTTAACCATAGTCCTCAGAAATCCACCGGAGGTTAGAACGCCAACACAAAGAAAGGGACATCCGGCCTAAAAAGAGGGACATCTGGCGACATTTCCGGCGGCACCTGAAAGTGAAACTTTGTTGATATAGACTATTAACAATTCAATTTCAATTTATTGTATAGTGTCAAATCACAACAGGAGTTATCTTAGGACACTTTACCGATAGAGTAGGTCTAGATCACACTATGATTTACAAAGGCCCAACAATTTCCCATGTGCAAGCATTTGGTGCGACAGGGGCGATGGAAAAACTTGCTTTTAGGGAGAAACCTTGGACACATCCTAGCTCTTGGTGGGCGGTCATCAGGGACACAGAGACACTGATACAGATATACAGGACATGATAGGATTCATAACAATTATAACAGACGGTATGATGAGCTGTGGCACTTATAGTAACAATAAAGATAATCAAACTATGACTATAAATAATAGTAGTTGTAGCAGGACCACAGCAGCGGCTGCCAGTGTGATGTCTGGGTGTTGAGCAGGACCACAGCAGCAGTTGCCAAAAACTAACCACCTGAACCACCAAATCTGCCAGGCAAGAAAGCATATGGACTCCGGGAGAATAAGTTCCCCGGAGCTATGTTAGTAAGAGAGAGAGAGAGAGAGAGAGAAATGTTAGTGTGTAATAGGGCTGGTCCGAGGCAAACCTGGGCCAGCCTTAATTATAAGCTTCAGCTAAGTGGAGAGTTTTAAGCTTACTCTTAAATGTGGGGACCGTGTATAACTGCTATTGATATTATTGATAATACTTAAGTACTTCTAGTATTATATTACCATAAATACCCATTAAACCACTATACTGCTACAACTATTGCTATAACTACTAGTATCACACCTGCAATTAACAACCAAATTTAAAAATGGAAAAAAGGTACACAAAAAGTAACACAATGTAAAACAGCCTCATGACCTAAATATTCTATCCCCAGGAACGTCTGAGGCGACTCAACCACAATGTGGCCAAAGAGACGGCACGAAGAAAGACCATGCTGGAGGCTTCAGGAGTGTTCACCTCCCGCTCCCCCAGTAAACCCTGAGCCTCCTCCTCCGTCAGCTGTCCTGCACTGCTTTGTCTGATGTTGCCATAATACTGTTAGACAGCTGCAAAATGGCAAAATCCAAAAAAAGCAACTCTAAACTACCACCAGATCATACATTGATTCTACAAATAAGAAATATTTGTACGCATGAGCAAAATGTAAAAAAAAAACAACAACTGTAATGTCACCTCATCATGCGGGACAGATGAAGACACTTCAGCCTGAGCAATCTTGGACCAAAATAACCGATCCTTGTTTTGCTGGTGGAAGCATTGTTCTTTAAAATGTCAGCCAGTTATCATGCCTACTTTCTGGCTGTGGGAGGTGGTTGTTCACAAATGTGATTTGAATAGCTCTCTATGAATTGAAAGGTAAAGGCTCTATTGCTCAGTCAGTCAGCATCCGACGGGTTAAACTCTGCTGGCACTGGCAGGGGTTTAGAACACCTGATTGCAGTGTCAAGATGAACACCCCAACAATGGCAACATGTAGCACACTCATGGATGTATTAAGATGGGCATATGAATAGGCATGTGTGATGGCTAACCAACATGTGCAATGGGATTGTTGTTTAATTGGCGTTGCTGCCTATTGGGAACTGCAGTGTTTCCACTCTTGTTCCCATTCCACATTGACAGTCAACACATATAAATGCAAATACACTGACAGTGATGTGTGTAGAATTCTTGAGATGCTTAGCCTTGACAGCAATTTGATGACCAAATGCAACATTGATGATTAATTTAGTTGCGACTCTGAGAAACAGTTTCAAAGTGTTTTTCCCAATCTGAAAACCTTTTCTTGACAGAACACGTCTGCTTGCACTTGTGATAGTATTATTAAGTAATATTGTAAATATTTCATTCAAGTGTAAATCTTTTTGTAGCACATTTGCTCCTGTGTTTCCTTTCAATCTACAGCAGTGTCACTATTCTGTTTTTTTGTGACTTGTACATTACTAGCAAACTGAGCACTCGTCCTTCAGTCGCCATGCTTTTACATTATTTAACAAGTGGTTGGTATGTTTGTCAGATAATCAGTAAGCTTGTTTCTGGTATCAGAAATAAATTGATGAATAAGTGACACATTTAATTGTAATAACACTGTTCTTTAAGTTTGACACTTGGGCCTTCAAAACCACATACTGTATATAGTAACATATATGAAATGTTGGACATTAATAAAATTAGGTGTGTACATTATATACAATATTTTACTGTTTTTGTAAACAGTAAAATCTTGTTAAATCAGTTTCTGGACTTTTTGTTGAATACGAATTAAACAGACTTATAAGTTGTAAGTTGCTTCAAATGCAACAAAGGAAATCAGAAGCAGTCAGATAAATGAAAACACTGTTCTGTGTTTTCATTTAGATTTGGAAATGGCTAAGGTTATGGCCCAATCATCAGGAAGTTGGTTCTATCTGTTTGCAGCATTGTAGCTAATCTAGGTTGTACCAGTAGACTGCTACCTAAGGATCTAAGGGAACAGACGTGTATTATGGCCTGCTGGACATAAAGCAATGTTTGGGTGTGGATATAAGACCTATAATTGTGTTTGAGATGATAAAATGCTGTTTTACTTATTGCCCTAATGTCATTGCTGAAGCTCAGGTTTGTATATATGGATGCCTACTTTACCAACTGAGCTATCCTGGCACCCAACTTTTTGTCTTCATAACCCTGAAATTGACCTGAGCAATAGTTTTCATTCTCTCCTACTTGTTGTCAACAATAATTTCTGTCCCTTTTTTAATTAAAGAACATTTAATTGCATTAAGCTATTTACTTGCTAAAGCATTAATATTGTGAGCCTAAAGGCAGTTTTATGGTTGTGCCTAAACTCCACGGCGTAGCTACACTGTCGCTCCTACGACGTCTTGACCTTTTTGGAGTTCTGCGTCAAGGTTGAACATGTTTCTTTGCATTGCAGCACATTTCAATTAAGAGAATGACAGCAATTAGTAGTGACTCTAGAGAGTCTAGAGAGTGTCTCCCCTGTTCTTTCTGACCACGGCGGGAAATCTGTAGCAGGAAAAGTTAACCCTCTCCTTGATTGTATTTTATGTGAAGGAGAACCAGGAAATGAGTAATGGGAAATGCAACACTACCAAGCTACTGCCAAGTGACATGCATTGCCGCAACGTGTAGTTACATTTTTTGAGTATGGTTTGGCATAGACGCAGAGGGGACTGACGAGGTACGCCGTTAATTCTACGCAGAACCATAAAATGCCCTTATAGGACCATGTTTAAGTTAAACTTTGGTTAAACTAGATCTGCAGCAGGTTTAAGTTAAACCTGGGCCCCAAGAAAGTGCACTCGGCTTTGCAGCCAATCTTTCCAGTGGCCATTTGCAGGATTACACAGGTCACCATTGTAAAAGAAATGTCTGTAAAACTAATGCAAACAAGGTCAGAATTTTTTTAATATGAACTTTATGCTTGTAAAACTTGCTTCAAGCTAAGAAAAGCAATTAAAAAAGTGACATCACCACAATGTGTACGGGCCAAGCAAGAACTTGTGAATGGGGCCAGTAGGAGAAACACTACTGCACATAGTGAGCCACATCACCAAAGCTGAGAAACTCTTTTGGTGAATGTGCCAGGTGAGCGATTCAGTTGAACCAAATAGGCACTATTTTGTGATCCAGTATCCAGTAATTATTATACATCGATAGTTAAACCTTAGTTAAACCATATCTTGGGAAGGTTTATGTTTAAATTAAGTTAAACCAGGTCAGTGGTGTGTGGCCAGGATAGCTCAGTTGTTAGCGTGTGTGCAAATATATAGAGGTTGACTCCTCGACGCAGCAGCCGTGGGTTTGACTCCGACCTGCTGCCCTTTGCTGCGTGTCATTAGCCCTTCTCTCTGCCCTTTCATGTCTTCATCTGTCCCGTGAAAATAAAGGCCTAAAAATGCCCCCAAAAGCACTAAAAAACAGGTTAGTGGCAGGTTTAAGTTGAACCGGGTCAGCGGCAGGTTTTTTTTTTCAAATATATTTATTGAAGGAATCGTTTAAACAGGGGTTATACAGGGTTATAAAGTGGACCTTCTTTCACCAAGCTACTTGGCAATTTCCCCGTAGCCCTTTCCAGCCTTGTGGAGGTGTACAATTTTGTCTCTAGTGTCTTTGGACAGCTCTTTGGTCTTGGCCATGTTAGTAGTTGGATTCTTACTGATTGTATGGGGTGGACAGGTGTCTTTATGCTGCTAACGACCTCAAACAAACTGGAATTTAGGATAATAAATGGAGTGGAGGTGGACAGTTTGAAGGCAGACTAACAGGTCTTTGAGGGTCAGAATTCTAGCTGATAGACAGGTGTTCAAATACTTATTTGCAGCTGTATCATACAAATAAATAGTTAAAAAAAACATACATTGTGATTTCTGGATTTTTGTTTTTAGATTATGTCTCTCACAGTGGACATGCACCTACGATAACAATTTCAGACCCCTGCATGATTTCTAAGTGGGAGAACTTGCAAAATAGCAGGGTGTTCAAATACTTATTTTCCTCACTGTAAGTCAAACCTTGCTTAAAATGGGTCTGTCGCCGGGTCCCATGGCATGAAAATTATAAAAGATACTTCAGATACAGTATTAGAGGACCACTAAGGTCTATATAAAAGCATCCAAAGAGCACTATGTCATGGGACCTTTAAATAATTTCAGGCATATTTGAGGTAAAACAGAGACAATTATTCAACAGTTATTTTAAGTCTGGTAAGTTGTGTTGAGTTGTTAAATGTTCAAAGTTTATTTAAAGTGCTCATATTATGTTTTTAGGCTCTTACCCTTTCCTTTATAATGTTATATATCTTTTTTGTGCATGTTAGATTTACAAAGTGAAAAAGCCCAAAGTCCCCCCCCAAAGGGACTTACCATCTCCAACAGAAAACACTGTTAACAAACTGCTCCAAACAGCTCTATTGTAGTCCAGCTTTTACTTCTGTGACGAACATGCGTTACACATGTTATATTGCTCGCCTAGTTACTAGAGTGGCACACACTCATACTCTGCTTCTGGCTGGCTAGTAGTCCTTATCTAGGCAGCCTACAGCACATGTGCGACTCCTAACAGCAATGTCTCACTCTCTAGTTAAAACAGAGAGCTCAACACCCAGAGTGAAAAGAGGAGCTGCAGCAATGTGCAGTACAACAAAAACACAGTGTTTTTTAAAAGTTAAACCATGTAAACCATGTAAACCTGCTACAACCTCTTAATACAGTGAACCTGAAAATGTATATTATACCTTGTCTGCAAAGTTCAACTCTTTGAAAACCATTAGTCTGTAAAATAACCTGGTCCAACATGTTAGTCAAGAGAAATATTTACTGACAGTTGCAGTAGAGGAATGGAATCACCGCCTGGGGACCTTAAGCACATACTATACTTTATCACAGTCTGGTGGACTGGGACACCACATGGCTTAATTTGACATAATTTGTGAGATTTGTAAAATATTTTTAGACTATTGATTTTTTTACAAAAAATTGTAAAATTATGATTAAGTTATGCAACTGAACTAATGCATTTCTTTCCTTAACACTTGAATTGAGGATGAGGGGTCACAGCCAAGTAAAGGTTGAGAAATTGTGTACTAGTGGGGAAAACACTGAAGAAGGCATAGTTTTCTTAAGCACATTAAAGAGTGGACTGTTGCTCAAATAACAGTTGCTGTCCGTGTGTGTGTGCGTGTGTGTGTGCGTGCGTGCGTGTGTGTGTGTGTGCGCGCGTGTGTTGGGGGGGGTAATCTCAGCGGCGCCACCTTAAAAAAACAGTCTCGCGGACCTGTCAATCTGACGAACCAGACAGACCCTGGCTCACGGCCCCGCTGTGAGAACTGCTACGTAATTGGCCAAAAGCAGTAGTCCCTGTGAGACCTTGCCGCCTATTGGCTGCAGCATGTCGAGACACTGACGCGCACGACGTCTCCCCTCTATTGTTATTGTGGCGTGCGCGGGTGAACAGACAGGATGCACGAGGAGACAGTAGGGCTGATAAAAGGATAAAACAACCGAGAAACAAGCTAGCGCAGTAAAACGTATGAGAAATAAACACTAGCTCGTTACATTACAGGAATTTGTATTAAACATTAGCCCTGTAAACGCAGAGCAATACATAGGTAGCCTAATACAAACGAGTATTAATACAGATAGCCGCTCTATTCAACACATACAATACGAACAGCTATCAGAGTACAGCGATCTTTCTGTCCAACTTCTTCTCTTCACTCTGGCTGATGTGTAAGTACAAACTATTTATCTCCATCTTTGCTTTCTCCTGCTCTCGCCAACCAGGATAACCGAAATGTGAGGGGGAAGTCAGTCACATTAGCTTGCTAAATTGTTGCTTACTGTAACCTGCCTAAAATGCTGTTCTGCTGTCTCAGTCTTCCAACGATAACCTTACCGCTTATACTGGCCGACATTGTACTGTAGCCTATTGTGCTTTTTCAATAGCCTACCTTATTTCATTCTATTCGTTAAACTTTAGGCAGTCAGATCAATTAGTCCTATACATAGAATGTGTGTCTTATATGTATTTATTTATTATATTATCTGGGTCTTGAACATGTTAAGATCAAGGGGTTAGCGATGTGCGATAAGCATGTTAACCAGTCTGGTATGTCAGTGAACTGCAGTGAATGGCCTGGGCACTGCTCACGGTGTATTATGCACATAGGGCTCGGTTCTTCTGACGGATCACATTGTTGTAAGTTTTCATTTGAATTGTGGGGCCCTCTAGGTAGGCTACCAGATTGGTTTTAGACGTTCGGCCAGTATTATAAACAGTAGCCTATGTTTAGTAAGATACATGGACGGGAGGTGGCGCGCGCGCGCGTGTGTGTGAATGTAGCAACAGTTACCTGTGTCTGCCAGCATATAGGCTTCTTATGCTGTATGAGATATAAAGCTTATATAGCCATGTTGCAGGACATTCTACTTACCATTAAAAGTCCCATTACATGGTGCTCTTTGAATGCTTTTATATAGACTTTAGTAGTCCCCTAATACCGTATCTGAAGTCTCTTTTATATATAACTTAGTAGTCCCCTAATACTGTATTTGAAGTCTCTTTTATATATCCAATCCAATCCACTATATTTCTATAGCACATTTTACAAACACAAAGTTACCAGAGTGCTGCACAGAAAACTCAAACATACAAAACAATTAATATATAATATTGTAAAAACAAAATAAAAAAATATATATAGACCTTCGTAGTCCCCTAATACTGTATCTGAAGTCCCTTAGTGGTCCTCTAATACTGTATCTGAAGTCTCTTTTATATAGACCTTAGTGGTCCCCTAATACTGTATCTGAAGTCTTTTTTATATAGACCTTAGTGGTCCCCTAATACTGTATCTGAAGTCTCTTTTATATAGACCTTAGTAGTCCCCAATACCATATCTGAAGTCTATTTCCCAAAATTCAGCCTTGGTGCAGAATTACAGCCACTAGAGCCAGTCCCACAATGAGATTTCCATAGTATGTGCCATTTCTGAGATTCCTTATGACTTCATAAAGGGCAAGATTCCAGATAGGGCCGTCTGAGCTTTCATTTTCTCAAAGGCAGAACAGGATACCCAGGGCTCGGTTTACACCTATCACCATTTCTAGCCACTGGGGGACCATAGACAGACTGGGGAAACTCATGTTAATGTTAAAAAACTTCATAAAATGACATTTTCATGCCATGGGACCTTTAAGTAATCTCCCTGTGCAGTATATTTGGTTGTAAATGTTAATACAGTGTCAGTATTAAGACAACAGCAATGTTCAAATGAATGTTACAAGTGTGTTAGGCTGTAATCTGAGTTATTTGTTTAAGTACATTCATTCACATACTATACTCTACAGTTTTGAAGCACTCAACTATTTTCATTTTATGCTGCATTATACTTATACTACATTTCAGATGTAATACAAAACGTTTCATTTAGTCGCCTGTCATTGGCGTCATAAAACCTTTGACCCCTCTGGTTCCTCTAATTTCCGTCAAAACTCGGGAACCCAGATGATACATTTGAGATTAATTGTAAATTATACAATGTCACAGAAAGAATAATACTCAGTAACCATAATGCTTTCTTAGCTTGCTTTTTGCCACACAGCATAATTTTGTCATTGATTACATGCCACTTACAACACAGTAAATGTTGTGGGTAGATGTAGCTAGTAGTTGTGAGCAAGTGGAAAAACATTCAAGGTGAGTCCGAGATGACATTGATAAGATAGGATATTTATTGTTAACCCCAAGTAAGGCCAACGAGGCAAAATAGTGATACAGAAATTAACTGAATCAAGGCAAGCAAAACAAAACACTTTCACAAAATAAATAAATTGACATGAGAGTCAAAAAGATCACATTATAAAAAACTCACTGTTTCCTAAAGACAAGTCATTACTGGGGGCATCCAACGGACGTACGCCCTACTCCGTCAGGTTTTTCCATTGACTGTATATGTATTAATAATAATTTAATATTAATGGTCTATGGGTTTTTCTCATGCTCTCTCTGTCACAAGCAAACGCAACTGCCAGACTATATAGGCCTGAAGCCCACCCCTCAAATTGGAACATACCAACTCTACAATGCAGGGGTGGCTCAGGTAAAAGCTCCATACAGCCAAAATGAACATATCTATTAAATTAAACTGTTAGCATACCGTCATTTTACTGTTAACAAACAATTTAATTATAATTAATAAAATATTAGTAGTGTTGTAAATTAACAGTTCATTGTTACACATTATATTCCTCATAAACTATATTAGGCATCGGGTAATGATTACAAAAATGTTTGTAAATCTCTAAGAAACCATTTTTAAAACATCTATGAACATTACGTTGATAGATGGACCAGATGTTCCTAACACGTTGTTAAGGGTTACTAGTTGGTTTGTAAACGTCTATAAACAGTGTCTGGATGGTTATTGTAAAGTTGCAACAGATGACTATAATAGTTAATAAATACTTAGTAAAACATCTGTAAACATTATTTAGCTATAGAGTTAATACTTTGTCAGTGGTTAATATTTAGTAGTTAGTCTATAAACAGTGTCTGGATTGTTTCTGCCAGATCTGAGTTGATGTCGGGTTAGGGGTTGTTTTTCACATGCTGCACTAAGTTATAACAATTTCTAATGTTTGTATTGTTTAATTTGTCAAAATATGTCATCATTTTGGCATGGGCTTAATAGGTACCTTAGCGCTCAATATTTTATATATTATCATTTTTTCTCCACTCCTACAGTATGGCCTGTAAATTTAAATATGTGTTGTTGTTTTTTTACTGTGAAAAACAAAGAAAGAAAAAGCCAAACTTAAAAAAGATTCTTCTTTAGAATATAGCCAGAAAACTATTTAGAAAAAAAATATTAAAGCAGCAAGCACTAATGAATGGCCCTAGCCCCTACCCGCATGTTGGGGGCTACCGTCACGTTAGTACAGCTGTGGATTTCCTAACCATCTGACCCTGCGCTCAAAAGATAGATATGGTTTCTAAGTGGAGTGCGTGGCAGTGGAAACAAAGTATTTCAAAACTTGTAACATGTACTCTCTTCACTATGTGGCGCTTGAGAACACAAACTACTTTACCTCATGTTGTATATTGTGTAATTTGATTCAATGTTTAGACCACAACATATGCATTTCATGTAAATTGGATGGGCTTTGTCAACTTTGGCTGATTTCCTGTTGTCATTAGATGCCGCTGTGACTAAATATGGGCATATGTGTCTTCCCGGCCGGTACTCTTGTCCAGCATATGAAATGTGGGGCAGATTGGACTATATAAAGTCAAGTTACAACAGCTTCCTGTATCACGGCGAAACATGCAGATTGCCCACCTTGCAACGGCAACACGTTGTAATGTTATTACAAAGGCTTTGCAAATTTAGCATCCTGAAAGTCTTGACATGCTGCTAATCAAATTTGAGAAGGATCTGTTGAGTTTTCTAAGAGGAGTTTTAAAAAGTTCCATACATGTAAAGTGCCTAAAAATAGCATGTCCTCACATGACTTTTGACATCATCATTCAAGCTATCAACTATTTCTTTGTAATTTAACACCAACCAAATAAGAAATGTATTCCTTTTAGTCACTATGACCACTACTACGGTCAGAAACATTGTGCCAAAATTTGGGATATACACTATGGATTTTTTTGTGCCGATGACCGATACGGGCTGCCAATTTTCCTGAGCAGATATTTTGAGCCGATACTGCTTTTACTTCCTCATTTTACATTATAAAAATACACAATGATGATAACAAATGTTACAAGTCTAAATTTAAAAAAGGAAAATTTATTGAACTTAACATTTTTTTTTAAGAACAGGTGGGGTAGAGCTTACTTGTTCTACCTCACCTGTTTTTACTATTTCTTAAATGTTGTAGGTAGATAAACAATATTTAAGAAATAATAAAAACAGGTATGGTAGAACAAGTAAGAACAAGTAGATATTTGAATTATTTTTTGTCTTTGCCTTTTCAGCTCCCATGCTTGCCAATATAGTGCAGATGTTGCAGCGAGCCTTACTTGGAGTAGAATGTGTAAAAAGCCGCCACACTGGATTTGTTTTCGGGAATCTGCCCTGCAATTTCTTTTAAAAGAATAAACAAAAACACAGATCAGTGTCACTGCAATCATCTTACATTCATTTTACCCAAATTATGTGTGCAATGCGCATCATATGGATGAACCACTGCATATGGTTAACTGTGCAAGGGTAAAAGGCTTTCATCAACATCTACAACACAGGCTTGATGATGGTCCGCAACCTCCTGCCAGAGGGGAGGGGTTTAATTAACCCTTGTGTTGTCTTCCCGTCAAAATGAAAATCAACACTTTTGTTGACACGTTTTATTGATGTTTTGTAACTTTTTCTTACGTTTTTGTCCCTTTTTTCAACACTTGACTATTTTTTCAATGTTTGCCACTTTTTTCACTTATTCACTTTAGTTTTACAGTTATTTTGGGAATTTATGGTCAATATTATTTATTTATAACAAGCTAGGAAAGTATACCTAATGTTTGAGTTAGAAAAGCAGAAATTAGTAATTATTTAGACTAAAATTAAAGGAATGGATGTTGATGGATAATCACAGACTGGAATATGTCCCCTTTTTCTCTTAATACTATTTCAAAACCACTTCAATTTGTTTTGCAAATTCTATAAAATTGAATAAGACACCCCAAAATTAATGAAAGTAGAGATTTGTACTTGCCAAAGAGCGTTGTGTAGAATCAGGGGTCACACAATCTTTCCTGCCAGGGTTCTGGAGGCATACAGGTCCTGGAGAGATGGTAGATTGCAGCCAATCACCTCCTCAGCAGAGCGGATGATAAGCTGCAGTCTGCCTTGTCCTTGGCCGTGGCAGCAGCGTACCAGATGGTAATGAAGCAGGTGAGGATGGACTCAGTGATGGTATAGAAGTCCACCATCATTGTCTTTGGCAGGTTGTATTTCTTCAGCTGCTGCAGAAAGTACTTTCTCTGTTAGGCTTTCTTGGTGAGGGAGCTGATGTTTATCCCAGGAGATGATGGAGCCCAGGAAGACTTTACAGTGTTGAGGCCCAGTGGGGCTGTGTCCTTCCGGAAATCTACAGCCATCTTCACTGTCCTTAGAGCATTTAGGTCCAAGTTGTTCTAACTGCACCAGGTCACCAGATGATCACTCTCCCACCTGTAGGTGGACTCATCCCCACCAAAGATGAGTCCAATGAAGGTAGTGTCGTCGGCAAACTTTAGGAACCTGATGGACTGGTGACTGGAAGTGGAGCTGTTGGTATACAGGAGGAAGAGCAGACGGGAAAGGATGCAGCCTTGAGGAGAACCAGTGCTGATGGTCTTTGAGTCTGAGGCATGTTTCCCCAATTTCAAGTGCTGCTTCCTGTCAGACTAGAAGTCTGTGATCCACCTGCAGGTGTAGTTAGGCATGTGCAGCTGAGATAGCTTGTTGCTTGCTGCAATAGGATCCTGGCATAGTCCAGGTGTCCAGGTGACAGTTGTGGAACGGCCATATTGGATTACTGATGGAAATTGACGATGTACATTTGCCCTATAGGATTACGTTGCAGCTTGTTTTTGGTCACTTTAATCACTTAGACACAAATGCATGAGAAAATATGGTCCATTAATTATCATGGAAGACTAAGAGAACTAGTAAAAATTCACATTTGATGAGCTGAAATAATTCCCTTTCTCTGTTTTTGATATGTTTTGTTATGTTACCAATTTCCATTTTGATATTTTACGCTATGAAAATTTTGTCAGATATTGACAACCAATAATATTATTGCAGTTATGGCTGATAACCAATATTGACCAATGACAATATGATCTGTATAAAAGAAGTTTTTATCATTTTTTGTCCATACATAATCCCATAAATCATTAATTTTCCACATTGTTTTCTCTCAACAAGTTACAGAGCTCCATAAAAAACGTGTTATTTCAGTCAGGACCACTTTGTCAAAATAGATTCATTCATGTGCAATTTGTATTTTGGGGGAATTGCTCTGTTCTGGGGCCTCCCTGCACTTCCACATGCATACGTGGAAAGCACGAGGCCTCTTTGCCTCTCTATGTGTATAAATGGAAAGCTGGGACAGCAGCAGTGAAGGATCCCCGAAGAGTACAGAGCAGAGCAGCATCAATGACAGAGACACAACATTGATTAAGTCAGACAACATAAATTTAAAAGGAGGAGCTGGGGTGGAAGTGGGTTGCAAGGGCTAGCAGAGATATGCAGCAAGGTAGGCTGAAAAAAGCAGTTTAAATAGCGCGCGCTATTTGGAACTCCAATCAAAAGAAGGAATCAGCTGAGCCATCAGCTGGTGTGCTGGCTTAGGAACTGTCAGCTATGAGCTGAGATATTAGCCAAGCTTGAATCTGTGGCCTGCCATAATTTACACTATGCTTCATTTCAGTCAGGACCACTTTGTCAAAATAGATTTATTCATCTGCTATTTGTATTTGGCGGTATGGCTCTGTTCTTGGGCCTCCCCGCACAACAGTTGACTCCTGCTTATTATTGTATGAGTAACGCAACAGCTTGTGTCAGGTTAATTATTTTTTTATTTTAGTAATTATTAATATAGCAGTAAGATGGGGAAATGTTCTCTGAGTGTCCACTTGACGCAAGTCAACCCCATATTTAAAAAATCCCAACTTTACAGCAGAAATAAACATGTTTACAGCTTGGTACAAAAAACATCCCTGATGTGAGTCGAGTGCAGATTTGAATCGCGCCCTTTACGACAAGTGAAGATGTGAGTTGCGCATGTGTCAATTTGCAACAAGTAGCATACAAGATGTTAACAAGAGACTTCTGTAATGTCAATACAATAAAAATGGACCTACTTAAGTTAAGTTAGGTTTGTTCACTGCTGGCTACAAGCTAGCAGTCAAATACAACAATGGCTGTCAGTTGAATGGTGTTTTGCGCTAATGTTAGCCACCAAACAATCATAGATAGCTCAAACATTTTTAAAAAATGCTAGCTTAGCTACAAGCTAGCAATCAAACACAACAAATACTGTCACTTGAATGGCATTTTGAGCTAGGGTGACCAGACGTCCCCGGTTTCCGGGGACAGTCCCTGATTTTGGTGACTTGTCCCCGGCTGGATCTGTCCCTGGAAATGTCCCCCGGTTTTCACTGTCCCAAAATTGGAATGAAAGAAAGAAAACTCTGACCAAACGGAGCCGATCGAGCAACGCTTCTCGGAGTTCAGAGATGTTTTATAGAAAGTCGTATTTTACGATGCTAAAATGACTGATTATTTACATGGAGTCTGGTGGGTTTAGCAAACACAAATTCGCGGACTTTTATGTTTTAAAAAATGATCTTAATCTTTAACAGAAAGGTCGACCTCCTTAGAAATCCTTTCCATAATGTTATCAGACACTTAGAATATTAATCTGAGTCTGTCAGCGGCAAAACGAGAACTTTATGAACGTAAATACAAGCTGGACAATTATCTTATTAACTTCCATTGTTGCTTGTTTCTCTGCTGCCGACTGCAGCGATCTCGTTTCATACTGCATCAATGTCAAAGGAACATCTTTCCTCAATAGTTTATATTGTATCCGATACTCAGCTCTAGGTCTAGTGTCCCCGTTTTAAGTTTTACAAAAATTAAAAACATGACGTGTTTTGGAGGTATATATCTTCTGAGCTGAAAATGTCCCCGGATTTTGAGCTAATGTTAGCAATCAAACAATCATAGATAGCTAACACGCTTTTGAAATAATTTCCATCTTCTGTTATTGTTTGTAATGAGAAAAGTTGATTATTTCATGGATTTCACAAATATCAGTATGACACGTTATGCTGTAAACCGTTTAAATCTCAGCATGCACAACTCAAATCTGCACTCAACTCTCATTGGGGAGTGACAACCGTTTTGGTTTCTAGAGCTAATTTCAACCTTTATGACAACTGTATTAAGCCTCATAGCCTATACTGTTAAGATATTTCTGTATAAAAACCTGCATTTGTGATGTATTTAAGTATCCTGAATGTGTCATGTCTTGCATTTGTAGCAAAGAAAACTGCTTGAAAATTACTTGTTAATTCAGCCTTAATTGATTGAATTAACAAGCAATATTCAAGCAGTTTGCCATATTGTTTGAATGAACAGGAGTGGCCAATGTGGTATCTACATATATATACAGTATATATGCTCAATAACGCGTGGGCTGCAGCTACTGCACTTTGCATTTAGGCCGCTAGCTTGCTCTTGATATTGTTTGTGAACTTCTGGATAGCAATTTGTCATATAAGTAATGAAATTGGTGGTGTTGACACGGCATATTCATCTCATTATTTTGACCTTGCAAATATTGCATACCCTGATTCATGTGTCTCTTTTTTCATCTAACATCTGCTGAATTCTATGTGTTTGCCAATACATATTGTGCATCCTTTAATCTTAGTGTCTCCTCTTCGATTTGATTTAGCTCCTCATCTTTGTCCTTACGGTTTCATCAAAATGAAATTATTTGCTCTTGTCCTCAGTCCATGGGATTATAGGCCATTGTACAATGTGAAGCGTTTTGAGTTTCTCAGAAGTCAGTACGACTGCAGTAAAAATTGCCCTCACACATATAAACAAACTGGTCATGGATGAGTCTGCAGGGTGATTAAACCAGGAGTCTTTTTCACAAAGGCAGAATTTATAAATCTAGGATAAGTGATAAAGCAAGACTTGACCCAGTCAAATCAGTGCCTCCTGGCTTTGTATTTCACGATGGTGAAGTCAGGCTGAGGAGGTTCAACTAGGCCAAGCCAGGATTACATATTTTGGATTGAAGCGCGTTCACAGCTTTCTTTAAAGCAACACTAGATAACTTTTTGTATCTTAAAATAATGTTTCCAAAATGGTTTCACGCAAGTTTGCCAGATCGGGTAGCGGATCTGTAGTTAAAATGAGACATAATGGGACAGTTCCGCTTCCAACCTGTAGGGGGACCGAAGCGGGAAAAGTTATCTAGTGTTGATTTAACAGACCACGAAGTGGATCACATATTTGTGGATTCAGAAATGAAGAAGACACGTTGTGCATAATTTACACAGAGTGAGCAGCAGCCTCTTATGGAAGTATGATGAAGTGAAACAAATTATTTGTAAAAAAAAAACAGCTGCACAGCTGCTGAAAGACGTGTATTAACATATTACTCTTATCACTGACTTCATCAGCCATTTCTAATCATCTTAACATCTGCCATAACATATTCATTAAACTTCTAACAACAATATGAACGGCTTTATAAACGCAATGTAATAGTAGCAACAACTGTTTATGAATAATTGTAAAAATAATGGTCACAATGTTAAAATAATAACAGTACTTAACCAAAAGCAATATGTATACCTGAACAGAAAAGCACCAGAATTAACCAAGCCTGGTTGTTAGCCTAGCCTGGAGCAGGCTAGCTGCACAGAATAAATCTCCATGGTAACTTAGGTGCCACTGCTTTCATGAAACCGAGTCAAGGCTAAATGACTGGAAACTGGAAAAATACTGGCTTAATCTGCTATCTAGGTTTTTTTAAAGCCCTGTGATGTGCATAACCATGCAGTTAATAATAATGGTTAATGGTCATAGCAAGTACCATTACTTTTGATGATTTAAGATAAGATATGATAAGAAGATAAGAAAACCTTTATTTGTCCCACAGTGGGGAAATTGCAGTTTGCAACAGCAAAGATTAGAGCAGAGTATATTAAGTATATTTAAGTAGACTGATATGATAATGCAAATTTAAAGGGACAACCCATCAATTGTACACATAATGTTAAGGAGTACAACAAAAATGTATAGCATTAACCGTGTATATATAGTACCAGTCAAAAGTTTGACACACTTTCCCATTTACTACATAAGAAAGTGTGTCCAAATTTTGACTGGTACTGTATATAACCAGATATATTTACCACTTTTGCAATATGGGAAATTGTAATAGTCAGTGTTTTTGGTGCTTATTTTTTTTTCAATGTGACGATTGCAAAATAGAGACATATCACACTTTACTTGAAAGTATCAACATAAGAGTGACATGACATTGTCACAAACGTGTCATAAAACATTATAAACAAATCATAAATGTTTACGACGTAACGCTTTTTAAGTGTCGTTCGGTTTTATCATGACAAGTTATGATTAGGGTTAGGGTTCATGTGTCATGAATGTGTCATGTGTTAATGACAGTAAAGTGTTACCACATATTATTATTATGATTATTATTATTATTGCTATGATATTACAACTTTGACTTTAGTAAAGGACCTAATACTTCTTCTACCACTGATAATCTCTAATAACTGTTTTCACACTTAACTTCATCCATTAATTCCTGGTCTCCCCGCTCTACTAACAGGGACTGATTCAGAGCTTGGACATCATGATGCCAGTGAACTTTCTGGTCATTCATTGGCTGACCAACTTAATACCAGGTAAGCAAGGCAGCAAACATGTATGACATCAATACCTGGGGGCTATTTTTCAAAAGCATAATTCATAAATCCAAGGAAACTGATAAAGTTAGACCTAGTCTAGTCAGTGCATCCTAGCTATCTGCGTTTCACGGTGGCCAAGCCAGGCTAAGAAGGTGTGGCTAGGTCAAGCCAGGACGAAGTAATTTGGATAGTTTGGAGCAGTAGTTTGTTATTGTACGTTGCCACGCCTTTTCTCATTGTTTTGTTACAGCGGACGTGTTTCTTGCTTTACATATAGTCTGTGTTTATGTATATTCAATAAAGATGCACCGATTACAATTTTTAGGCTGATTCCGATTTCCGATTTCCATTGAGTTTGACCAGCTGATACCAATTTTAGCCGATTCTGATTGGATTTTTTCTAACTATTCACAGCACACACAAATATTTATTTTCTATCTTTTCTTTGATTTTGCATAGAACTTATATGTTCTATGCAAAATGTTATATTTTGCATAGAACATAGCACACTTTTTGAATAGATAATCAATCACTATAAAATACAACTATATACTTACTCCTGGTGTGGGAAATTCACACTCATCTAAAGTGCTATGTTATTTATGGAAGAACCATTTCCTTCTTTTCACATCCAATATCCAACAACCAAAATGTGATATATTTAGCAAACTAAACTTCTTTAGGCTTATGTATGAAAATAGGGAAACAGGTAATGGCAATACAATAATATAAATAACAATGATATTTCTCAAAACACACACAGGCCTGTTTGAACACCAACAGTAATGCTACCTGAAAACAGCGTGTAGTTCCTTTTTGGAAAGTTTGCTTTATTTGTCATTGTACCATAAATATAAAAATCCCGTTGCTGTCAACAGGCTTATCTGCTAACGTTAGCTACCGACAGTTACCTTGGAACAATCCAGCAAATAGGGGGTACCCTAGGTATGTTACTGTGCTGACAAACTGCCTGGGAGCTCCTCCCATTGTGAACCAGGTGGAACAAATCTTCCAGGAAATCCGGGCCCGGCTCTGTTGTTGGAGAGTGTTGTCAGTGGAAGGAGCATCATTAGACAGATGATTTAACGTTACCGCTCATTTTACACACAGTTTAGCAACAAAACTAAATGCTTAGGGAAGATTACTACATTTTTAATGTTGGTTTTGGTACGGTATGCATCCCCGTTAACCTGAAAAGTATTTTAAACAGTAATGTTAATACACCGTGTCGGACAGCGTCTTTTTAAACAGCATCTCCTACAGCTTCCAGCGAGGTGTCAGAGGCAGAGGCTGGGCTGGATTAACCATCAGGGCAATTGGTCACTGTTTAAAAAAAAAAAATCTATTGGCTAATATATCGGTATATCAGATTTTAAAATAACCAAATATTCGTATCGGCCTTAAAAATCCTTTGTCAGCCGGGCTCTATTACAAACGCAGTCTTCACTTTCCTAACTATGCATATTTTTGCAACCCGTTCAATCAAAATATTATGATAAATCAGGTCAAAAAGCTGTCTGTAGCTTTCTGCGGAGCGAGCGACAACAAGCTGGTAAACCGTGGTAAAGTTGGTTTTATATTGGAAGGTCAAACTCCATAATAGATTTTTTGAATATCTCTAATAGCCAAGGTCCAATATAAAACCAATTTAACTCAACCAAGATTAATTGGAAAAAGTTATTTTAAACATTTGTGCATCTTTTCTGTCTCTTGAATGCACTTTATAAATGCGGAGACTATTGTAAATACATCCATCTCCACTGAGCATTGCAGAAGCATGATTTGTTATTATGGAAGTATAGGCTATATGCTCTTGATGATAGTGACTTAGTAATTGTTTGTTGGGGTGGGGGGTCTTGAGTCTTGTTGCCCAGGACACAGGAAATTGTTAATCTGGGTTTGGGCAGAGGGACTGCAGCGTTAGCTTTTTGTCTTATCTGGGGTCTGATAAACAGTAAATTCATCAAAGTCAGTGTGACCAACGCTATTTTTCGATAAACTGTAGTGAAATACTGTCATATTTCACAGTACCCACATGAGTGCGGTTTTCATGTTCCAGTTCGTCAGGCTCAGAGGGGAGAGAGAGGCTGACTGTTCGCCTGAGCTCAGTAGAGTACACGGCTGTACAGAGCCGTGTATAATTACGACTTCATGACCATAAACATAAACAGCTAATTGAGCGGCAGTGTGGCGCTGCTACATGCCTATACCAGAAACCCTGCATGTGCACGTGTGGTATAAAATCGGCATATGTCAGACTGACCGGCAGGTTGCCGGTCATGGCAGATACATATATGTGGACATATAACAGACAGACACTGAAAAATGTGGACTCTGAAATCTAGAAACTATAAAGAGAGTTAAGTAAAGATGTAACGATACACTCAACTGTGTCCTCTTATCAAAAGTGCAACTGAAATAGTGTTTTATCCTAAATAACAAAAAATAACTAAAAAATGTAAGATTAAAGAAAGGCTTGGTTATTGCTAAGGGCATATGGTTCAGTTTAAATCCTTCCTCCACAGCACTGCGGAGGAGGGTCTGGCTAGTCAACACAGTCTCCCTGGATGGGAGAAAAACGTGCTCTGGTTTATTGGCATTTCTTTGAACCAATCATAATTGTCTTGGGCGGTGCTTAGCGCTGGATGGAGCAACAGTGCCTCTGCAAAATAGCCTCGGGAAGGAAGTTTTGGTGGAATGTGTTTACAATCAAATGAAAATTTGATAGTTGTCTCAGTTCCCTGAAATAGAAAACACAAATTGTGTGCTAAGAATGCCAAATAAAATGCACATCATGGTAGAGTAATATACATGATTTTTTGTATTAGAAAGAATACAAAAATAAGTAAATTTACTAAAATAATTAAAGATGTATTGGTCTGACAAGTCTGCCGTGGTACAGGACTTTATTTTATAAAGTAAAGTATATATTTTTTATAAACAGCTATTGTCTTAAACAGATAAATAGATAACTGATTAACACATTTTAAGTTAGCTAACAATAAAATACAACCTGAATGGTTCTAATGAAGATTTTTTCTGTAATATGGAGGCAGAGTGTTACACACTGTGCGGGTGAATGTATAAATGATGGTTTCATCAGTTCATCATGTTATCTCTGCTGCTGAAACCTGGTCTAGGAAGGTCATTACATACAAGGTATGTACTATTGTTAATATAGGTGTGTATTATTGTTAATATGTGGCTCTGTTTGGCTTTTTTTTTTTTTAAACTGATAAGGTATTGTGCTAAAGAGATAAAACGCAACCTCAATAAAGGATAATATTTTAATTTACTGATGGATTTTATTTGATTTTGCGTATATTCAATGTATCTGGATTTGTTTCCTTGTTTTGGAGGGATGATGGAGCTCTTGCTTTTTTTTAGTTGGGAGGCTTCTTTCATGATTCTCAGAGGTTCTTTCTTTTGGAAGATGTGGAGAGGCGGATGGAAATTCCCCCAGTTTTGCTTTACTTGTGTGGTTTAGGCTGTTTCTGTGAACCTTGAGGATGTTCTTGCAGAAATATAGGTAACATTTTTTCAATGGGGGTTGTGTCCCAAGATTCTGCAACTGGTTCATTAGATGGCTCCACACTTCCATACATGAGGATGGGTTGAATAGCGTTACTTATACATTTTAGCCATTTTATTTTTTAAATTTTCTTATACCTCATCTGTGATATAATCTATTGCTTTGCCAAACCACCCAGGTTCACTGAGGATTATGTAATAGTAGTAGTTGTATTCCATTGTATGTTAAAGTGTGATTCCTCCTATAGTGAAACTGTGTTTGGATTTCTCTCATCTGGCTTTTTTTTTGCAATACCATAATCGTATCGTATCATATCATATTCATAGAATCACGAAAATCAATCTATATTTTTTTAAATTTCTAAAAAAAATATTGTATGTCTACTGCAAATAGATACATACTTTATTATATATATTATAAAGTGTACATATATATATACACACACACACACACACATACTTACTGCAGTAAGTTCAACATGTTATCTGAAAGTGGTGGCATACAATTAATAATAATTGCATGCCACCGACATAGCATGTCTGCTTCTGGTGTGGGAAAGGGCACTTCTGAACTGTCACCACTAGAAACCCGAACGCCTATAATCAGGGAAACAAGTGTGTGTGTGTGTGTGTGTGTGTGTGTGTGTGTGTGTGTGTGTGTGTGTGTGTGTGTGTGTGTGTGTGTGTGTGTGTGTGTGTGTCAGCCACCACAGTGCCTCTATGTGCTCTGGGCGCCTGACATCACAGACTAACTTCAGCAATTTTACACACAAAAACTATATAACAACTTCATTCTTTGCAGTGTCTGGAGTATTAGGAGATATTGTTAAAAAGTATTGCAATTATTTAATGTTATTTAACGTTATCTTGGAATTATACATTCATTGGCAACAGTTACATCTGGCTGCTTGCGCTCCATGGGTGGGAAATGTGATGATGTCACAGCACTGATGAAATATTGTAGGCCAAGGTGTTTGGCGGACCCAAAAATTAGAGGCGGAACCTGAGGATAGTTACAATGATTTAATGATGAACTCAAAAATGCACAAAAACCAAAGAAGTCCAGGAAACAAGCAGGCAAAAACGGGTAACCAAAAAATAAAGTCCAAGTAAAAACAGAAAAGAAGAACACAAACACAAACCAGGAAGACTAACAAAACAGCTATCCACACAGGAGAAAAACACACACAGTAACACTACAATGATTGGACAACGGACAAGGGGAACACAAAGACTAAATACAAAGTGTAACAAGGTAATAAGAGGCAGGTGACACAAGGGAAAAAGACAGCAGACAAGACAGAAAACCAGGAAGACAGGAAAACAGACTACCACAATAAGACAAGACAAAAACACCCAAACCATAACAGTACCCCACCCCAAGGGACAGATCCCAGATGTCCAAAACAAAGCAGGCAGAAACAACCCAGCAAGGGTGGAGGGTGCCCGGAGGAGGGACGACCCAACAGTCAAAACAAAAACAAGTCCAAAAAACATTCCAAGGAGGGCAGCAGAGCTTAGGAGGAGGAAAAGCAAAAAGTCCATGGGGCCGTGGAACGGCGGGCATTAGGGAACAGGGGCAATGGGCACTCGGAAACTGGGGCCATTGGACACTCGAGGACTAGAATGCTGTGGCCAGCAGGTGGTGGCCCAACTGACCGACGAAGGTAGAGCCCCTCAGGCGCCCGAGCAGGGTGGTGTAGACGGTACCCCTCTGGAGGTAAAGCAGGACAGCGTAGATGGTACCCTTCTGCCGGTCAAGCAGGATGGCGAAGGCGGCACCCCTCTGGAGGTTGAGCAGGACGGTGAAGGCAGAATCCTGGCGGCCGACAATGAAGGCAGAATCCCTCCGGTGGCCACACAGGACGGCGAGGGCTCTTAGGCGGCCATTGGCGTGGGTGAAGCCTCTCGAAATGATGGCTGCGAAGGCAAATCCCTTCAGGAGGCCGTCAGCGAAGGCAAATCCTACTGGCGGCCGAGCACAAAAGTAAATCCCTTTAGAAGGTTTTTTCAAAGGCAATATCCCTCTGGCGGCTGAGCACGAAGGCGATATCCCTCTGGTGGCCGAGCACGAAGGCGATATCTCTCTGAGGGCCGAGCACGAAGACGATACCCATCTGGTGGCCAAGCACAAAGGCGGATCCCTTCAGGAGGCCGTCTGCGAAGGCGACATCCCTCTGGCGGCCGAGCACAAAGGCGATACCCCTCTGGTGGCCGAGCACGAAGGCGATACGCCTCTGGAGGTCAAGCACAAAGGCGATATCTCTCTGACGGCCAAGCACGTAGGCGATATCCCTCTGGCGGCCGAGCACAAAAGCAGTATCCCTCTGGTGGCCTTTCACAAAGGCAATATCCCTCTGGCGGCCGAGCACAAAGGCAATACCCCTCTGGAGGCCGTGGCGTCTGCTTGGGTTCCTTGGTCAGCTCGGGGATACTGGTTAGCAGGAACTTGGGTACAGGGTCAGAGGTGCCTGACCAGGGCAATGTCTCTGGTGTACCTGACCAAGGCAAAGTCTCAGGGGTCACGGTCAGCTGAGGCACTGGGAGACTGGTAAGCGCAGACATGGGGAGAGCTGTCAGCGCAGATAAAATAACCCAAGAAATGAAAACACAGGAACACTAACACAAACCAGGACGACAGCTAACCACACAGGAGACAAAACACACACAGTAACACTACAATGATCTGACAACGGACAAGGGGAACACAAAGACTAAATACAGAGGGTAATGAGGTAACAAGAAGCAGGTGACACAAGGGCTGGGAAACAGGTAAAAAGACATCACACAATCACAAGGCGGGAAAACTATAAGGCAGGAAGTAAGACTAAACAAGACAGCACAGAAAACAAGACTATCACAATAAAACAGGAAACAGAATATATACAAGACAAGACCAAAAATAACATAATTACAAGACAAGACAGAAAACCAGGCTCAGAAATTAAGACAGGAAAACAGACTATCACAATAAGACAAGACAAAACACCCAAACCATAACACAGGGTGCTTCTCATCTGATCAATCCAATACACATAGGGTTGTCAAAATTGGCCATGTAACTGACATTTGAATATTCTTTCTTGTCTTTTAAAAGAGCTACATATCTACATATCTACACATTACAAAATAAACTAATAGAATAATGTCCTATACCGTAAAGCTTTATATAAAGACAGCAGACCTCTCCTCCTCCCTGCTTCTGCACCGTTAGTCAAATTTAACAACTTAATGTTTCATTCACACACTTTAGTCTAGGCACATCACCAGATGAGTGACAACTTTTTCCATCTTATTTTTTTCTAAGCAGTGTAGCACAACCTAAGTCAACCTAAATTTCTGTCATACAGTAATGATTTGCTAACATTTGTGTAAGGCTAGATGTCTGGATTCAGACTGGGGATGTTACTTCCTTGCAAATGCCTGGGACACCCGCTAGTCCTGATCCACAAATGCATATAGTGGAAATCTTCCTGATATATATTTTCCATCACCAGCAAATTAGATTTACATTTAGAGAAGGCTGTTTAGAATCTATCCCAGACTCAAATTTCACGGAGGTTGCCAGGCTGAGACCGCAGCATCCATGGTCTCTTTGCCAGACCCTCCTCCAAAGTGCACTGAAAGAGCATCCACAACAATGTTGCTATAGGCTTGTCTCACATAGCCAGACATTACTCCACAGCACAGCGGAGGCGTTAGGTGCTGGCTATGTTGACAGTCATAAAAGCCTGTGCTCACGTGGAGCTCTGTAGCCAACTGACTGACACGTTTTCGGCTTAGAATTACGATAATAACCGCAAAAAACACAACAATCTTCCCGTCCTCTCCACCTGACGGATAGACACACTTCCTAGGTTTAGGATTACACTAGGAACGGCTAAAATAACACTACTTTGCCGTCCTCTCCACCCAACTGAACACACATTATTGGCTTAGAATTACAACAATAATCGCTAAACACACTGCTAACTCATGGTCCTCTCTTCCCGAATTACAGCCCCCCCCCTCTCTGGGTGAACAGGCTACACGTTGTAAACAGCCGTGAACCGCTTGCCTGGTCTTCCAGTAACATTAGCAGGGTTAGCATGGCGGCGTTAGCCAGGAACGTCAGGATCCCTTTACTGGCTGTTTCTCAATTTGTTTTTGCGAGTAACCAACTAGGGTACTAGGGTAACTATATTATTCAATGTGAGTCTACACAAAACCTAGTAGCCGTGATAAATTAACCTGAAGCTAATGCTTTGGAATTTAGCCAACTTGGCATCCATTTGGGCTCTAAGCTGTCTCCATCTTTCAAATACATCTCCAATATTTACCCATCGTTTTTAACTTATCTGGTCATGCAACTGTTAGAAACACGCTGGGCTTTTTTAGGTTCGTAGAATCAATCTTCGCTGATCCCGTTTTTGTGTTCGCTGCTTTCATGGGGTTACTAAACTGACAGCTGTAGTGGGTTGGGTTTAAGTTTTTACAGGTAAACCTGGCAACTCGGTCTGGCTGTCAAACTGGGCAGTTGATAACAACACACAGGCCAAAACATTAACAGAAATTCCTTCGCAGAATGGAAATTTCAAAAGGTAAAAATAATGGCATTAGCATTGTTGTCAGAAAAGAGTAGTATTTCAACTTAGTGTTGATTAGTATCTGATGACTCATTGGGTTCATTTTGGGATTTATTACAGTAAATATGTTACATATTGGACCTTTAAGCATAACAGGCCTTCCTCTTGTGTCTTGTGGCAGCAGCATCATGTCAGTGAACCCTCCGAGCAGCAATGACGCCTGCCTCAGCATTGTCCACAGCTTAATGTGCCACCGGCAGGGCGGAGAGAACGAGGGCTTCGCCAAGCGGGCCATTGAGAGCCTGGTGAAAAAGCTGAAGGAGAAAAAGGACGAGCTGGACTCGCTCATCACTGCCATCACCACCAATGGTGTCCATCCCAGCAAGTGTGTCACCATCCAGAGGACACTGGACGGACGGCTGCAGGTCAGTGCGCCTTGTAAGCTGGTGCAGAGATCATTCATCCTTCAGCTTAACATTACAAATAATTTAAGAGATTATGAAATAGATCAGGAGGGGGGAAGGTGTTAAGATTTTTCCAAATTTCAAGATTCCCTGCAAACTAAGATAAACAGTTGGACTACAAACAGACAGCTTTTGTTTTAGCTTGTTTTTACTGTTTGCTCTGTTTGCACGGGACTGTGCAAACAGAGCAGATTGAAATATCGCTTCCTTCATAGTTACAGTATGCCTGTAGACAGGTAAGTGGATATTATTAAGTTGCCTATTGACTTTTTACTCACAAAGGTTTTATTGTAGCCTACCTACAGTAACGAACCCTGCATTAGTTCATCTGTGCCAGCAGCAGTAATCCTCTCTGTATCATTCCCAGTAATGTACTGTGTGTTGTGTACGCACACCTCTTGGCTCAGCTGTGTGTGTGGAGCACAGGCATGGCTTACAGAATCCAAAGGGCAAGTACAGGGGGCTGGATTTGTGCTCTGCCTGTGTAAAGTTACGGGCAGATGCTTGAATTGCTGAATACCAGAACGCATTTATTCCTCATCACATTTCATGTGAAGTTGATGATTATTCTGAGCGCCGGACTGAAAGCTTTGTGTGGCCCATGAGCCGCAAGTTGACGATGGCTGTTAGAATGTTAGAATGCATGCTAAGTAAGGGATAATGTAGAGCGAGTCAGTCATTATTGCTTATGACCACCCCTACACGTCAGGGTTCTGCATCACCCTGTCAGGATTTTAATTTGTAATAGTGGTGTGCTCGTTCTACATCATGCTGCTTATTACACAGCTCCTTATTATATTCATTTGAATATAGCACGTGGAAATAAATAGAGAAAATAAAAGTCACTTGAGTGCTACTTCCTGTGATTGTCTCCCTTAGGACACAATATCAAACTGAATCCCCTCTCAAAACCTGCCGCGTTGGCTAAATCAAATCAACCAAATGTGACATGTCAACATTTACTCTCAACTCACTACTCCAAAAGACCTGGCGTAACACTAATGCTATCAATTTAATGTGATCAATCACTCCAAAAAGAAATGTGACTCACAATCTAAACGTTGCCGCTAGGTTTCTGTCTGCGTCTTCCCAGTTTGCAGCTGCACAGATGGAGACGTCAAAAATACACCACTGGTTCCTAATGCCCATGAATTTATTTATCTGCCCCGAAATTTAGATCAGCTCCAAACTGTAATGGGGTTTTTCCCTTGGCACGTGCTTTACCCTTCCACCAAGTTTCATGAAAATCACAAATTTTTCCGTAATCCTGCTGACAGACAGACAAGCAAACCAACAACTAGTAATAAAAACATGATCTCCTAAAGTAGAAAATCCAGTGGCCATTTTCAGTATATATTTATTTCCTGGCAGTTCTCGCATAGAAACCAAACACTCAAATACGTATTGAAGACTCTGCTCCGCTCTGGCAGTCTGTGTAAATGTTGTAATTAAATGTTGGTTTAGCCCTGGAAAAACATTCTGTCATTCAGACAGCTGGCAGACAGCAGACATCTTTAATATCAAATAAAAAGATACATTCCACTGCTGGATAAGAGGTGAAAAAAAAACAATGTTTTGAGTTTGCCCACTAAGGTTGGCATAGGGAACACTGTGTGACCGAATCACAATATAACCTGTGGAGTACTGAGAACACAATAGAGCTAGGATGTGGTAGCTTTAAAAGAACAAGATTCAATGAGCATGACAGAGGGTATAATGATTCTGTGCTCTCTCCTTAGGTGGCAGGAAGGAAAGGTTTTCCCCACGTCATTTATGCACGGTGGCGCTGGCCTGACCTCCACAAAAATGAACTCAAACATGTCAAGTTCTGCCAATACGCCTTTGACCTGAAGTACGACAATGTATGTGTCAACCCCTACCATTATGAGAGGGTGGTGTCACCCGGCATCGGTAGGTCAGCCTTATTCTTCACAGGTTTCACAGTCTCTGTCCAAAAAGTGTCTGTTTATCACTGACGAATAATAAGCATAGTTTAACAAACTTTATAAATCTCACCCTGTTGTAGTGAGTTTCTGACTGATGCTTTATTTTCTGTATGATGTTGTTGAAGTATTCCGCTCATGTTCTCTTTGTCTTTTCTGACAGTTGGCCTCAGCCTTCAAAATACAGGTGAGTTCCATTCTCCTGCACCACATCATGATTTAAAAGATATTGCAAACTTCCATTTCTTGCTTTCCTGCCCTCCACCTATAGTCTGACGTTGTTATACTCAGACTCTAGTCAGAATATGAGTCTGATACTGCTCCATTGGGCTGTGATTATGGGGCGTGTTTAAACCAGGAAAGATAATGTCCTGCACTCAATTGGACAGACCTACAACCAATCAGAACAGACAATGTGATGTGTAATAACGGCAAAAACATCTTTCTGATTGACAAAGGCCTTGATCGCGGTTCTCTGTTGTCTTTTAAAATGAATGCCCTGTTGATATCTTCTATAAGCGATGGCAGAGTCTACACATCTCAGTTCTCCAGCGGCAGTCGTCTTTGTTGTGAACAAATTCAACCCAAACGGTCTTTTGTGACGTGGTTGATTCCGTTACTGTTGATCATCCTTTCATCATCGTATAAATCCCGCCCTGACAATTTGATTGGTCCAAACAGCTCTGGTTCGAGCATAGTTGCTCCACAACGGATCAAGTCCAGACCAAACTTCCCGACCTCAAATGTTGTGGGCAGGGCTAAGTTTGGCTGGCATCCAGGCTACTCCAACTAGGCACTACAGATGAAAATTAGCGTTTAACTATATTGTTACATATGTGATGGCCTTATGTTGGAATAAGCATGTGAGTTAAGTGTGAACTGAAGGTTGTCATAACATAAATTAATTAACAATTAAGTTGAATAATTAAATTGGTTTTGGTTTTTCACAGAGTGTTGCTTACAATAACCTCCCATACTTATGTATACTGATAAGTTGGCAGTTTAAAACGAGAGAAAATGTCCACTCGTGCAAGCAAAAATCTACTTTGAGAGCAGAGTGACCTGTGAGAGCGTGCCGGCCCTCCAGCGCTCCCCAAGAAGATGCCCTCTTGTGTGTGGTGGCTGCTCTGTGCGCTTGCTGCTTGGTTTTATACATTCTTTGCCTCTCCCAATGTTTTTGTTTGTTACTCGCAGCTGACTGTATAACTGACTGTTGTTGAATTGGACCGGCCAGGACCTGCCGCTAGTCTTCTAAAGAGACCTGGCAATGGTGATGGGTATTATGGATGCGTTAGGATTGTATCCATACCGATACTGGTCAAGCACTGGTCAAGATTCTGCCGAATCCAAAACAGAATACCGATTCCTACTCCCATCCTCAGTCCATTAACACAGTAACGTCCACAGCAGTGTATTTTTTTTAAATTTGATTTTATAACTGTAAAAAAAAAAAAAAAGAATAGGCAACATTATGTCAGAAAGACAAGTGGGAAAAAACTATTATTATTATTACCATAGACCTATGTTTACCCTATCTCAAGCGGCAATCAATATCCAAAATATTAGCCTTTTAGATTTAATTGCTGCATGAATGGCTATGGCTCGTGGGTGATCTAAGGCCCACAGTTTGGTAATGGTTGTCTGGTTAACACAAGTCCTTCCTTTGCCGTACCTGAAGTGTTATATTGGCTGCTGTCTGTAGATTCCTCGTATAATTTCGGATGTTACATACTCAAATGTTTTAACAGCGGCGATGTTGTGTATTGTTTAGGTTCCTTGCCGCCATGAGACAAATCTGCATTGCAAATTGGTACGTGTAGCTCGACTTGAATTGCCTTCTTTTGACTGAAAGAACTTCCAAACATTTGGTTCTGCTCATGAGGTCCAATTTCACATTCTCACAACCTACTGCAATGAACGGTCCACCTATGTAAACACTTTCCCGTAATCAAAGTCGGCGTCATAAGGTCGACCAGCGTAGTGCCCCTAGTGCAAGTGTAGGGTTTGATTAGGTGGAAAAAAATTCAAAGGTTTGGCAGAAACCAAACTCCGTCAAAAAGCCCAATATTCAGACGAATCCTGGATTCGGTGCATCCCTGGTATACTGTATACTACAGTATATATAAATATATGGAGATAAATATGCCATCATCTACTTGCTGCCGTGTGGTAACTCACGGCTGGACAGAGCAGAAGGCACTGTGATTGTGTTTTTATGTCTCTGTGCCAACAACAGCCGTGGACGGTTGTCTGTACATATGTCCCATTCTGGTGAACGCAATATCTCAGGACACCCTGGAGGAACTATCTTCAAATTTGGATGGACTGATTCGATTTTGGAGGATGATGGTCACTGTGACCTCACTAAATGCTTTGTTGGCTATAATTCAAGAATTTCTACGCTTATTATGACAGGATATAATAATGAAGTGAGGGCATTTTATATCCAAGGTCAACTTCACTGTGACATCGTAATGTTCTGTAAGGCTACACTGCTCCTGAGTCTATCTATGCATCAGTAAACACACTGAGCATGTTTAGAAACCAAACTATTTAGAGACAAGTTGAGACAACCAGTCCTGATGGGGAGCTTTTACACAACATTGAATGTATGTACTGTATGTAACATGTTATAACATAACATTTTCTTTTGAAAGACAATTTTTGGACTATAATAATTTTTTTATTAATATTGTCAGTGATTTACAGAGAAAATGATTTGGGATAACATCACTTCACATGTAAATAGACTATATTGTAGGGGTTATTTCTTATATATTTTTGCTATAATTGTGTGTATTTGTGTGTACTTTTTCTGCAAAAAAATGCCAGTTTAAAAGGTGCTAAAAATGAATGCACACAAAATCAGCAGTTCAGAACCAAAATGAACTTGAATATCAATAACCAGTAATGCCATTAGGTTGTTTGAATGTTTATTGCCTGAACACCAATGATAGTTTATGAATGTCCACCAATGATATTTGTTTTCAAATCTTCTGATGACTTGATTTTTTTTATATAAGCTCTATGCCACACAAAATTACTGCAATACAGCATAGTCATTGTTCCTCTTGCCTCCTGCAGCAGCACCAGGCGGCCTAATCAAAGAGGAATACATTCATGACTGTATACAGATGGACCTCCCACCAGGCATGCCTCTGTCTGACCACCAAGCGGCCCTGAAGCTTCCTCCTCCAGACCTCTATGGCCAGCCCTTGCCTCCCCCACAGCTGTCCTCTGAGCCCCATGGACCCCCACCTGTCACCAGATACACTAACCTGCCTGTCTCACCCAAAGGTCAGCTTTTAAATTATCTCTATGGTCTGTAATCGTTAACTATCACCTCGTTCCAACCTGGTTCCGTCCAACATCCTTGCTGAGTAACCTGATCACAGCTCTAGGTACAGGTGAAAACACTCTCAGGATGCATTGAGATCTCAAAAAAACATTTGGAGGCGGTTTGATCTGCAAGTGTCCACATTCTAATAGCATACTGACGATTCCTAGCAAACATGAAAGTTAAAATAAAGCAGTTATAATATAAACTAGAAAATTCCCCAGAAATGTTATCAGTGTGTCTCCTACTTGGTGCACATCCAAATAGCAATAAAACTTAATAAAAAATAATTATAGACAGAGACAGATAGATGTCAATAGACAGACATACAGAGTATGGTTGCCTGGTTACTAAGGACCAATAGGAAGCCTTTCATCTCTGTGACGTCATCTCTTTGATGTGTAATCAGTTAATGACTGCCCCTGGCACCTGTGTCACCAGCTATTTAGACACTGAACAAGCTCTCAAACAAATGATTATATCATCAAAGGGATACTAGATATCAATAAAATAATGTTCCCGTGGGAACCAGAAGGCCTTTGTGAACGTATGGATATAACATTTATGTGGATAAACTTAAAAATGTGGGCCTATCAGCGATGTAAAAAAGTGCTTTGCTCTGCGTTTTGCTCAGAAATGTGGACAATCAGTGAATGGAGGAAAATTTGGAACTCTTGTCATTTGAGAGCTCACTGAGCGAAAAATATAATTCATTTAGCCTAAATGAGCACATTAACTGAAACTAGACAAAAATACTTACGTTTTGATGTATAAATTGGTCATGACAAGTTAGAATTGTTGGCGTGTGAGCAAGTTATAGAGAGAGAACAAAGATAATTTTTTGAAGCTCCCCACTCTGTCCTCCACTCTAGCTCTAATTTTCCACATACACACACATTGGAAAAAAATTGGACGATCTGAAAACAGGACGATACGTAAACTTTGAAAGAAACCGTGCTTGATATCTGAATGCCCATTCAGCCCAATAAACAAAGTCTTGTCTTTGGTTTAAACTTTTAATCATGTTTTTACGTTAAAGTATGGCGATACAGCATGGCCCCAAAGAGGTGCCGTTTCGAGCGATGTTGAGCGATTTCCCGAACATTTCCCATTCAAGTCCATGAGACATTTTTCGCAGTTTTTTGCCGATTTCGTGAAAACCGCGCGGCAAATCTCTTAGAAAAGTCATGGCACACCAATTGCTGCTATTGCAGCACATCGGCACACTAAACTAAACTTCAAACCACAGAGATTCAGTTAGAAGCTACACACGCACTAAGAGCTGAACACTTTTATGAACATCTTTTTTCTCCCGCACAGGTCCCGCTGCCCATCAGGAGACCTCTTTATGTCAGCACCCTCTTATATAGCCGACAGTCTATGGTCAGCACACAGACCGACTGTGGGCTGTGTTTTGTTGATTTTTCACTTTATTTATGTGCAAAGAACAACTAAGATTTATAAACACACACAACCAGCCAATGCAAACAGAAATGATGTACTTTTTTTGCATATAGAGCAGGTTAATCCAATTGCATTTGGAGAGACGGTCTACGGACAAGTGAAAACACACGTACCTAGGGCTGTCCACTTGTGATTGGATCACTCAAGATGGATGGTAAAATCAGGTCGGAACAGGGCCCAACTCATAATCAGACTTGCTTATTATGGTTGATCTACAGTATGTGCATTATTTTGGCAGTAGTAGCAGTTTGGCAAGTAGCAGATAAATAATATGTATGAGCTAGGAGGAGCTGAACACTGCTGATAGCTGCAGCTACTTTGTTTGAATGTGGGCTCTCAAACACAGGTTAAAGAGTAGAAGTCAAGCCACTGTGTGCCAATGTGTTCTTCTGTTCTCCTTACAGTGTCGGCTGTCTCCGGCTCTATGCTACCCCTGCAGGGCGGTCACGGTGATGGCCGTCTCCAAACTGCATCTCCACAAGCTCAAATTATGACCCCGGCACCACGGCCTCCAACCCCAACCCAACCCCCTCCTCAGCAACAGGCTTCCCAGCAACCCCCCCACCCACAACAACCCTCCCTACCTCCTTCTCACTCACATGGACAGAACGGATACAGCAGCAATAAACAGTCTCAGAGCCAGGCTGCCTTCCACAGTGAGTTCACACAAACACACATACATTCAGTTTGGTTTTATTTACAGTGTCAAATCATAACAGAAGTTATCTCAGGACACTTTACAGATAGAGTAGGTCTAGACCACACTCACACACAATTCACAAAGACACAACAATTCCCCCCTTGGGAAAGCATTTGGTGTGACAGTGGCATCCTTTAAACAGGCGGAGACCTTGGATATAACCTTACTCTTGGGCGGCCTCTTGGGCGGCCATCTGACGCTGCCAGTTTGGGGTAGGGGTGGGGGGTGACACACACACACACACACACATACAAATATACGGAAATATGATTTATAATGATTATAGCAGTTGGCATGATGAAAAGGGTAAATTATAAAAAATTATAGTAAAAGATAATAGAACTATGACTAGTAATGATAATAGTAGTAGCAGTGTAGGGCGTCAAGCAGGACCACGGCAGCAGCTGCAAACTCGATCCAGGTGCACCACAATCCAAGGACATCTGTGAGGTGAAAAAAACACAAGGACTTCGGGGAACAGGCTAAGTTAGTAACACACATTAATGGGACATGAATGCACACAGAAGTAGAGAGAGAGAAGGTGAGAGGAGCCCACTGTGTCATAGGACGTCCGTCAGCAGTCTAAACCAAAGCATAACTAAGAGCTGGTCATATCTTTAGATAATGAGCTTTGGAGGTGCTTGGGGCTGAGGACAATAACTTCAAGTTTTGTCTGAGTTTAGCATCATGAAATTGTAGGTCATCCAGGTTTTTGTCCTCACTGCATGCTTGAAGTTGAACTAAGTGATTGGTTTCTCCTGACTTGATTGATATATCTAATTTGGTATCATCTGCATAACAGTACAAGTTAATAAAGTGTTTCTTAATAATATTGTTTAGAGGCAGCATATGCAAGCTAAATAGAATAGGTCCAAGCACCACGCCTTGTGGAACACCTGGGTCTTTAACGTGCATGGAGGATTGATCGTTAACATAAACAAACTAAGATTGATCCTATAAAAAGTACTTAATACAAGCCTACACCGAACCCTTTATCACAACTACTTTAATTGACAGTGGTACATAACTTACTCAAGACATATTTAATCTTATCTAGTAAAGAAGTGTTAAGCAATGGTAAAGCATCTTTAAGTAGCCTAGTAACCTAGAGACAGGTAGATGGCTTAGTAGAAAAAACCTTTAGCATTAATTGGTGAAAGTTGAAGAAAAGCATTCTATATGTAAGGTCTTACAGCTGTTTCTAGCATTTCTGTGTTTAAAGATAAACTGGAACCGTTTGATGGCAAGATGTGATGAATTGTATCTCTCATAGTTATTATTATTAAAGAAGCTCTAGAAGGGGTGCCTGGGTAGCTTACCTGGTTGAGCGTATGCCTCATGTACAGAGGCTCAGTCCTTGTCTCTGCGGCCCTTTGCTGATGTCATTCCAGCTCTTTCCCTTTTCATGTCTTCAGCTGTTCTATTACATAATGGCCTGATATGACAAAAAAAGGGATCTTTTTTGGAAAAGGAAGAAGAAGCGTTAGAGGAATACATGCTCAATAGAGCTATGACTTGCTGTCAGCGTGGCTACAATGCTGAAAAGAAACCTGGGGTTGTACTTCTATTCCTCTATGAATAATGAGTACTAGGCTGCTTTGACATTCCTGAGGCACTTCCTATAAGCTCTCAGACTTTTTTTGTTTTCCAGGGGATGGAAAACTTTAGCAATTGCCAAGTAACGGATCATAATTCATATTGAAAATGATAGATATTAACTTAAGAAATAAATATCAGCAACATCAAAGTTTTTAGTAACTGAATACTGTAAATGTGTCAAGTTGTAGGAGAGACATAACAAGGTGATTTGGAGTCCAGAGGATATTCCCTTTCTTCCACCAGCAAGAGCTCATAGGTGTAATATCCTTGGTATTAGTAAAGGAACGGTGGACAGGAGGGTAGCTTTATCTGGGTTTTACTAAACACTTGTATAAGAATTACACAAGCATGGCTCATCTCTTAATACTTCTACAACAGAACAGCCCTGTGCCACTCACCACCCCATTCCCCCGGCTGAACCACTACTGCCACCTAGGGACAACTCCAATATGACAGAAATAACATTCTCCATCTACTACAACAGGTTCATTAGTTTAAACTGGAAGCATCTGCAGATTATAATCAGTGTTAGAGTATGCATGAAGCTAAATCAGTGATTTCTTTCTAAACACATTATACATGTTAGAAAATGCTTGTTAAAATCAGGTGAAAAGCAGGCAAACTATAGGTACTGAATTGGGTAGTTAAACCATTTCCATCACCATTTCTCTGTCCAGGATTCTTTGTGCAGCCTGAAAACATGGTTCGATGAGTACAGGCATCATTAACAAAACCCCTCCCCTATGTATAAAAGCTACAAAACTACTAACAAATAAGCGCTAAGCATCAGTGTTGCTTCAATCACCCACTCTGTGAGTGGCTACCAATAGTCTGTTACCACGGAGCCAGGGATTTGGCTAGGTGGTTACTAACACATTAAACAGATGTAGTAGGGTTTCTTTTCATGTAGTAAGATAATTATCAACATTATATTGAGGAATTAAGGAACATTGAGTTGTTGCACTGCACGTTGTTGATGGACACTGAACATGGTCACACTGATCATTCTTTACTTCCCTGTAATTCAGCAGTTTGGACAGGCAGCAGCACAGCCTCCTACACTCCCATTGGACCCCAGCAGAACGGCCGTGGTCACCAACAACCTCCCCTCCATCACCCAAACCACCACTGTAAGATATCCTTCAAAACCAAATAGTTCCCCATGATGTTCACTTTTATTGTGTGACATCCCCAGAATCACACTGCTTTTATTTATGGGTTTTTATATTGTAGCTGTGATGGTATTCATTTGTAGAAAATTAATCTCACTATGTTATTGTCAAATAACCTTGATCCTGTATACTGTACAATGGCTTTAGAAATGTGGGATTGCTGTGGTATACATAGGTATATTCTATATTTCTATATTTGTCCCAGGAAATGATTTGATCATAAATATTAATTCAGAGGACAAAGTCTCAACATGATTGATCAAACAGAGACGTGGTACCAACAGTAACCAGGGCTTCTCAGTGTGTAAAAAGCCATCTGGAGTGTCAGAAAAGTACTGTAAAATTAGTTGTAGTAAAGTGGTGTTATTGAAAACTAAATAAAAAGTCTGAAAAAAGGACAAAAATGTCTCTGTGTTGGCTAATAAACCCCGGCCGTTTTGAGAAACAGCAACCCAAACCTCAGAGCTAGCAAGTCAACGCTACATGCTGAAAATCTACTCTCTAACTGAGACGTTTTGAGACGCATTGGTGGCGATTTGCTATGGACAAAATACACATGACGATAAGGTACACACTGGTTAGGGCAAGTTACGTTTAACCACATATCCAGCTAATTTAAATAACTCACGTTACTGTAGTGTGTGAACAGTTAACTTCATTTAATATTGAAATTAAATAAATGTTCCACCAAAACAAGTTCCTATCCTTTTGCATAGCCACTGTCTTTGCGACCGGAGATTAGCGCTGCCCAAGACAATTGTGATTGGTTTAAAGAAATTCAAACAACCCAAACCATTTTATTCTTCTATCCAGGACTGTATGTGTGATGTAGCCAGACCTTCCGCCACACAGCACTGTTGAGGTCTAGCGATGCAAAACTACTAAATTGGTGACACTAATCTTGAAACTGTGGTGATTGTATAGATCTTTTGTGCTGTCGGGTTGAAGGTGTTTACACTAAATACCTTTAATGAATCCTTATTAATGTATCCTTTATTATTTATTTTATTGTTTATTTAATTTAATTCCTTCAAAGTCTTCACTACATGTATATTATATGAGTCTGTACGGACATGGATGCAAACTGCATCTTGACTGGTTGGCTGAGGCATGCAAACGCAAGGCAGTAATTCTAGTTTGATATTATCATGAGTAGTTGCCAAAATCAGAATTTTTTATAATTAATGTACTTATACCTCTGCTTTCAGGGTCTCAGCATCATGGCTCAACTTCTTTCCCTCCTTCTGTGTCCAACCATCCAGGTAGGCGAGTATTACACACCACAATGGATGTAGTGTGAACATGTTGCCACTGATTCCACACAATATTTTTAAACTGGCATATAACTTTTGCTTACTGCTGTTATTAGACGTATTGCTGCACAGTGCTCAGTAAGTAGGAACTCTTGTGTATCATATACAGTATGTTATCACTGTTTACATCATGGGTTGTCTATGTTGACAGTTAATATAGAAAGACTGGAGAAATGGGAAAGGTAGAGCTTGTGCACTGTAGGTTGTAAGATTTATGATGAATGTGTATTTAAGAATGACATTTTAGACATGTGTCCACAGTATCTTGGGTGATAAATACACTGCATGTGTTTGGGGTGGAATGTGTCACATCCGGGCACAAAGGTGGAAAGAAAATCACGGTTTAGTCACACACTGTTTGCTCTGTTTTCAATGCAGGACCAGAGTTTTGGTGCTCTATCTCCTACTTTGAAATGGACGTTCAGGTGGGTGAGATGTTCAAGGTGCCCTCCAGCTGCCCTGTAGTAACCGTGGATGGCTATGTTGACCCGTCAGGTGGTGATCGCTTTTGCCTGGGCCAGTTGAGTAACGTCCACCGCACAGATGCAAGTGAGAGAGCCAGGTGTGTCTCTTAAATAGATTTAAAGTAGCCATTTTGTTGAAAGCTTGAAAGCTTTGGAAAAGTCATGTAATTTGGTTATGTTTAATGAAATTAATTGTTACTGTAATCTTTTGTGTGGTACCCTTCCATGTAATGTAATGTAACGTCAAACTAAATCTGCAGCTTTTCCAGTGGTGCTCATAAAATACAGATGGTTGATAAAAGTAAAAAATCATGTTTTGGAAATTGATCTTAATGCCCCCTATGTTAAATTCCCTTTAGAGCCAGGCAATGAATTTTGTAAATAAATTTTCTTCCTTAAAATACAGGCCAGTTATTTCATGGAACAGGATTTCATGGAACATCCATCCTGATAAAATTCCCTTGGCCTTTGGAATTAAAATAGCCCCATATCATCATATACACTTCACCATACATAGAGACTGGCATGGTTTTATTTCAGTTAGACTAATAGTCGGTTTGATTTGCATTGAGAGATGATTTTATGGAAAGTATCCCATGCCAAACTCTATGTATGGCAAAGGGTATGTGATGATGTGGGGGGCTATTTTATTTCCAAAGGCCAAGAGACCTTTATCAGGATGCATAGTAATCCATGAAATAACTGGCCTTTAAAAATAAAACTCTGCCTGCTTCTATGGGAATTTAACATAGGGGGGTGTATACTTATGCCCTCTGTATTTTAAGGAAGAAGATTTATTTATTTACAATACATTATTCATTCACAAAGAAAATTGGTGTCCTTAAAGGTTGGATTTTACCTCATTTTTTAATTAAGGCATTAAGATACATTTCTAAAACATGTTTTTTTTATTCCTCTTTTTAGTCAACTTAAGCATGGATATTTAAACTTAAGAGCACAACTGTTGCTCTAATTTGGACGCTTTACATATAGAGTATGTCTAGACCATTCTATAACTCACCGAGACCCAATCAGTTCCCCCCAAGAGCATGCATTTGGTACGTTTCTTAATTTTTAGGAATCAGAATCATTTTAAAAGTACCGGTTCAGCATTGGAATCTTAAAAATCCAAACGATACCCAACCCTAATCATACCCCTCTCTCCCCCTACATCCAGTTTTTTTCTTCTTTTTTTACAATAAATGATAGGAGGTTCCACGTCTCTTTGTCCTGATGTTTTCTTTCCTATGTGTCCAGGTTGCACATAGGGAAGGGTGTACAGCTGGAGTGTCGTGGTGAGGGCGATGTGTGGATGCGCTGTATGAGCGACCACGCTGTGTTTGTACAGAGCTACTACCTCGACAGAGAGGCAGGTCGAGCACCAGGTGATGCTGTGCACAAGATCTATCCTGGAGCCTACATCAAGGTCAGCCCACACGCAGAAGTCACATTTTGTGACATGCACACACATATATTCTCTATTTTTAAACTATTTAACTATTTTGTTATTTTGTTCACACATCAGTGAGCAGCAATGAAATAGGTGGCATGGCAAAAACTAATTTAAAATGAGCCATTGGTAACTGCAAATGGGGAACTAAATAAAATGTTTTAAAGTGTTATTAAAGAATGAATGGTGCCATGCTTCTTCAGATGTAATTAATGTTGTAATCTAAACTGCTTGTATATCACTCAGGTGTTTGACCTGCGGCAGTGCCACAGACAGATGCAGCAGCAGGCAGCGACCGCTCAGGCTGCAGCTGCTGCACAGGCAGCTGCTGTGGCAGGAAATATTCCAGGTCCAGGCAGCGTCGGAGGCATTGCACCTGCAGTTAGTAAGTGTTGTTGACGCTTTCACATTCATTTGACATTAACAATACAATGAAGATGGCAATTTAAAATGCAAATTTCTACTAGATTATTTGACAAATCTGAGTGATCTGTTGCATTTAATTTTGTTGTTTTTTCCTGTTCTCTCAGACTTCATTGTGAATGCCACTCTGTGATATGTGATATTGAGCACTAGGGTTGCCCCCAATAGGGCACCGCTTTCAACGTAAACGGTAGTAACGAGACCAAATAAGAAAAAAATGTTGGTGCCTCAAAAACAACACAGAGACGATGCGTTTACTTGAAACTCGCCAGCCTTATGGTGTATTTTAAGTTATTGTAAAATACCCTTTTCCCATCTGGTGCTTGTTTTTGTCATTTTCTTAATTTATTGATGAAATAAGTTATTGTTATAAGTTATTGTTATTACATTACTAATCAATCATTTAATTTTGACCATATGGCCTTAGCAATACACAAGCCGTACTTTAATGTCGCCATCTGTCCTTTTTGTGCTTCTTTTTTATATTTTATATTATAAACATTATAAATGTATTGTATATATTTCATTGAGGCACCGTTGAGGCACCGATTTAAAAGTATCATCTTACCACCGGTATCCGAAAAAACCCAAACAATACCCATCCCTAGTGAGCACCATCAGATATAATTTCTGATTTCCCTCTCGTGTTCACTGACAGGTCTATCTGCAGCAGCTGGGATTGGTGTGGATGACCTGAGGCGTCTGTGCATCCTGCGGCTCAGCTTCGTGAAGGGCTGGGGGCCCGACTACCCCCGGCAGAGCATCAAACACACGCCCTGCTGGGTGGAGGTCCACTTGCACCGCGCTCTGCAGCTTCTGGATGAGGTGTTGCACACTATGCCATTGGCAGACCCAGGGCCTGCTAACTAAGGACCAAGACCATGTTAAAATTCCAATCTGGATTCGATGAATGTGTGCACACAGACAGACATGTTGCCAAATATGCTACATAATTAATACACAAAGCAAATCAATGAAAAATACACAGGAAACATAAATGACCAACAACACATTATGCTTGTAACAATCAATGCACACATCCATCACTCATGCTGCCTCACATACAAACACACACATGCACACACACTGCAACCAAAATGTCTGTAGCCAAACAGACATCAAAGTGCTGATGTTTTTTCTAATGCTTTAATCTAAAGTGCAAGACAAGGGAGTTGGAGCTCTGAAGGTAAATATTCAGATCAAATCTCTGACCTAAAGACATTTGTATGCACTGCAGAAATCCAGGGATGTGTTTCAGAAATCCAGTTCCCCTATATGCAATTTGGATTTCTAATTGTAGGAGCGCATTCCTTCACACACACAGACATGTAAAAAGTTATACAGGAGTGAAAAACATGTTAGAAAAAGAACTTCAACTGGAAAATGTTGTAAAATGTTGTACATTCACACTGAATACAAACAGCATTACAGTTCTCTTTATGTCTTATCAAAAACAGAACTGATGTAGAAGTGTGAATTAAGGAAAGCAGTGTTATGTCATCTCTGTGCTTGTACTGTGCTCTTCACTGTACGTTGATTGAAACTGTTAGCATTGATATCTGGTTAGCCCTTCTATTACGCTCAGCTCAAGTTATTTTATTTTTGTACCAAAAGACTAAAAAGCCAAAAATATTTAGCTTTAAAGTAGTGTTGTTGTTATTTGTAATGAAACAGTGCTACCCTGTATGTAACCAAATGGTTGGTGTTAATCACCAAGGCCAAAATACCTCATAACTACAGTGCAAAGTCACAATTTAGTTTTCTGTCTAAAGCGCACACACTTTGTTCATCACTGATAGGCTGACGTCAATCAATGATCCTGACCACAACACTCCCTATGCTTTGTATTTGTTTGGGTTTATAATGCACTGTGCTGTGATGTGCAGTAGCAGTACTTGATCATTTAACTGAGTTACTGTGGAACATTAGGTTTATTCTACAGTTTTACAGCAGAAAGAATCTTAAAGTAACGTGTTATGCTTAATGGAAAACAACCATCAGCAGCTCCAGAGACAGAAACCTGAGTGCCTTTCTGTTCTCTAGTCTGAATGCTGAAGATGGCCCAATCTCGACATTTACACTCGCAGACTCGCAGACATTGAGGTGCGTTCCTGCTAAATCTGTGAGGGCTTAGAGCTGTCTCATTGTCAAATCGTCAAGTGCACGATGGCCTTTCTTGCAGACATTTTGAACCCTTTATGCACCATTTCCGTAAGCCCGCACCTCTGCAGACTTCGCCTAAAGGGGAATTACCCACAATTGATATTGTTGTGATGTTGCCGGGGAAGCCCAAAAGTATTACTACTACACTACATTAACATTAAGGATTTTAGATGCTACATAAAAAAAACATGAAATCAGAGCAATGCAAGCGCACTTAGTTTATTTATTAAGCGTTTCTTTTAATTCTGCTTAATGCTACGGTCACTGTGGAAAAAGCTTAATCAGGGTTTAAACCTTAAGCGTGATTTATGGTTTTGCGGTAGCTCCATGCAGATCTTTCATCGTAGGCTACACAAATGGCCTGAAGTTTATACTTATGCGTCAATCTCTTATTTATTCATTTTTTGGGAATTTTCGGCCTTTATTTTGACAGGACAGCTGAAGACATGAAAGGGCAGAGAGAGGGGCGGAATGACATGCAGCAAAGGGATGCAGGTTGGAGTTGGACCCGGGCCCGCTGCGTCGAGGAGTCAACCTCTATATATGGGCGCCCGCTCTACCAACTGAGATATCCGGGCGCCTGCGCGTTGATCTCTTAAAGAAAATAGCGTGTGTGTGCGTGGGGAATATGCAGTGGCGGTACCAGAGATTTTCTTTTGCTGGTGCTATGGGGTTGCTCAAAGTTTCAGTGAGGGTGCTCTGGAATTTAGAGTCCCCCTTTTTCATAAATTAACCAAGCAATTTCTTGGGGGTGCTAAGGGGGAATCCTAGGGGTAGCTACAGCACCCCCAAGCCCCTCCCTTGCGCCGCCTATGGGAGTGTGTCGTAAAGCAAGTGAGACCTCAGAGCGAGTACCGACTCTACAGTCATAGTGAGAGAAACAAAGTTTCTCCCCTGTTCTTTCTGACTACGGGTAAAATCTGTTCCAGGAGAAGTTAACCCTCTCCTTGATGTCATGTTGTTTATGGAGAAGGAGAACCAGGAAATGAGTCGGGGGAAATGCAATGCTACCACGGCTGAAGAACTTGTGTCGCCGGCACCGCGACGTATAATTACATTTTTTTGAGACGTGCACGTCAGGGTACGGCGTAGGGTATGGCGTAAAGTACGGCTGGGCAATAGGGAGAAATTCAGATATCGCTATATTCTTGACCAAAACCTTGATATTGATATTGCGGCTATATTCTAGGGTTGACAATTGGTGCTTTAACAAAATCTCTTCACACTTAGATTTTAGATAAATAATCATCAGTAATGTGGACATAATGTCTAAGTGGGGAAAAGTCAAATAATAGAACAGCTAGAACAGTCTGATAAGTTCAGAAAATTACATCACTTTACTGTAATTCATCTTTTAAAACCAGGAAAAGACTTATGCCATATTACAATAAAACAATTACAATATTACAATGTCCAAAATCTAAGACGATATCTAGTCTCATATCACAATGTCAATATAATATCGATAGGGTCGGTATCTCCACGTACCAATGTACGTAGCCATGGCGTTGATTGAACGAAGAACCATAAATTGCGCTTTAGGGTGGATATTGGGATTGGGCTCCTCTCTGTACCTCGCGGTTTATTTAAACTCTGGGTTGCTGTCAGTACCTCCAGAGCCCCTATTCAGACAATCATGCTGTTATAAGGCTAAAGTAACCTTGTTTATTTATATCCAACTTATTTGCTTCTTTGAAAGCAGTTTGAGGATTATTTTGTTAAAGTTATATTTGATAACAGTACGCTTCTAATTTGAAATAAAGGCAAAATAAGTATAAAGTTGAAACCTTTGCAATTAATATATATTAATCATATAAACCAATCATTTATATGATTGGCTGAGTGCTGATCATGCAATGACAGTTACAGGTGGGTTTTTCAGGAACCCTCCCAGCATGCACTGGGGAAATCAGGTCTCATTTTATTTTTACAAGTGTTGCGTTTACTCTGTTAAACATGAGCATGAAAGACATACACTTTGAAAGAGATAAGAGTAGCTGTAAGCATCCCTCCTGCCCATACCGGCCAGTGATGTAGAAAAAAGAGTGATGTATAAAGATGCTGTCCAAGCTAATATGAGGCTTCAGCAGTCTGAGTTGGTCAAATCAATCAATCATTGGATTATACTAAACTCCCTCTATGTTTCCAAAGACAGTATTTCTGGGACGTTTGTTGACAGTTGTTTGTAGCATTAAAACCTACATGGATTTATCTTAGTCAGACTGTAGAAACCACATATTATCTTCAGCTGCACTTGAATGTGACTTTACACAGAAGGATGTCTGTGTAAAGTTGTTTCTTACAGCAGTGAAGTATTCCCAGCCAGTATGCAGACGAGGTGTGATTACAACGATCCATTACTCCTTCAACATACAGAACATATGGCATACATGTGTATTTTATAAAGACAGGCTTGAAAAAATAAAAACCTATCGTTTAAAGCCAAAACCCAGCACAGACTGCACACCCCAGACACATTTATCTGTAAAGTGTATGTGTACAAGCCTTTAGTTGGCCGGTGATTCACACTGAAGGAGGATACACACCAGAATTCAAAGAAACTGAAAAAAAAACAGGCTCGTCGTGAACTGGGTCTTAGCATGTAGGCTGAGTGTACTGTCCTGTGGCATACAGACTTGACCCAATAAAAGGGTACATTGTAATCAATGTCAAAAGGTACAATCTTTGGATGAACCCAACTGTGCTATACAGAGAATATTGTTTGTTGATATAGATCCAAATGTGAATAAATGTACCAACCAGTTAATCTGTGGATTGGTAAAATGAGAGGTGTGAGGAAACATGTGTCATCTGATTCAGCTGCTTTACAAAGATCAGCCATATGCATATTTGTGATTTGTGCCTTTTGTTATCAACCATAGATGCACCAACACTGGATTGTAAGACAGACACAAGTTTGTCTTTCTACACATGAAGAATTATGTTGCACATTGTGATTTGGTTTTCAGCTGATGGTATTCTGTGGTTCCCTCAGGTATCTGTGTAGTTCATTGAAGATATCACAACCTCTGTCAAACTGATTTATGGCGATAGAAAAACTATTAACAAAGCACTCATCATACCTGAGTACTATTATTTATTGCCTTAGTGTTTTGTGAGTGTTAAATATGAATGAGTATGCTTTGCACTATTTTAATCTTAGCATGGACAACACAAATAGATGTTATATTTATCTGTTCTCTTCTGCCCATATTCAGGGAGGTACAAGTTTTCAAGTAGGCTTTTTCAGATAATGGCAAACTCATCATCATGTCATCACCAGAGGATTATCCCCATCTCTCCACAATCACACCACATCACCTCCATGATGCGTCCAGAAATGCATTTAGCACCTGTGTGTGTGTGCATCTCTATTGATGAAAATGCCCGGAAAACTAAAGCCAAGCTTCAACTTCTTTCTATCACTGCTGCTTTTGAACTTCAGTTTGACGTGATAAAGTTGGTACCATCCAGTGTGTTAGTAGGACAGCTTTTTTTAAAATTTAAATTTATTTTTTATCTTACTGCTGTCTGAGGGCCTTTTCACATTTGGTAACGCTTCATTTAATTGGTCCGTCATTGCCGAGGATGTTTCCTAGAAAGTACTGGTTTTTTGGTACTAATTAAAATGAGTCACATATAGTCACATTTTTGCATGTTTATCTAAACTGATATGCATCCGACTATCCGACTAAAAAAAGTGACTGGATTAAACCAGATATTAACTGGAGTTAATAATTAGAATTGTACCAACAAAGTTTTTTGGTTTTTCCTCATGATTACAACCAAATGACAGTTTTCTCCAGGAAACGCGTCAGAAATTATGTCTGGTTGAATAAAGCATCCAAGTTTTACTAGACCTGAGGCTGCTTTCCTTAAAAGTTTGAACTTGGTTACAAAGAAAGCATTTTCAAGTCCACCTCAAATCTGTCTATTGAGTCCACACAAGCAAAGCCAACTGCTCCCTACAATGGTTGATGAATATGATTGATTGCCACATTGTGGTTTGATAGTATGAATACAGTAGAATATGTAACAGTATAGAAACACATTGTAATAAAAACCCTTGGCAATTTAAAAAATACTTGACTTATCAATAATTTAGGTCTGGGGGGTGCCAATGTTTGGCCTGCAGACACATTGTTCACAGACAGGTGCTGTTGCATTATGATGGATCATCTTTTTGCAGTGACCAAAGCATATGCATAGTGTCTTCTGTGTGAACATAGTGGACACAAGTGTCTTTTGTGTTTACAGCAATAGCACCCTTTATGTATGCAATGTGATTGGTGTACAAATCATTATAGACAAAACCTGGTCCAGAAATCTCAAAATGCTCTGAGAGAAGTAAATAATTTTAACTCAAGGTCCACTGACTAGCTTTAGTCTTTCAGCCACATTTTATGATCTAACTTTAATATTAAAAATTAGAAATAAAAGACATCTGCTGATCTGCCAATCTGTGAGAGGTGGTCGAAAGTTCGGAAAGAAATCTAGTAAATTGACCTTCTGTAGAGTTGAGATTATTATTGTCGTACTACCTCCCAATGAACTTCCTTGGCCAAGTTCTAAAAGACCAATATGATTTTCTGATTTATCAACCTTGAACCAAATCAAAGTAATAATGATTATAACAATACAACATCTAGTTTCATCATAATGGTTTTCCTTGGAATGGAGTTAAAGCTGCACTAAAGAGTCACGCACCATGCTGTAGGTTTGTCACAGCCTGTAGCCACACCTCCTTACCATAGACTAGTGCCTGTGTGCATGCTCAGTGGCGCATAGAGCCAAAAAGGTTCAACTTCCTTGTATAAAATGACCTTACATTGATCAGTGCTGCTTTCACACTGTACGGCTCATAGAACAGGCGCACTAGAGACCTCCACTTAAATAGACTAGAGCCGCTAACTTAAATAGGGACTGAATGATTTAATCGTGCAGCGCTTCTAGACTTTCCAAATGTTATTGGACTGACTGGATCCAATTATGATAGTGAAATTTCTCTTTCGCCTTTAAATCTATAGGAAAAGTCTTTTTGGGCCCCATGTGAAGGACACACAAGTTGTAATTCCACTGTTTGGCCGCTATGTCAAATTGGCTTCAAAGCTTCAAATGTACTGATTCACAAGAAAATATCCAGTATCCATCAGCCAGTCACACTCACAGAGACAGGTTTGTTTAAATCTAAAAAATATATATCTCACAATATAAATTTGCAGACATTTCTGATCAAATTGGATTTCATCCCATACCACAACCACTAATGGTCCATTATCATTCATTTTTTTAATGTTCAGTGTCCAATTGGTGACAGAAACTGAAAAAAATAATGTATACATCATTCCATTCATAAAACATCAAACTAAATATTTATTCTGACACTTAACAATATATGTACTAAACTGAATTTGGCTACTTTAGAATATTGTTCTTTTGATTTATTATTTTATTGTAAAAATGTTCTGCTCTTGTAATGTTGACTGTATATTAAAATAAGATAAACAAATGGCTTTGTCATATTAATACAGACTTTGTTGATGAAGTATTGCTAAATGAACCCTGTCAAACAGCCGAGACATGCATCACTGACTGGTCACTTTTTACAATTTCTTTTTGTCCCCTGGGTTTAGCCATGTGTCTTTTGGCATTTACATATCAACGATTCAAGATTCCTAATCCTTTATTTATTCTACAACAGTGAAATTATATATCAGTTTAATTTTATTTATAGTGTAATCATAACAAGAGTTATCTCAGGACACTTTATAGAGAGAGTAGGTCTAGACCACACTTTAATTTATGACTCAACTATTCCCCCAAGAACATACAGTACATTTGGTGCAACGGTGGCAAGGAAAAACTTCCTTTTAAAGGTCCCATGGCATGATAATTTCACTTCATGAGATTCCTTCAGCCTGCCTATGGTCCCCCAGTGGCTAGAAATGGCGAGATGTGTAAACTGAGCCCTGGGTACCGTGCTCTGCCTTTGAGAAAATGAAAGCTCACATGGGCCAATCTGGAATCTTGCTCCTTATGAGGTCATAAGGAGCAAGGTTACCTCCATTTACTCTGCTTTGCCCGCTCAGAGAATTTGGCCCACCCATGAGAGAGAGAGAGACATCATGGCTTTCAAAAGAGCAAAGTGGCAGTTGGTCAAGGCCACACCCCCAGCCTCCCCAGATACAGTATTAGGGGAGCACTAAGGTCTATATAAAAGAGACTTCAGATACAGTATTAGGGGAGCACTAAGGTCTATATAAAAGAGACTTCTGATACAGTATTAGGGGACCACTAAGGTATAAAAGAGACTTCAGATACAGTATTAGGGGACCACTAAGGTCTATATAAAATAGACTTCAGATACAGTATTAGAGGACCACTAAGGTCTATATAAAAGAGACTTCAGATACAGTATTAGGGACCACTAAGGTCTATATAAAAGAGACTTCAGATACAGTATTAGGGACCACTAAGGTCTATATAAAAGAGACTTCAGATACAGTATTAGGGGACTACTAAGGTCTATATAAAAGCATCCAAAGAGCACCATGTAATGGGACTTTTAAAGTAACACTAGAGAACGTTTCCCACTTTGGTCCACCTATATAGTATGTTGGAAGCGGAATTGTCAACAGAAATCGAGACTCATCAGACCAGGCAACATTTTTCCAGTCTTCAACTGTCCAATTTTGGTGAGCTCTTGCAAACCGTAGCCTCTTTTTCCTATTTGTAGTGGAGATGAGTGGTACCCGGTGGAGTATTCTGCTGTTGTAGCCCATCCGCCTCAAGGTTGTGCGTGTTGTGGCTTCACAAATGCTTTCCCGCATACCTCATTTGTAACGAGTGGTTATTTCAGTCAAAGTTGCTCTTCTATCAGCTTGAATCAGTCGGCCCATTCTCCTCTGACCTCTAGCATCAACAAGGCATTTTTGCCCACAGGACTGCCACATACTGGATGTTTTTCCCTTTTCACACCATTCTTTGTAAACCATAGAAATGGTTGTGCGTGAAAATCCCAGTAACTGAGCAGATTGTGAAATACTCAGAGCGGCCCGTCTGGCACCAACAACCATGCCACGCTCAAAATTGCTTAAATCACCTTTCTTTCCCATTCTGACATTCAGTTTAGAGTTCAGGAGATTGTCTTGACCAGGACCACACCCCTAAATGCATTGAAGCAACTACCATGTGAATTGAACAGGTGTTCCTAATAATCCTTTAGGTGAGTGTAGATTGTGTACAATCGTTCTTATCTCAATGCACACAGCATCCACCGCCAACTCTCTGGTCTGGTTCGGTCCTGGCCTGTCCAGTCCAGGAGGTGGCGGTAATGGCCCTAAAAGCAGTCTCGAATTTATAACTGCCATTAAATACGACGAAGAAGAAGGTGAACGGATTCGGAAGCGGGTCATATCTGTGTCTGAGGAAACTTTCTTTAAAGGTCTATGTTAGGAAAGCAAGCAACTTGAAAACCTAAATAGTTAAGCTCTTCCGAGCTGTCCTCAGTACTTGCAACACATAGCTGCTAACTAGCAGCTCAAGAGTTGTTGACATAAACAGGTAGCCGGTGGAAAGCTAGCTAACTAGTTAAACAACAGCTGTTACAGGCCAACATCAACAAGCCAGTATGGACTCTTGGGTTCGGTTTAACGCCCAGAGCCAAGCCAAGGAGAGAGTCATTAGGTAATGTTACGAATTTTATCAACAATATAACGTTCGAAATCTTACTGTAAGTTCGCTACAAATGTTAAAGCACTCGAAGTTCGCTAGCTAGTTAGCTAACGCTACTTATCTTCTAGCCACTTGGCTAGTTTGTAGCAATTGTTACTGTTAATTTACTTTCCAGAGATGACGTTAGGTTGACACATCCAACTAAGTTGGTCTGACTTATATTTTGGATTTGAAAGTCAACAATAACTAACAGTCTGTTCTGACATTCAGCTACGTTAGAGAAAACCTGCATGTTAAAATATATTAAAATATGAGTGCATTTGATCATATGTTCCCCTTACTTTAACTTTGGTACAACTAGAACACTCGGAGGGGCCATGTTACCATGGAAACATAGCTATCCCTCCAGACCAGACTAGCCTGGTCCATAAATCAAGATTACCAGTTAAACCACAGCCCTATCCCGATTAGGGTTGCGTATTGTTTTGGATTTTTACAATTCCGGTGCCAAACCGGTACTTTTAAAACGATTCCGATTCATAAACAGATTCTTGAAAAACTCAAATGACAAAAGTTCTTTTTATAGAGTTTTTTTTTTAATTGAATAATTCAAATTTAACAATATAGTAAGTTTTTAAAATAGGCTTACTAAAATATTTGTCACCTAACACAACAATAATTTAATAAGTTACACTATTGACAAGTAACAAAATAAATGAGTTGGTAGGCGTTAACCAGAGCCCAGAGGGAAAATATGGCATTTTAAAAGTAGCCTACATTTACCGTAGCTTGCTAACGGTAGACTACAGAGGGAGTGTGATATTTTTACGTCCGTTTCAGAGCGACAGAGGGAAAATATTTCAGTTGACACATTAAGTGGAACTCTAATGAAGACACTAGCTGTGTACGAAATTGTTCCCTATCGCGGAAATAGCGCACTACATGTAGCCTAGTTCTCCATTTTGTAGAGCTGTGGATTTCATTCACTGTATACAGTGGGGAGAGCAAGTATTTGATACACAATACAAAGCATGTAGGTATCTGTCATTTTTATCATAGGTACACGGCAACTGTGAGAGACGGAATCTAAATTTTAAAAAAATCAGAAAAATCACATTGTGATTTTTAATTTGGATTTTATTGTATTTGATACATCAGAAAAGCAAGAACTTAATATTTGGTACTTAAACCTTTGTTTGAAATTACAGAGATCATACGTTTCCTGTAGTTCTTGACCAGGTTTGCACACACTGCAACAGGGATTCTCCAAATCCTTCAGGTTTTGGGGCTGTTGCTGGGCAGCTCCTTCCAAAGATTCTCTATTGGGTTTAGGTCTGGAGACTGGCTAGGCCACTCCAGGACCTTGAGATGCTTCTCACGGAGCCACTCCTTAGTTGCCCTGGCTGTGTGTTTTGGGTCGTTCTGGTCATGCTGGAAGACCCAGCCTCGACCCATCTTCAATGCAATACATGGCCCCACCCATCCTCCCCTCAATACGGTGCAGTCGTCCTGTCACCTTTGCAGAAAAACATCCCCAAAAAATGTTTCCACCTCCATGCTTCACGGTTGGGATGGTGTTCTTGGGGTTATACTCATCCTTCTTTCTCCTCCAAACATGGCAAGTGGAGTTTAGACCAAAAAGCTCTATTTCTGTCTCATCAGACCACATGACCTTTTCCCATTCCTCCTCTGGATCATCCAGATGGTCATTGGACTTCAGACGGGCCTGGATATGCATTGGCTTGAGCAGGGGGACCTTGCGTGCGCTGCAGGATTTTAATCCATGAAACCATTTTACTGGTTGATAGGTGATTGTATACTTATGTTATGCAATAAAATGCTAATTAATTATTTAAAAATCATACAATGTGATTTTCTGGATTTTTGATTTAGATTCCATCTCTCACAGTTGAAGTTGAAAATTACAGACCTCTACATGCTTCGTAAGTAGGAAAACCTGCAAAATCTGCAGTGTATCAAATCCTTCTTCTCCCCACTGTAGATTATAAAATACCCACAATAAACAGTTAATTTGAGTGTACATACGTATACCACAATGCAACGCAATCATGTTTTTTTTTTCCCCCAAGAGAAGAAGCATAAGACTTGTTTGGCCATCCCCTGGTCATTACCTATATACTTCACTATTTAATAAACACTATATAGGGAAGAGGGAGGGAGGGAGGGAACGGTTTTGAACATAGAATCTTTTCTAAATGAGCCCAAACTTGTATCGACACTAAACAAAAGTAAGCTGATATGAACTGATATGTTGGCCTGGCTGATATACCGGTCTATCGTTTACTTTTTCCCATAAGTCTGCTTTATTTGTTTGTATTGTTCACTCACAGGGCTGCTCAATATGCCTGCACTCTGCTGGGCTACACACTGCAGAAGGGTGGGGCAGCGGCTGAGCTGCACAAAACCGTCAGTCAGCTGGAAGCACACATGAGCCTATCAAGAAAGCGTGAGTGAAGCAGCAAGGTGTTTTCTAAGCACCAATGTTGAAGGGTTGCAGCTTATGTGTGTTTGTGTACCACAGTGCTGCGCCTGGGAAACTCTGTGGAGGCGCTGGAGGCCGCCAAGAGGGCCATACACCTTTCTGACAGTGTGCTGAGGCTCTGCCTGACAATCAGCCACCTCAACAGAGCCATGTATTTTGCCTGTGACAACGTCCTGTGGGCTGGAAAAACTGGCCTCGTCTCTAAACTGGACCAGCACAAGTGGAGTCAGAGATCTTTCAGGTGAGTCACCTTCTTTTTTGTGTACATTTCAATGACAAATTCATCTGCAGCACTTTTTGATTTCAAATAATAATACATCAAATAAAAAGAAAATAACTAATCAGTCAAATTTTAACTGAGGCTATGTTACACTTTTTAAATAGAATTACCCAATAACTTGTGTTTGATACGTTGTCTTCATAAGACATTACATTGAAAAGATTTAATAAAGTGATCGGGGCTGTAGAAATCTGACCTGGGATTAAGAAACCACATGACTTTGTTGCAGTTTAAAATAGACTCTTAAATGTTTGATTTGCCTGCCAACATTTAGATGGGTTTGAATTTGTTGCTCTTAGCATCAGCAATGTAACGGCAGCTGGTTCTGCTGGTCCAATAAGCTCTGGCAGGGTAATAAAGAGCATGAAGTGACCCACAGAATGCCTGGACAATTCTGCATATTGATTATTGCTGAATTGTGCATATATTCACTAGTTAGACCGTAAGCTCTGCACAGGCCCATCTATGTAAAGCTCCAAAACATCTTCATCTATTTTTATTATCTTATTTTATTTAGGATAGGTCCCGTTTTGATTAAAAACCTCTTTTAAAGGGACTCCTGGGCTGCGGTCAAATTCTGTTTTTTGCTTAGGAAGGTTTCTAACTGAGTGAAATTACCCTATTTTACACCAATGACAAGGGTTATTAGACCGTGTTTAACCCTTCTTTTGTCAACACAAGTTGCTCCTGGTCATTACAATTCAGATACGACCTGGGTCACAACCCTCGAGCAATGCTTATCAATTACCTCACGTGCTGGAAATGGCTTTAAAGGTGGTACTCAGTGACCAGTTTAACATCATAAAATACTCCAGTCAAGCTGGGGACAACCAGAAGTGAAGTTTTGTACTTTTAAGTTGCCATAGTCCTGTACTTGTGTGAATGTTAAGAATTTTTTGTATTTTTGGTTGTGACCAAGTCAGCAGCGGCTGAGCTTGTCGCAGTTTAATGGTAGGCTACCAGTCAAAAATAATGCTTGTTATGTCATTGTCAGTGCGTAAGGTTTGGCAGCCCTGATTTTCCTACAGTCATATTCACGTCAATACATGTGAGTAGACAGGAGAGTGAGCGTGAGCAATTGTTGTTAAACATAGTAAGAAATGAACAGGGCAAACTATCTAGGATGCTTTTAGTAGTACGTCTTCGGGACATGGTAGTTTCACCAAAGCACGCCTATGTCAATAATGTTTGTTGATGCATAGTTACAAGGGGGACAAAGAAAAATGATTAGAAAAAGACACACAATGTAATTCTTTTAACTTTTTGACCGCAGCCTGGGCCAATATACAAACGAATAATTGGAAACAGACACAAAACAGAAGATAACAGACACACAATAGAATATATAACATCCCAAGTAACAAAGTCCAGTTCAAGCCATGCATCCAAAATATCAGTTAAAGCATGACACCTTAACAATTCAATCTCCAGGTTTAAAAAAAAAATAGATTTAAGGCATTCAAAGAAATCAAGTTTGAAACATCACTATTTCTTTCTCATTTGTTAATAAAGATTGTACTGTGCTAATACTGCTGTTGGGTTGAAATCTGCAGGTACTACCTCTTTGCTCTGATCCTCAACCTGACTCGAGATGTCTATGAGCTGCACCTCCTCATTGAGTGTGAAGCACGTTACAAAGCTGCCAGATTGCCACCCTCGCCCAGCCCCACCCTGCCCACTGACCACTTGTTGTCCCACCCCACACCGGATTTGTTGGCTTGGCTTCGCAGACAGCTCCACCTGCTGGTGATGGTGCTGTACAGCAACCCCCCATTGCTGTTGGACCTGCTGAAGAACAGTTGTGATATCTTCATCCCACTAGACCGGCTGGGGATTTACCGTACAGGGCAAGGCTTTGTTGGGGCCTGTGGTCTGGCCTCCTCTGTCCTCTCCATCCTCACCATGGTCCACCCCTGGCTCAAGCTTAAGCCATGAACCCAGAGACACAGGTCCATCCATTAACAACTCACAGCTTATTACTGACCATGATACATGTTTGAACTGATCAAATTTACAACGTCATGCTTTAGATGAAAGTTGTGACCCAGCAGTGGACCAGTGCTGCACAGACCCCCACATTCACAAAGCTAACCCTCATCCATGAATTCATGCTACAAATCAGTCCTGAATTATCGTCTCCCAATACTCAATACTGAGATCTCACACATATCTGTAAACTCACCTGGTGGTAGGAAGGCTTCTCAGTGGCCTTCAAGGATAACAAACCATATCAGACGGGTGCAAAAATAAAAACTTCAGAATTCTTGATTTATCCTAACATATATGGGTAAAGTCTGTGCACTGAGTGTGTCATGTTGCCTACCGCACTCAGTGTTGGCCTCACCCTGGATTTCCACCAACTGCGAAACGGCTTCACTGCGTGTCGGCTCCGTGCTCCACCGTCCTTCAATATCCACCAGGTCCGGATTTCTTGCAGAACGGCTGCAGCCCTGACCGCTTCACGCATGATTGTCCGATATAACAGAATGTAGTTTCTATAAACAACCTCAAAACCTCTGACTTCAGGCCTGTCTCCACCCATTATGACATGTTCAAGGTGTAGGTGCAGGGAGATATGATCCGCCGTGAGCACGGTGTATTTTATTTTGAAAATTAAACAGATGTTTTATTTTGTTCCTGTGCTCAACTTCCTGTCCTGCACAATCTGCTGTGTGCTGAATTGCTGCGGAGCTCCCCGGCGTCCGGCAAAAATAGAAGCTCTGGAGCGGATCCGTAGCCGTTCGGAGTTGGTGGAAATCAGGGGTCATTTAATTTAGTTAACAAATAAACATAGACAGAAGCTAAAGCCAAGAATGCTTTATGGATGAAGGTTATCATTCATTGTTCATCACAGTTTTAACCATAACAGTTACTGGCACATATAAGCAACGGGTGACTTTCATATCGCCACTCTGTCTTCTTGTGTCTGCCCTGTGACAGGCTCATATTTACCGTGGCCGGGAAGTGCAAAACAACATTACAAAGTCTGAAACACTTTTACAAAGATCGAGACAAATTTACATTTTAAAAAACAAATTAACAAGACGCAAAACACTTTTACCAAGGACAAAACACATTTACATTTGAAAAACAAATTTACAAGTCCCGAAACAAATTTACAAATGACAGATTCTTCATGGAAAGGGAATGTACCACATACCGGAAGTGATCAGGTTTTTTTTTTTTTATTAAAATTTTATTGAAGAAAATGGACATACAGAAGGAAGGAACATCTTTTGTACATCTTAACAGTCTACGTTCTGAAAGAGCCAGGGGGTTACTAAAGAAAAAAAACAAGCAAAACACTTCATACAAATAATTTGTAAAGCTTACAGAGGTCATATGATCTAACAGCTTTGTTGTTTGTACAGGTAGAAATGGAAACAATGTATTGTTTTATATGAGTGAATCCAAACAATACATTTTCCCAATGTAATGTAAATTGAGGGTAAATATGAACAGCAATAAAATGTGATACTCTGCTTTATAGTTTCTTGGTATAGTGGCAAGACCAAAATAAATGAACCAGTGTTCTCACCATTTAGCTCTCCACAAAAAGTACAGCTGATATTAATGTCTTTTTCATTTTCTGCAGATAATGGTTAGTTGGGTAGAATCTGTGGAGCATTTTAAAGGATATCTCCTTAACTTGCGGCAATAGCCAAACCTTTTCCCAACAAATCTCTTTAACATATGAAGACCAGTACGATAAAGCAGCAGGTGTACTCCTAACGTTAACTTTAAATTAATTTTCCATCTCAGCTTTGTTAAAAAAGTGTTTTATCAACTGTGGGATTTTCTGTTAAGCCTCCTCAACTTTAAGAAGGGAGTTATTTAATTTCCAATATTTGGCTTTGCAACCATCTGAGTGAAATAATTTAATAGAAATGTAAATTTCTATTAAATTAAATATGATCGCTTAGGGGGCAGGGAGGAATATTTACTGACACATCTTGCTCTTTAATACTTTTTGACACTAGCCAAAAATCTATACAGGAAAGCCTAGTTTTGTCTTTGTTACTCCAGGTGAAGGATAAAACATCTGGGAATTTAACTCTCCATGTCAGTTAAATCATATCTTTCCATAAAAAGCTTAAAGTATGTATTTCTACCACTATCACGCACAGGTGGCCACCTATCAATCTGGGAATTCAAAGTAATATTAAAGTCACCTCCAAGCAAAATATGAGAGTTTGGAAATTTTGCTAACCAATGTTTGAGTCTATTTTCTATATCAGCAAATAGTTGGATGTTTTCTAGATTAGAATTGTACCCATATACATTAAAAACAATTAAAACAATCTTGTAACAAATCACTTGGCAAATAAAATGCCCATTTGGATCTGAATCTGTGTGTAGTATGTCACCATTATATCTTTGCTTCATTGTTAAGACAGCAGCAGATCTTTCTGAGCAGTGAGAAAACTATAACTCATTACCCCACTGAGTTCTCCAAAGGTTTACATCACTTGAAGTTGAATGAGATACCTGACAAAACAATAAAATGTGTTCAGCTGTTTAACAAATAAAAACAACGCTTTACGTTTAGTAATATTTCTTAACCCCCTGGCATTAACAGAAACTATAGACAATGAATTATTAGTAACTAGAAAAGCTTATAAGATACTACAAAACAAGTAACCTAATACTGATGTACTGAGCATTGACCTGCACCTTAGTATATAACAGAGTTATTGGTGGAAAATCAAGTCTAAGTGTTGAGTTCCAAAAAAGAAAAGAGACCAATATATTTAAAATAATAGTCTCTCAGAATGTTGGTCAGTAAATATATTCTTTAGGAGATATATTATATCCAACAGAAACGTTTTCTAAACAAAACTTAAGTCCAGGCTTTATAATAAGGTAACACAATCACAAATAAACTAAAAGCCTGGATACTCATTTTGGCTGTGTACCAAAGGAAAATATATATATATAAATTAGTCAGACATTATCAGGAGTATGTGGACATGGAGTTATCTTGTGCTCATCATTCAGGTGGTTGAAGTCACTGTCAATGTAAACCAGTAATTCAGGTGATTTCCTTCCCATCAATAAAGGCTCGTGCTCCAACAAAGTAAGCAGGCTTTCCTTCACTGTGTGCCTTACTCACCAAAGGCCACAATTTCAGTCTGGCCCCCTTGAAAGGAAGAGGGAGATCTTCAGCAATGCGGAGCTTGTTCTCACTCATCATCTTTGCTGCCTTCCATAGTGCATCTCTGTAGACTCTCTGGAAGAATCTGATGATAATTGCTCTGGGCCGAGAGCAGGTGTTGGTTTTCCATGCGATGAAGGACAACAACCGCAGAGTTTTCTGCCACACCGTAGAGTTTCAGATTCCATCTTCTAGAGTAGGTCTCCAGTTCGCACACACAAGTTAGAAGTGCCGCCACTTTTTTTCCTCCTCTATTAGATGACCATCAACACTCTTTACTTTCTGTTGTGTTTCTTTTAGCTGACTACAAGCAAAGTTTTCTTCAGCCCTTCAATTTTCAGTGCGTTCCCATCAAGTTTCTTGGAGTTTTCACACACCAGCAATTTCATGGAGTCAGCCTGCTTCTTAATGAGCAGAGAAAGGGTAGAGATAACGACGTTATCCTGGGGTGTTGAGTCGATTTTAGTTACATAGAGAGCCTTTTTGCAGCTGGGGAATCACACGGAGTCACAGGAAGAGGGGGGAAATCTTCTGACATGGAGACTTCTACCGTCGGCATAGTGCTAGCATAGTCGTGGCACGAAGCTTACAGAGAGTTACCTGCCTGTAGTTCGATAGTGACTATCTTCTTACTCTTGTTCATTCTTTTTCTATCACGGGATGACATATGGCCATTTCCACGAGTGTAGACACCAGTCCGACAAAGTAAGGATATAGTATTTCTTAGTTTTCCACCAAAAGAAAACTTGTGCAGGAGCTCGGCAATAACGTACCTACTCGACCGCCATCTTGGTGGGTCGATAGAAGTGATAAGTTGTTGTTGGTGAGCGCGGTCAATTCACGTTGTAAATGGCGTAAATGAAGTTCATGGTGACCGAACATGGACTGCGACAGAGGGATGTTTTGCCCGTTTTGTGGCAAACACATGAACACCTTAACGCGTGCTTTACGTGTGGCCGGTGTTTTTAAAGGACGCGGGACCAGATGGAAACACTTGAAACACAGGCGACGTCTTGACAGCCTGACAGTGTTAAGCAAAGTAAGTGTAGCAAAACTAAAAATGCTATCTATCTGAAGCCATGTGAATAAAAGTCAGTAATGCAAAGATTTTTTGAGCAGCTTCTGACTTTCTATTTCGAAACGGAACTCTGTAAATTTCAGTCGAACATCCATGCCCATCATACAAACAGTTCATGGAGTACAGAAGCTGGAAGTCAAAAGAACGACAGTCTTTTAACTACGGCCCAAAAGGAAGAAATAGGCCTAAAGAAAAAAAACACGTCCAGTAAGTAGCAGCACCTGATCTTCTGAAACAAGCTGTGCAGAAAATGATAACATTTAACAAGGAAATGCATGAAGGACCTTATGTCCTTTTGTATCCAGACTGCTCAGAGGTGGTCCATGTGCCTGGGTCAGAAAGGCCATTCAAATTGACAGAATATAAAAAGAAAATAGGAAAGGCCTATTCCAAGATCACTTTTTTCATTTGCCTAGAAAAACACTATAAAGGAGGTTAGTGGATCTCATGATTCAATATTTTTTTTTACATATTTAGATACTCTGCTGGAGAATAGATAAGGGTTGTTTGATTTATTTTTTTCAGTGGATGATACCTCAGACTCTGATTCTGAAATTGTCATCACAACAAGGAGCAGAGCTGAATTCAATCAAGCTGACACTTTGGTACATCAGTTACTTTTCTTTTTTAAAATATGTATGTATTTATACAAAATATGTTTGTATTTATTACTTTATTAGATGTACTTTGGATTTTGAATAGCATAAAATGTATGTCCTGGTCAATATTTTAGTGGTAAAAGGCTTTTATTGATTATTTTGTACAGTAACACAGACAACCATTCAGCATTGATTTATACTGTATGTGGTAATGGAACAACAATGGAAGCTGTTGAAAATTGTTGATAATTTTATCCATTTCCTCTCAGGTTTTTGAACCAAAAAAATCGAAGTGCTCCTAAACACAAACTGGAAGATGAAAGGTAGGTGTTGCACGCTTGGACACAAAGGAACTTTCAGGCTTACATGGGTTGAAATTATTTCTTTAGTTCTTGACTGAAAATAATAACTAATTTCATTGGGTTACAGTGCTTTCACTACCAGGTACAGTGCTATTTAGCAGATATTTTACTACTCATTCACATACACATTAAACATTTATATTGCTGTTTTTGGAGATGTTTTTTCCACTTTTGCTCACCTGGAAATGGGTGGTTGACGTGAACTCAAATCCAAAGTGGAAAAAAATATATTTATAAAATTTATGTCAAATGACATATAATTATATTGCTTAATATGTGAATAAATAAAAACTGAATGTGTCCCTTTATAATTCCTTATTTATTTTGTATTTCATTAACTTTTTTGTGTGGTAGTCCCAAATATTGTCCACCGGTGTGACACCATTTTTAATGTTAATATTTAATTCAGAAATTGTGTGACGGATAAGACAAATATTCACAATCCTTATCAGTTTGTCCTAATTATATTCCCACATCAAAAGTAACCAATACAAATTCGCAATCATGTTATTATCTGACTATAAGATGTACACATAGGGACTTTACCCAAAGGTCTAGATTATATTCATTATAATTACTATAAAACCAAACGAATGATAGTGATGATATCATTATTATAGTAGTCAACACTTTTTACATGAATTTGTGCATTAAAATGCCTTTTCCACTTATAACTCAGTGTGTCACACCACAGGACATTCCGTCACACCATTGGACAACAAAAAGTACCGGTATTCCCCTGTTTTCACATTTATTGTTTCTTGTTAAAATTTATTTTAAAAAATCATTAAATATATTTACAACTTTAAGATCAAATGTTTTTTGTACAATAAAGTCAGAAGAAAAAAGACGAAACCAACATTCCCATAAAAAAGACTTGGGAACCATGGTAACATTGAGCAACATAACATGAACATGTAAACAAAATTGACCTGGCTTATTACTTTTCTTGTTCAAATTTATTTTAATATTCTCTAAAATAAAAAGGTACAAGTTTTAATTAAAGCTGCAAGCAGCGTAGGACTAGCCCTTGCTCATCTGCGCACATCGGGGTTACTGGCAGACGCCGCTCTTTGCGACCGTGCATTTGCGCGGCACTCAGACACCGCAAGTCGTCACCAATGAAAAGGAAACTCCCTGCTGAGCTCAATGATACCTCACACAAGAATATACAGTGCCTTGCGAAAGTATTCAGCCCCCTTTAACTTTTCAACCTTTTGACACATTTCAGGCTTCAAACATAAAGATATAAACATTTTATTTTTTGTGAAGAATCACCAACAAGTGGAACAAAATCTATTGGATATTTTAAACTTTTTTAGCAAATAAAAAACTGAAAAGTGGTGCGTGCAAAATTATTCGGCCCCCTTGCGTTAATACTTTGTAGAGCCACCTTTTGCTGCGATTACAGCTGCAAGTCGCTTGGGGTATGTCTCTATCAGTTTTGCACATTGAGAGACTGACATTCTTGCCCATTCTTCCTTGCAAAACAGCTCGAGCTCAGTGAGGTTGGATGGAGAGCGTTTGTGAACAGCAGTTTTCAGCTCTTTCCACAGATTCTCGATTGGATTCAGGTCTGGACTTTGACTTGGCCATTCTAACACCTGGATACGTTTATTTGTGAACCATTCCTTTGTAGATTTTGCTGTATGTTTGGGATCATTGTCTTGTTGGAAGATAAATCTCCGTCCCAGTTTCAGGTCTTTTGCAGACTCCAACAGGTTTTCATCCAGAATGGTCCTGTATTTGGCTGCATCCATCTTCCCCTCAATTTTAACCATCTTCCCTGTCCTTGCTGAAGAAAAGCAGGCCCAAATCATGATGCTGCCACCACCATGTTTGACAGTGGGGATGGTGTGTTGAGGGTGATGAGCTGTGATGCTTTTACGCCAAACATATCGTTTTGCATTGTGGGCAAAAAGTTTGATTTTGGTTTCATCTGACCAGAGCACCTTCTTCCACATGTTTGGTGTGTCTCCCAGGTGGCTTGTGGCAAACTTTAGACGAGACTTTTTATGGATATCTTTGAGAAATGGCTTTCTTCTTGCCACTCTTCCATAAAGGCCAGATTTGTGCAGTGTACGACTGATTGTTGTCCTATGGACAGACTCTCCCACCTCAGCTGTAGTTCTCTGCAGTTCATCCAGAGTGATCATGGGCTTCTTGGCTGCATCTCTGATCAGTCTTCTCCTTGTCTGAGCTGAAAGTTTAGAGGGACGCCCAGGTCTCGGTAGATTTGCAGTGGTCTGATACTCCTTCCATTTCAAAATGATCGCTTGCACAGTGCTCCTTGGGATGTTTAAAGCTTGGGAAATCTTTTTGTATCCAAATCCGGCTTTAAACTTCTCCACAACAGTATTACGGACCTGCCTGGTGTGTTCCTTGGTCTTCATGATGCTCTCTGCGCTTTCAACAGAACCCTGAGACTATCACAGAGCAGGTGCATTTATATAGAGACTTGATCACACACAGGTTGATTCTATTGATCACCATCAGTCATGTAGGACAACATTGGATCATTCAGAGATCCTCGCTGAACTTCTGGAGTGAGTTTGCTGCACTGAAAGTAAAGGGGCCGAATAATTTTGCACGCACAACTTTTCAGTTTTTTATTTGCTAAAACAGTTTAAAATATCCAATAGATTTCGTTCCACTTCACAATTGTGTCCCACTTGTTGGTGATTCTTCACAAAAAATAAAAATTTTATATCTTTATGTTTGAAGCCTGAAATGTGTCAAAAGGTTAAAATGGAGGGAGGGAGGTTAAGAGGGAGAGAATGATGGTTTAGTAGCTCTTGATAGAGCCTACATCCACTGGTGTGATGCTAATTTCATGTCACACTATAGGACAGTGCTGTCACACCAGTGGACGTTTTCAGGATCAAGGCCAGTTTGCGGCCTCGCTATATGAGAGATAGTCTTCAAACCTGACTAACAGTGTTAAGGTTTACATTATTTTCAATAGTCAATCAATATAAATTGATGAAAATGTTACCATTTCCAACAGTGCACGGAAATAGCCATATTATGAAAATATTAGAGACAGAACTCACAATATGTGTAAGTCTATGTGCTCCAGTGAGGTCTACTGTACTTCCTGGATGAAGAAGGGCCCCTCTCAGTAATAGGGTGCCCAAATTAATGCCCGATTTATACATAAAGAATGGCGTCACACCAGGTGGACACCAGTTTTGCGGACAAAATGTAATGTGTCATAATTATTCTAAATAGGGACCTTAAAACGTATAACCTTTAGTTTCATTAAGTTAACACTACTATAACATCTATTCAAGTATTTTAATGGATTTAGACGGATTTTTCATTTTATTACAGTAGTTTTAAGATAAGCAACGCCACCCCAGACAGTCACGCCACAGGACAAATGTCATGCTTAAAACAAAATATTTACACATTTGAATTATAATGCTCATTAATTACAGATGTATTAGTTCTGGAAGATTACATTGTATATAAAAACATATATTTTAATGAAATATTATAAATATTTATTTATATTTGTCACCATGAACACAAAAATGGAGCGTCACGTCAACCACCCAAATACAGAAACCCTGTGCATGAGCTCAACGTTGCTACATGCTATCAACTGTTTCTGTAACTTGCTCCCTACCTAAAGGACACACAGCTGCCTGCCTGAGCTTTACTTAACATCACAGAAACCTACAGAAATACAGTTTCTCTTTCGGGGGCCTGTTGCACGAAACTAGGATAAGGGATTAAGCCGGGATATTCAAGTTATCCTGGATGAATTTAGCTTTGACTCGGTTGCACAAAACCAGGTTGAATTAAACCCAGCCAAGTAACCATGGAGATGTATTCTTTGCAGCTAGCCTGGTCCAGAGCAGGCTAACAGCCAGGCTAAGATTAATCCTGGAGTCTCATGTGTTAAATCAGCTGCCGTCTGATCGAGACGGGTATGGCTGCAGCCTGGAGCGTCTCATGTCATCCGTCCCGTCTCATGCGGTCTCGTCTCATGCGGAGGTGTGTCCAACGGCAAATTCAGAGGGTCAAAAATACGAAATCGCGATTAATTTTCCAGACGGGTAAATTTGTGACCTCTTTTGTTGCAATCAATTGAAAAACGTTAATAGTAACAATTTTGCCGTATATAGTTTGCTGATTTCTGAATGTTATGGTTGTGTTGTTCCATATTAACGTAGCTACATCTGATGAAACCTGCATCAACGACGCATTTCTGCCAACTAACGGCAGGATCTCCTGAGGAGGGATAACCGGAGGCCTATTGCACAAAACTAGGATAAGGGATTAAGCCGGGATATTCAAGTTATCCTGGATGAATTTAGCTTTGACTCGGTTGCACGAAACCAGATTGAATTAAGCCCAGCCAAGTAACCATGGAGATTTATTCTTTGCAGCTAGCCTGGTCCAGAGCAGGCTAACAGCCAGGCTAAGATTAATCCTGGAGTCTCATGTGTCAAATCAGCTGCCGTCTGATCCGAAATAAACGTGTTTAACAGTTATTCCGTTGTCTTCTGCAATTGTCTTCTTGTCACTATAGTTGTCGCGAGTTTGATTTAAACCCTACTACAATTGTTTAGATGATTAGAAATGGTTGCAGTGGCACCCTGATGCGGAGTGGGACTTTTCCCGGGGGTACGGTACTGTTTCGAGGCTGCCTGGTGTGCGGCCGCTGCCCAGTGGCCGCTGCTTGCCGGCAGACCTGCGAGTCGCGTCGGTGTCCACTCTCTCTGTAAAAGTAGAGGTGAGCGGTGCAGTGTCCGTGGTCTCAGCTTCAGGTTTATACAGGACGCGCTCCGAAGATTAAGTGTGACAATATTAATGCAGCAATATTCCCAGATGATAATAATGGCAGACTGGTCAGAGACCCATACTGTCGTGTTTATGAACTCACTCATAAACCGATCTCCTGAAGAACAGTTACCTTCCTGTTCCACGCATCTTGATCGCGGATGCGCACCACGTCATCCCTGGCAAGTGGATTAAGAGGTCTCGTCGACTTGTCATAACGTTGTTTCTGTTTCCATTTCATGTCCTCCAACTTTGTTTGTATCCCTGTGTTGAGTTTGATGTCTGTGTAACAGGGAAGGGTTGTGCGTAATTTGCGGTTCATTAACAGTTCTGCTGGGGATAAACCACATTCAAGCGGGGCAGCTCTGTAGTTCAGAAGAGCTAAGTAAGGATCTGACTTGCTGTCTGTGGTCTTCTTTAGAATCTGTTTGATGATGTGCACACCCTTTTCAGCTTTGCCATTTGCCTGTGCATGCTGAGGACTGGATGTAATGTGATTGAAACCATAGTGGTTCACAAACTGCATCCATTCTTTGCAGTTGTAACAAGGACCATTGTCACTAACTACAGTCTTTGGTATTCCATGCCGGGCGAATATGGATTTTACATGCATGATGACAGTACTGGCATTTGTGCTCGACAGCAGGGCAATTTCAGGGAAGTTTGAGTAGTAATCAATCACTAGCAAGTAGTCCTTTCCATGGCAATGAAACAAGTCAGTTCCAACTTTCTCCCATGGTGCACTTGGAAGTTCTGGAATCATCATTGGTTCCCTTGCCTGCTTGCTCTGGTACTTGTTGCATGTCTCACATTTTCCAACCATGTTTTCTATGTCATCATTAATGCCAGGCCAATACACGGCGCTTCTGGCTCTTCTTTTGCATTTCTCAATGCCAAGGTGTCCCTCATGTAGCTGTCTGAGTATCTCTGGCCTAAGGCTGTGTGGGATGACAATTCTGCTGTCTCTCAGTAACAGTCCATTTGCCACACTTAGCTCTGCTCTGATGTGATAATATTTAGGACAGGAACCCCTGGGCCATCCAGTCAGCATGTTGTTGATTACTGCTTGCAATTCCTTATCTTTGTCCAATTCATCACGTATTGGCTTTGCTTTGACATCAGATGCTGGCAGAGACTCAACTATCATGTTGATGTGATTTTCAATTTCACTTTCAGTGGAACTCACTTCACTCATCACTGGGGCCCGTGACAGCGCGTCTGCTATCACTAGGTGTTTGCCTGGAGTGTATATTAGCTCAAAGTCATACCTCTGCAGCTTCATGATGAGTCGCTGGATCCTGGGTGACATCTCGTTGAGATTCTTTTTGATGATCGACACCAGAGGACGGTGAGCTGTTTCAACAGTGAAAGAACGAAGCCCGTAAACATAGCAGTGGAATTTTTCTAGTCCATATGCCAGTCCTAAGCATTCTTTCTCTATTTGAGCATATTTAGTTTTAGTCTTTGTCATCGATCGCGAAGCGTAGGCAATTGGCTTCCAGCCATCTCCTTCTGCCTGTAGGAGGACAGCTCCCAGTCCATCTTTTGATGCATCTGTTGAAATTTTCTGTCTCTTTGTCGGATCATAATACGCAAGCACAGGGGTGTTGGTCAGAGTCGTCTTGAGAGCATTCCATTCTCGCTCATTCCTTTGTGTCCACTTGAACTCTGTGGAGTCGTGCAGTAGTTCCCTCAGTGCTGTCATTTTACCACAGATAAGTTGGGTACAAACTTGCCGATGAAGTTGATCATCCCCATTATCCTGAGAACCCCTCTTTTGTCTGTGGGACGTGGCATGCTACAGATTGCTTTTATCTTTTTGTCATCCGGCTCAATTCCTTCAGCGGACATCTTGTCTCCGAGGAATGTTATTTCTTGCACACCAAACTGACATTTTGCACGATTCAATTTCAGTCCATTGTCAGATACTCTCTGGAGAACTTTTGCCAGTCTCTCGTTGTGCTCTTGAAGGGTGGACCCCCATATGACTAAATCATCGATGTAGCATCGCACTCCTTCCAGACCCTCAAGCATGTTGTCCATCGCTCGATGATAGATCTCTGATGCCGAGATTATGCCAAAAGGCATGTGTAAGAATCTGTATCTTCCATAAGACGTGTTGAATGTGCAGTATCTTGAGCTTTTGTCATCTAACTGGATCTGCCAGAATCCCTGCGCTGCATCCAGCTTGGAAAAATACTTTGCACATGCCATTTCACTTGCAATTTCCTCACGTTTGGGTATTTGGTAGTGCTCACGTTTTATGTTCCTGTTCAAGTCTCCTGGATCCATGCAAATCCTCAGTTCTCTATTCTTGTTCTTTTTGTCAACACAGACCATAGAGTTAACCCACTCTGTAGGCTCTTCTACTTTAGTGATTACTTTCAGTTCACACATTCTGTCCAGTTCTTTCTTAAGGCGTTCCCTAAGTGGAGCTGGGATTCTCCTTGGAGCATGGATAACTGGTTGTGCATCCTCTTTCAATTGAATTGAATATGTGTAGGGCAGACAACCCAGTCCTTTAAACGCATCAGGAAAACGTTGCACTACTGAGTCGACTGTGCTGTTTTGTGCTCTTACAGCTCTTGAACAGCTGATTTGGTAGACTCTTCTTACCAGATTTAGTTTCTTTGAGGTGTTCCATCCTATCAGTGACTCACGACCCTCAGGTACCACAGAGAACATTACACTGTATTCTTTGTTTCTTACTGTCACTTTTAGCCTACACTGACCTTTGCTCTCTGTCTTTTCCGTTGTAATCTTTCAGCTGCACTTCTTTCTTGAATATTTTCGGCTTTTCCTTCATAGCCCTGATTTCTGTCATGCTGATTAGATTAGCTTGAGCACCCGTGTCAATTCTCAGAGCAACCAGAGCTCCATTTATTGGAAGTGAAACTATCCAGTTCTCATCTTCTGTGTGCCTTTCATGCATCTCTGTGGCTTGCCCTTTCTTTGCATTTTTACATGACACCATGGCTATGAAGAACGTCTCACTCAGGTCCGTTTTCTCAACTAACCTCACTGACTTTGATCCGTCTTTAGTCAGGCACTGTTTGGCGAAATTATTTTTTCCATTGCATTTTGCACATCTTTTTCCATATGCAGGGCACTGCCTTGGCTCGTGTTTGCCACCACATCGTTTGCAGCCTGTTGCACTGTTTGTTTTCTGTTGATTATTTCTCAATTTATTCCTGACGAGCGCTACTTTAGCGCTCTCGTGCACTACCGATGCATTCATGTCAACAAATGTCTTTGCACGCTGTTGTGCTAGCTCGCTAGCATGACACATTTTCGTCTCTCAGCATCCTTTCCCTCGTCTTCTTGTCAAGTATTCCGTAAACTATTTGATTGCGGACCATGGAATCTTTCAAATCTCCAAATTCACATGACTGTGCCTTTAGCTTTAAGTCAGTCATAAAGCAATCAAATGTCTCTCCTTCCTGTTGCATTCGTGATCGGGAACACGTACCTCTCATATATAATGTTCTTTTTCGGGGAGCAGTATGCGTCGAATTTTTCAATGACTTTACCGTAGTCATCCTTGTCATCTGGCCTTGCAAACTCGAACGTGTTGTAGACCTCCATGGCTTGGGGACCCGCGACCGTGAGCAGAATCGCAATCTTTCTTGGTCCTGGCTTGTTGTCCATTCCCGTTGCGGACAAATACAGCTCGAACTGCTGCTTGAAAGACTTCCAATTGCTGTCCACATTTCCGACCAGTTTCAGTCCCTCCGGTGGCCGTAGCGTCTCCATCTTCAGTTATGCAAGCGATTTAACATCCAAGTTTTACTCCTGGTACCATGTCGTGTTTATGAACTCACTCATAAACCATTGTTCTGTGAACAATCAACTTGTGTTCGTCTTTATTGAACTACCAACCTCATGTCTCTAGTTACATGTGTTATCTCCATTTCCTGTTAGTACTATATGTAACTTCCTGTGTATTTACCTTGTATCTGTAAACCAGTATCTCCATCTAGTGGCTATGCCTGGAACTATCATTGAATGCATTCTGCATATCAACACACATACATTCATGATTCATTTACTTGTTGCTTATCCTTCTCTGGGGCCGGGGGGGTTTCCTCCTGGTCTGCGTTGCCTTGGCAACGTTTGCTACGACTGTAAAGCCAACCTGTCCCGCCGCTGAGATTGAGTATGGTCACGTGACTGCACAACGATGTGTAATTGGTTAAACACAGTCACGTGGTAGAGCTTTCAGCGGAAGACTCTCTCTCTCTGTCAAAATAAAACATTAAAATGAAAACAATGACGCATAGAATACCAAAGAGGTAAAAAGAAAAGTAACGAGCTCATTGTAACCTAATGTAGCGGAGTAAGAGTACAGTTTCTTCTTCACTAATCTACTCAAGTAAAAGTAAAAGTATAGTGATTTAAAACTACTCTAGAAGTACAATTTTTTCAAAAACTTACTCAAGTAAATGTAACGGAGTAAATGTAACTCGTTACTACCCACCTCTGCCAATACATTCATGATTTCATGTAATTGTTGCTTATCCTTCTCTAATAAAGGACAGGTTACTCCTTAATATGTAGGCCTAATGTTTTTTTATTATAGCTTACATTGGTTTCATAACCTTCTCAATTAGTCTCCCATCCCTGGACCAATAACGTGGCCTATATACAGTATGTATATAGTGTAGTTTACATTCATCACACCGGGAACACCACAATGCTTCTTCATCTTTTTATTTTGGTGCGGTCACTTGTCAGAAGAATAAAAAACATGAATATTGTTTTACAAATGCTAGCAGCGTGTATTGAAGTCACTTCTTTTTCTAGTTGTTGTCCCTTTGTGATTGTTCTGTATGAACATTAATTGTACAAAGAATTAGACATAGCTTATAGAGATTTGTGCATGGTTGTAAAACATGTTCACACGTTGTGAATAAGGGTTTGAAATTAAGCTATAGGGTCCATTTATTTTTATTATTATTATTATTATTATTATTATTATTAGAGTCCATTAACCGAGGAACATTAATTCCCTCTGCTCACTTTTAAGGCAAAAGCTAAATAATAATACATTTTATTTATATAGTGTTTTACATGGTAGGCTAGTCAAAGACACTTTACAGTAAAATCAGCACATTTATCACATAAATACAGAAACATGAAACTAGCTTATTTAAAGCAATTAAAACACAGTGTAGCCTACAACTTTGTAAAAATGTGGAGTGACTATAGGCTAAGTAGATATTTTTACACCCTCACACATTCAGTCGGGTCCGCTATGTTGGGCTTTTTCTCTCCGTTTGATAAGAGCCGTATTTCCCTTTTTGCATATTATATTCTTCCCCTCCTCGTTACTTTCCATTAGAAGCTGCTGCTCATTGGGTGAAACATGTGGTGCATGCGTCTTCTCCATTTCTGCATCAGTAAATCTGTGATCGATACCGTGGTCTATTTAAGAAAGCCGTGAACGTGCACTTATCCCAGCTATCTACACCTGGCTTGACATAGCTTCACCTGTTCAACCTGGCTCGGCAAATGTGCAACCGATTAAGCCGCGATGAGCAGATCACACCAAGTCAAGCTGCGCTTTTTCACTTATCCTGGATATCTTTATTCTACTCTCGTGCAACAGGCCCCAGGTGAATAAACACAAATGACACAAATTAACCAAACTACTAAAAAAACAAATGAGAATGATCCAGTCCATCCATATGTCCCACATCATTGTGGATCCCACATAGACCTTTATTGAATTGGCACAGTCATCCAGAACCAATTAAACAAACTTTTTTCTGAACTTTGTCAGGGAGTCAAATGAGAGTATGAGTCAGATGTAATGAGAGACAATGTTTTTTTTCTAGAGATAATCAACCAATAGGAATCTTGGCTGTATACATACATTACATGATTTGACTATTGACTATTTGACAGCATACTGAGAAAAGGCTCACTAATTTTTGCAAATGTGATATTTGTTTTGTTTTGTTTTTTATTAAATTTGCTACAATTTTCTAAAAACCTGTTTTTGCTTTGCTTATGATGTATTGCTTATGATATAAATTGCATGGGATGTGTAGACTTTCTGAAGGCACTGTGTAAGTGCTCAAGCCACCCAACCATTTGTCATTCCAGTCTTTTCTTTCTGTGTTTAATACTTAGATTGTAACAATTAACTTTTAATGTGCAATGCAAAAATAGGGTTTTTTAAATCAATTGTCAACACAACTATCCCCCCAAATGCTTAAGGTAGATAATAATTGAAGAGAATATTTGTTTTCTTTAGATAATTTTAATTGGCACTATACAGCAGTGAATCAATGTTTGTGTTCACTATGTAGATTCAGAGATGGTCTTTCAACCCTGGAGTTTTTGACTGCACTACAGCAACACCCTACTTTGCTGGCCCCTGTTCTGTGCCACTCTGAAAAGTGACTCACTGCTTTTAAACTTGAGAAACTCTTCAAACCCAACCTCAGTCTGTCAGGGAGTAATCGAAGACTTAAAGAAAACATGCCAATGATTTATCTGAATTGTTTTTCTTTGTAGAAGGCCTGGCTGCTGTGTCTGTGGAAGATGTTTTGTTGTTTGCTACTGGGCTGTCTTCACTTCCCCCATTTGGCTTGGAACCAACGCCACAAATCGAGTTCCTGGATGACTCTGCGTTCCCCATGGCAAATACATGTTCAAACTCCTTGAGATTACCACTACTAGACTCATTCACTTTGTTTAATTCACAAATGGACTTTGGAATTCAAAATAGTCCAGGATCTGGCTGTTTCTAAGCTATATGATGGATGACTCCTAGAGTTAAGACTCTGAAAACGTTGTTGTTAAAGGTGCACTTTAAAGTGAATTTGCCAAAGTTGTTTTTATAATGTAATGGAGCATGTTTTTTTTTAGATCCGTGACTGGGATCCCTTAATGAATCACTGTTTTAGATAAAGAAAGAAGTACTTAAAGTAGTTTTTCTATACTACAAAAATTTAATAAATACTCATTACTATTTTTAATTAATTTACTTCACACTTAAACAACGAAGCTGTGGGTGACAGATTTGTAAACATTGTGTTCAGACAGTGTTCCACCACTACAAAAAAAACTCCCTTTTTGATCATTTCATAGTTTCATGTACATTTCTGATGCAGACTCCCAGTTTTCTGGCTTCTGTAACTGTTTGTGGTCCATGGCAAAGTCCAAGTACTCCTGCATGTTTGGGTCCCCACAAGGAGTAATTAACAGGCTAGCCTCAGGAAGGGCATCCAGTTCAACCTGTTGAATTGGAAATGTCTCTGGAGCCAAACCTATGTTAAATAGAAGAAAAAAAACACATTGCATTTATTTTCATTTAAACTAAAACGTTAGATTAATACTTTTATCTATTTATCACCAATGTATCACCTCTGTGGTAAGTAGTAGAGTTCATTGGGCACTCCTCCCGGACATGCTGCTGTTCTGGAAGGGCGAATCCTGTGACTATTCCACAGTCTCACACACTCATCCAAGTCCTTCTGAATAACATCACCAAAGCAGTATCTCAAGAGACACTGATGCTCATGACTCCTGTTGAAGTATCCGGCATCTCTAAGGCCTGCAAATAACTCCCTCCAGAACTGAGACCTATAGAAATTTTAGTTAAACCTTTAAGTGTATACACGTTTGAATAATAAAATCAAAGATTAGTTGTAATGAAATTTATGGGTTGCACATCTTTTGGTCATTTGATTTTCTTTTCAGCAACTACCTTCCCTGATGGGCAGGATTTGTTTTACATTTTTTTGTGATTTTTTATTGTGCTAGTTTTTTCTTTTTCCATTACTTGTTCCAGAGAAGAAAATCAAATGACCAAAAGATGCAATGAGCCTTTATGAACGTTCACTCACCTCCCCTTTCTAAATATAGACCACAAGGACTCAATATGCTGGTTATTTATAGATGAGCCGTACGTGTGGCTGGACGCTCCAGTGTAGTAGTCACTGTGATAGTGGCGTAGGGTACATTGAATTGCAGCCATTATGCCGTTCTCAGTGCCGCAATCAGTCCTCAGTCTCATGGGGATGATCGAGGTTTTGCACACATGACATGAAATGGTGAGCAATCACTGTTGGGTTATTTGTTGGTCCACATTCAAGCTACAGTACTTTACGTGAAAATCTATCTATGCATCCCGAAATGGCCAAACTGAATGGCCCGCGTCCTTTAAAAACTCCAAACGCCAGCCACACGTAAAGCAAAACTGCGTTAAGGTGTTCATTTGTTTGCCACAAAACGGGCAAAACATCCCTCGGTCCATGTTCGGTCACCATGAACTTGAAACTTGAAAGTGTTTTACGTCTTGTTAATTTGTTTTTTAAAATGTAAATTTGTTTTGTTCTTTGTAAAAGTGTGTTGCATCTTGTTAATTTGTTTTTCAAATGTAAATTTGTCTCGAACTTTGTAAAAGTTTTTCAGACTTTGTAATGTTGTTTTGCACTTCCTGGCCACTGTATTTACTCCTTACATTTTACCACGAATATTGGTACTTTCTACTCCTTACATTTTACAAAATAGAATCGTTACTCAAGTTTTGTACAAAAGGTCGTCTATCAAGTGTGATTGCGAGTGCATGTCGGAGAACAGCGCGGACACGTCTCACACCGCGAGCGGGCGCGCACGCCACACGGTGAAAAAAAGTGAGAGAAATGAAAAGAGACTAGCTAGGAGGATAATCAGTTGAGATTGTGTGTGTGCGTCCTTGAGAAATGTAAGTCATATAACTTATGTTGTCAGTTCATCTAAGCCTGGTCTATAGTTCTGGCACATTTAAAGTAAGTTAGCTAGTCATTCTATTGTTTATGTTCTTCACCTGTATTTATTTATTTGCAGAACCACACACACACACACACACACACACACACACACACACAGCCATAGCAGAGCCCATGTTTACAGTTGCTTGATTGTAATGAAGCATCAAATATATACAGTAGGCTACTGTATATTGCATTTGACGCAGCACTACAAGATGACTCGTCAGATTCCCAGTCATCCTTGTCCTTATCTGAGGGAGATGTTTGAGAGAGAAGGCATTGTAGTATCTAATGATTTGTAACTTGAATCGGGTTCTGTTCAAATTAATACTGTTGATACAAGGGGGTTTACATTGTATTTTGGTCATGAGTTGGAGTGAACTTTGGAAGGGATGTAAGGGCTAAAAGTGATGATTTGGATGTAATCTTTGGTTGGCCACGTAGCAAATCCTATGTTATCTAACTTGTGACCTAAATATATCCTATATAAAGTATGTCTAAGTTATTGAAAGCTAGAGTGTGTACATCTGACACTCTCCAAGCTTCTGCAGAGCTTGTAAATTGAGGCTGAATCTTTGATATAATAAACTTTATAATCAAGAAACAGTGTCGAGGAGGTTTTCTTACGACACATCATCCAGCATTGTTGTTCAGACACCACAGCATCAAGAATGACTCCTGGCCAAAGTGCTGTGTAACTCTAAAAGTAGGGGGAACTTCTTAATTAATGTCTGTTTAGTAATTCATATTGTATATTCTTTTCAGAAGCCATATTTGAGCACACACATACTGTACATGTTACTGTACTTTAATAAGGGGAAGATGAAAAAAGAGAGACTGGATCTGTGAATTGTCACAGGATCACAATTGAATTAATTTCTTGCTGCTCAGTCAGAATCTTATTAACCTGGAGTCCCAGTCTCTGTCACAATAATCATATATTATGTGATGTTTTAGGCCTATTGGCAGAAATCCATTTAAAATATAGCCAATGGCATAAAGAGCTTTTTTTCCATGTCCACTGAAGTTTCTCAGCTTACACTCTAAATGACGGTTGTCATTTGCAAGGCTACTTTTACTTTTAGACTTTAAGTAAATTTCCAAGCCTGTACTTTCTTACTTTTACTTTAGTAAAGAAGTTAACTCATTACTTCTACTTTTACCAGAGTATTTTTTAACAAAATTATCTGTACTTCTACTTGAGTTCTGGAAGAGAGTAGTTTTGCCATCTCTGTCTCCTTGCAGGAAAGATGCGTTTTGCCCCGGGGAGTTGTCACTGACCAGTCCTCCCCGGGAGCTTTCACGGACCAGCCCTCTCGGGAAGTCACCACTGTCCGGTTCTGGAGGTTCTCCTGTGATCAGCGCCCCGAGACCCAGCACCCTTGCTTCCCCCGGCCCTGGCCCCCGGGGTTCCCACGGGGAGTCCGGCTCCCAGTGTTTTGGGTTCCCTTGGTCTCAGTTTCCCCGGCGTTATTTCTGTCACTGTCTCTGTCTCCGTCCTTGTCTCTGTGCCCGTCCCTGTTCCTGTGCTTGTCTCTGTCCCCGTGTCCATCTCTGTCCCAGTGTTTGTCTCAGTTCCCGTCACTATCCCAGTTCCTGTCACCATCTCCGTTCCTGTCTTCCTCCCTACCCCAGTGGTGGCTCCGTCCGTCCCGTTTGTGTCTAGGTTTGTCCCGTTTAAACCTGTCTCATCCATGTTTGAGCCTGTCCCTTCTGGCTCAACATTTGTTCCGTCCAAGCCGGCTCCGTCAGTGTTTTTAACAACTACTTTTAAGAAACTACTGTAAACCTGTTGAAATGACAGAAACAAGGTTGAAACATCACAAAAAGATCAGAAAAGGCAGAAACGCACGTTTCCTGCATGGAGATGTGTTTTTAACAGTTACTGTTAAGAAACTACTGTAAACCTGTAGAAATGACAGCAACAAGGTTAAAACATCACAAAAAGATCAGAAGAGGCCGAAACGCACGTTTCCTGCATGGAGATGTGTGTTTAACAGCCACCGTTGCGAAAATACTGTAAACCTGTTGTAATGAAAGAAACAATGTTAAAACATCACAAAAAGCTCAGAAGAGGCCTAAACACACGTTTCCTGCTTGGAGATGTGTTTTTAACAGCTACTGTTAAGAAATGACTGTAAACCTGTTGAAATGACAGCAACAAGGTTAAAACACCACAAAAAGCTCAGAAGAAGCCTAAACACACATTTCCTGCATGGAGATATGTGTTTACCAGCTACTGTTAAGGAACTACTGTAAACCTATTGAATTGACAGCAACAAGGTTGAAACATCATAAAAAAAATCAGAAGAGACCGAAACGCACGTTTCCTGCATGGAGATGTGTGTTTAACAGCTTCTGTTAAGAAACTAATGTAATCGTGTTGAAATGACAGTAACAAGACATCACAAAAAGATCAGAGGAGGCCAAAACGCACGTTTCCTGCATGGAGATGTGTGTTTAACAGCTTCTGTTAAGAAACTAATGTAAAACTGTTGAAATGATAGAACAAGGTTAAAACATCACAAAAAGATCAGAAGAGGCCAAAACGCATGTTTCCTGCATGGAGATGTGTGTTTAACAGCTTCTGTTAAGAAACTAATGTAAAACTATTGAATTAACAGAAACAAGGTTAAAACATCACAAAAAGATCAGAAGAGGCTGAAACGCACGTTCCAGCATGGAGATGTGTGCTTAACAGCTTCTGTTAAGAAACTAATGTAAAACTGTTGAAATGACAGAAACAAGGTTAAAACATCACAAAAACATCAGAAGAGGCCAAAACGCACGTTTCCAGCATGGAGATGTGTGCTTAACAGCTTCTGTTAAGAAACTAATGTAAACCTGTTGAAATGACAGTAACAAGACATCACAAAAATATCAGAGGAGGCCAAAACGCATGTTTCCTGCATGGAGATGTGTGTTTAACAGAAGCTGTTAAACACACATCTGTCTGCATATGTGATGTCTGGGGGAGACATCACATATCCAGTGTGCCTCTCAGGTAATATCAGAGCATTCTGATGTGGGATTTTAAAATTAAGGGCTTAAATGGAAAGCTATATTGACATATTTCCAGACTGTTAAAGGCATATTTAACTCTCCTTCAGGCCACTCTAAAATGGATTCCTACTGTTACGCCAGGTTCATTCAAACTCTGTGTTAGACACTACATATCCATTGGGTCACTCAGGTAATTTAGGACCATTCTGATGTAGGATTTTAAAATTGAAGCCTTGAATGTCTAACTAACTGTATTTTAAATCGTTTTCAGGCTACTCTAAAAATGAATCCTGATGTTATGCCAGCTTCAATCCAAGACTGGGGGAGACATCACATATCCAGTGTGTCTCTCAGGTAATATCAGAGCATTCTGATGAAGGATTCTAAAATTAAGGGCTTAAAAGTAAAGCTATATTGACATATATTAAGGCTGTTAAAGGCATATTTAACTCTCCTTCAGGCCACTCTAAAATGGATTCCTACTGTTAAGCCAGATACATTCAAACTCTGGGTTAGACACTACATATCCATTGGGTCACTCAGGTAATTAAGGACCATTCTGATGTAGGATTTTAAAATTGAAGCCTTGAATGTCTAACTAATGCTGTATTTTAAATATTTTTCAGGCTTTTAAAGGCATATTTTACTCTTTTTCAGGCAACTCTAAAAACAAATCCTGATGTTATGCCAGCTTCAATCCAAGACTGGGGGAGACATCACATATCCAGTGTGTCTCTCAGGTAATATCAGAGCATTCTGATGAAGTATTCTAAAATTAAGGGCTTAAAAGTAAAGCTATATTGACATATTTTCAGGCTTTTACAGGCATATTTATCTCTCCTTCAGGCCGCTAATTTAGGACCATTCTGATGTAGGATTTTAAAATTGAAGCCTTGAATGCCTAATTAATGCTGTATTTTAAATATTTTTCAGGCTTATGAAGGCATATTTTACTCTTTTTCAAGCTACTCTAAATAGGATTCCTGATGTTATGCCAGATTCATTCAAAGTCTGGGGGAGACATCACATTGTCATGTGCCCGCCACGGTTTAGGCCTGTCCTCCCTATCCCCTGTGTGTAGGTGTGTCTGTCTGTTTCGTCTGTCGTCCACTAGAGGTCACCGGAGGATCCTGGGCCGGAGGCGTGTCCACTCATTGCCGTCTGCCTTCCGCACAGCTGCAACCCATCTTCATCATCCCATCTCCACAGTACTTAAACCTGGGCCGGCCACCTCTTCGGCGCCAGTTCGTTACTAACCTCTAAGCGGTAACTCGGCCAGTCAGTAGTGCACGTTGCTCACCTGCTTAGCTATTTGACTAACTTTCTTTTGTTCTCGTCACAGTGTTTGTCTCCTGTCGTCAGTGTTGCAGCTACCTCAAGACCCGCTCCTTGTGACTCTCATCCATACCTCCATCACCTGTTCCTCCTTTGTGTTTTTTCAGATTAAACCTTTGTTGTTACCGTCATTGTCTGAGTCTATGTCGTTTCTGTGTCTGGGTCCAACCAACCCCTCACACACATATCCAGTGTGCCTGTCAGGTAATATCAGAGCATTCTGATGTGGGATTTTAAAATTAAAGGCTTAAATGTAAAGCTATATTGACATTTTTTCAGCCTGTAAAAGGCATATTTAAATCTCCTTCAGGCCACTCTAAAATGGATTCCTACTGTTAAGCCAGGTTCATTCCAACTCTGGGTTGGACGTTACATATCCATTGGGTCACTCAGGTAATTTAGGACAATTTTGATGTAGGATTTTAAAATTGAAGCCTTGAATGTCTAACTAATGCTGTATTTTAAATATTTTTCAGGCTTTTAAAGGCATATTTTACTCTTTTTCATGCAACTCTAAAAACAAATCATGATGTTATGCCAGCTTCAATCCAAGACTGGGGGAGACATCACATATCCAGTGTGTCTCTCAGGTAATATCAGACCATTCTGATGAAGGCTTCTAAAATTAAGGGCTTAAAAGTAAAGCTATACTGACATATATTCAGGCTGTTAAAGGCATATTTAACTCTCCTTCAGGCCACTCTAAAATAGATTCCTACTGTTAAGCCAGGTTCATTCCAACTCTGGGTTAGACGTTACATATCCATTGGGTCACTCAGGTAATTTAGGACCATTCTGATGTAGGATTTTAAAATTGAAGCCTTGAATTTCTAATTAATGCTGTATTTTAAATCTTTTTCAGGCTGTTAACCTTGTAAATGAATGATAGGCCTATGTATTGATTTGTCAACTCCTCACTCTGGGGGGGAGGAGGAAATAGGGTAACAAGGACAGTACAGAAAAGGAACGAAGGGAAGGAGTGGTAGCCACTCTTTCACTGTGCAATTAATTAATAATAAAAAATCTACTTACATATATACCTGGACACTCTAACTGCTCTTAATTGTTAATTTATGCTAAAGGTCTTTTATAGCTAAAAAATATTGTTATTTTTATACTACTATACTTTATAATATATATTTATGTTATGCAACTCAATTTTACACAATATAAATGTAGAAGGGGATCCTTGCTCGTCTCTCTTTCAGGTTAGGGGTCCTTGGCCTAAAAAACATTGAAGACCCCCTGTTCTAGAGTGTGGGGGGAAACGAAAAGGAGTAAAATGGCTGTTTGACTTCTTGAGAGATTCTAATGAATGAAGATGGCACAGCAATGGACTAGATCCAGAAGGTGGCAGTAGTGCAACACAACGGATGCCGGTTGCTGTAAAACCCTGAAGAAGAAGAAGAAGAAGAAAACAAAACAAAACAACAACAACAACAATGTACTGTGGAAATAGTAGGGAATGGTAATGGCTTTATGCATAAATTGCCAAGACAAAGATGATGTAAAACATGTAGTTTTTGTGTGAGAAATATATTGACAGTAGAATGCACTGGCAGGAAATGGAAAGAGACAACTCAATACATGTGATATTTAAAGAAAAGGGCATGCCAAGGGAGAAACTTGAAGCTTTATATTTTTTATTAATAATACTGGTTTAATGAAAATAATATAGTTTTTTTATTTATTTTTTGTTTGTTTTGACTAAATTTTAGGGCCTGTTGGCATATGTTTTACCCAATGAGCAGTGACCTTCTAATGGAAAGTAACAAGGAGGTGAAGAGTATAATATGCAGAAAGGGAAATACAGCTCAAACGGAGAGAAAAAGCCCAACAGCTATATATAGCGGTCCGACTGAATGTGTAAGGATGTAAAAATATCTACTTTGCCTAGTCACTCCACTTTTATTTATTTTTTTTACAAAGTTCTAGGCTACACTGTGTTTTAATTGCTTATATGCTAGTTTCATGTTTCTGTTTTTATGTGATAAATGTGCTGGTTTTACCGTAAAGTGTCTTTGACTAGCCTACCATGTAAATATATATAAGAAAAATGTATTATTTAGCATACTTTGCCTTAAAAGTGAGCTGAGGGAATAATGTTCCTCAGGAAATGTACTTTAAGGACTAGGCTTAATTTCAAACCCTTATTCACAACGCCAGAACATGTTTTACAACCATATGCACAAATCTCTTTATCGCTATGTCTAATTCTAAATATCTTTGTACAATTAATGTTCATACAGAACAATCAGAAAGGGACAAAAACTAGAACAAGAAGTAAGTGACTTCAATACACACAGTGAGCATATGTGTAAAACAATATTCATGTTTTTTTATTCTTCTGGCAAGTGACAGCACCAAAATAAAAAGATTAAGAAGCATTGTGGTGTTCCTGGTGTGATGAATGTAAACTACACTATATACGTATATGGGCCACATTATTGGTCCAGGGATGTGAGACTTACTGAGAAGGTTATGAAGCCAAAGTAAGCTATAATACCTAATAAAAACATCAGGCCTACATGTTAAGGAGTAACACAAACTATCCTTTATAAGAGAAGGACAAGCAACATGAAAATGAAATCATAAATTGGCCTCTGACCAGTCTGCCATTAATATCATCTGGGACCACAGTAGGGATTAAACAAACTCGTGACAACAATAGTGACAAGTATTGCATGTTAATAAAAAAATAAAGCAGAACACATGCAGAAGACAACGGAATAACTGTTAAACACGTTTATGTCGGATCAAAGCGGCAGCTGATTTAACACATGAGACTCCAGGATTAATTTTAGCCTGGCTGTTGCCTGCTCTGGACCAGGCTAGCTGCAAAGAATACATCTCCATGGTTACTTGGCTGGGTTTAATTTAACCTGGTTTCGTGCAACCGAGTCAAAGCTAAATTCATCCAGGATGATTTGAATATCCCGGCTTAATCCCTTATCCTAGTTTCGTGCAACAGGCCCCAGGTATAGACGCTGAAGTTCAGGGCATTACATACTCCTATACAGTTGGTGGCGGTATAATACCAAAGTAGTAATCTGCCAAATAGAAGAAGAAGAAGAAGCACAACGTTGTAAGTGCTTACATGATGTACTGCAGCCTGGGATCGTGGTCCATACACGTGTAGAGTCAATTGGAGGATAGATGGGTATCTAGGGGAGCACAGGCACAAGCGTTGCTATTTGAATCGAAATTTTGTCTCTTGCAAAAGGTCTTGTGAACTGGTTTCGACGTCGACGATTTGTTTTTGAGTGCAGCTCTGGCTGGTGGTAAGTTGAAATTTGATGCTGTTAAGATCATAGACAGTATAACAAAGGTTAGGATATGTTGTTGGATAGCTAGCAAACACTTTTCAGTCAGACGCTAGACACAATAAATAAGTATAACGTCCGGTAAAAAGGATCAAAATAAAATTCTGTTGGAAATACCATGCCCAGATAAAGGTGTAACGAAGTATTTCATCAGTCTATTAACCCAAATTGAGTTTATAATGCTGCCATAGATAGTCAATATTAGCTATTTCGCAATTGTGTTGGCATACTTTTTGTACCTTCGCTTTTATTTTGAAAGAATTCTGGTCACACAAATTGGCAAGCTTGACGCAGTTAGAAATTGAGAGCATGTAAGCTAGCTAGCTATGTTTTGTATTTAAAGACAACCATGGTGCGTTGTTCAGTAAAAGTTGCATTTGTCAGTTTTCAACTACTAGTAACAGCCATCAATCTTGTGTGTCTATAAGGACATCTTGGAAACCGACATTTTTGTCCCATTAACTTTTTGGATGGCGGTAACTTGGACTGGCGGTCCTCTCACTTGTCCTCTAGCACAAGGGAGTCAGGAAGTTTCCACCCGCTCGGCCCATACTGTGTCAATGTGTCCTGCTCTATCTAGTACAGAGGTGTCAAAAGTATTCACATTCATTACTCAAGTAGAAGTATGCAAACTAGGGTTTAAAAAGTTTAAACTCAAGCTTTTTAAAAGTGTAAAGTATAAAAGTAATGTAAGGGGGGGAAGAATGATATCGATATGCTGTTTTTTAAATTAGACTGTAACGTTTGGAAACAATGAGCTCGTGGTACTTGGGTAAGGTGACCAGATTTCTCAGACAAAATCCGGGGACATATTCAGCTCAGAAGTGTATGTACCTCCAAAACACGTCATGTTTTTATTTTTGTAAAACTTCAAATGGGGACACTAGACCTAGAGCTGTTCTCATTAGCCCCCCCAAAAAAGGTCTGATCCTACACTCACCCCTGCTGCTACTTCATACTCCACTCCACCTCAGAGGGGAATGTTTCAAGATAAAATACCCTCATATTTCAAGATAAAATGTCCTCATATTTCAAGATAAAATGTCCTCATATTTCAAGATAAAAAGTCCAAATATTTCAAGATAAAAAGTCCAAATATTTCAAGATAGAAAGTTCTAATATTTCAAGATAGAAGGTCTTAATATTTGAAAATTAAAAGTCCCAATATTTTATAATGTCATGTTTACTGAACTACATTTATTTGACAGCTTTTGCTTTATTACTTCAGGCTTGTTTCTGCAACAGCTCATTGAGTATCTAATACAATAAAAACTATTGAGGACATATTTTTCTTTGACATGATGCAGTATTAAACGAGATCTCTGCAGTCGGCAGCAGAGAAACAAGCTACAGTGTAAATTAATAGGACAATTGTCCAGCTTGTATTTACGTTCATAAAGTGCTCGTTTTGCTACTGACAGGCTCAGATTAATATTCTAAGTGTCTGATAACATTATGGAAAGGATTTCTAAGGAGGTCGACCTTTCTGTTAAAGATTAAGATCCTTTTTTAAACCTAAAAGTCCGCGAAATTGCGTTCGCTAAACCCACCAGACTCCATGTAAATAATTACTGATTTTAGCATCGTAAAATACGGCTTTCTAAAACATCTCTGAGCTCTGAGCAGCGCTGGCTCTGGCTGTCTTGAGCCTGTGGGGGGAGGGTGTGCGACTATCGGCTAGTTTGGTCAGTGTTTTCTTTCATTACAATTTCGGGTGGGTCAGTCACAGTGAAAACCGGGGACAGATCCAGCCGGGGACAGGTCACCAAAACTGGGGTGCACAGAGCTTGCAGCGCATTTGAAAGGAGTTGTTTTTGCATCCAACCATTGTGAAATATTCTTCCAGGGATGTAGAAGGGTTGGCTGGTCTTCCTGGCTACCAACCTTCTCGCTGGTGCTTGGTGGGGCAGAGGCTAGGCTACATACGTCTATTTCCTTGCTAAAATAAATTACTAAAATATTTACTACAGTAAAGTACTTGTTGCGTTCCAGGCAACCATAACTTTTGTTCGAACTCGGGGGTTCTATAGAGAAACCTGTAGGGGGGAGCTCTATAGAGAAACCTATAGGGGGGGTCTCTATAGAGAAACCTGTAGGGGGGCTCTATAGAGTAACCTGTAGGGGGGGCTCTATAGAGTAACCTGTAGGGGGGGCTCTATAGAGTAACCTGTAGGGGGGCTCTATAGAATAACCTGTAGGGGGGCTCTATAGAGAAACCTGTAGGGGGGCTCTATAGAGAAACCTGTAGGGGGGCTCTATAGAGTAACCTGTAGGGGGGCTCTATAGAGTAACCTGTAGGGGGGGCTCTATAGAGTAACCTGTAGAGGGGCTCTATAGAGTAACCTGTAGGGGGGCTCTATAGAGTAACCTGTAGGGGGCCTCTATAGAGTAACCTGTAGGGGGGCTCTATAGAGAAACCTGCCAGCAAAAAGCGAGAAAACAGCAAAGAAGTGGCCAAAACTGCATTGCGCCCCTTTAATATATATTTTCTAACTTTAATATAATATTACCCTAAACAGTAAACACAGTAAAATGCAATCTAGTACAGTATCTATACAAACGATTATACACAAATAAAATGTTTGGTTAAAATGATCAACTCAAGGTTTACATACTAGATTACTTTTGGAGGTTTCAGCTACTTTATCAGCAGCATTGTAATTTCTAGATGTGTATAGTTGAATTCTTCTTTTTTTCTGCTTTGATACAGGGACTCAAAAACAATTTCCCCAAAACACAATATGTTTATGACAGCCTTTTATCCTTTCAGTAAATAGATTTGCATGGTCTACTGTTTGATTTGAAACTCTCATTTATCTCCAGATACCAGAGCATAATGATGAAGTACATCCTTGTAACTGGTGGAGTCATCTCAGGCATCGGCAAAGGCATCATTGCAAGCAGTGTGGGCACAATCCTGAAGTCATGTGGCCTGCATGTTACTGCCATCAAGATTGACCCTTACATTAACATTGATGCAGGCACATTTTCACCCTATGAGCATGGTACGTTGGGGGAAAATGATCATTCAAAACATTCAGAATTAAATAGAATCAGTATGTACATGTTACGTTTGTGCCATGTCCCCTCTGTTCAGGGGAAGTGTTCGTGTTGGATGACGGGGGTGAGGTGGATTTGGATCTCGGTAACTACGAACGCTTCCTCGACATCCGGCTGACCAGAGACAACAACCTGACCACTGGCAAGATCTATCAGTCAGTCATCAACAAAGAGAGGAGGGGAGACTACCTGGGCAAGACTGTGCAGGGTAAACAACCGCTGCTTTTAAACCTTTTTCCCACTGGCGTTGGTCTGCAATGGAAAATAATAGAATTGGCATTCACTTCCGGGACAAATGACTCTGCAGTAAGCGCGAGTATTTCTCAGCTCCAGCTTGGAGCGGCAGTGATGGAAACGGGACACCTGGGTCACCCCTTTTCTAGGGCAACTCTGTGATGCGTCAGGTCATCGCGGGCCCAAATTACATTGGTCTCCACCCAAGCAGCGCTTGAATATCAAATTAGTCAGCACCGAGTTCAAAAGAGCCTGAATAAGTAACAGATTTAATTAATAAGTTTATTAGGGAAGATATCAAGTGAATGTACCAGGAAAAGAGAACTTTTTTCTGGCACATTTGTGATGTGAAACCTGACACCAAGAAGAAAAAAAAACAGCCAGACTCATCTTTTGGCAATGGAAAGTCATCTATGATTATTTTTAGCAGCTCTAAAAAAAAAAAACTGCATATACACGCTGATTTTGGTGGAAAAGGGATATTACTGTGGTGTAGGGGGTGCCATGCTGAAAAGAAATTGGTTAACCAAGAATCCTTCATCTCTCTTTCTCAGTGGTGCCACACATTACTGATGCCATCCAGGAATGGGTTGTGAAACAGGCCAGGGTACCAGTTGAAGACGATCACGTAGAACCTCAAGTTTGTGTGATAGAGGTAAACTTCTACTCACGTTATGTTTGCACAGCGGTATGTGCTGAGGCAACGGCTGCCATGAGTTCCACTGCTAATACCTGTGCGTGTTTGCAGTTGGGAGGCACGGTTGGAGACATAGAGAGTATGCCTTTCATCGAGGCCTTCAGGCAGTTCCAGTTTAAAGTGAAGAGAGAGAACTTCTGCAATATTCACGTCAGTCTGATACCACAGGTGAGAGCGCAACTCCTTCAGGCTTGTCTGGGTTTCTCAGAGGGCAAATGTGTCAGCTGCTCTTTGCAGAACAACTGAAAAAAACACTTTTTTGTTTGAGAACTGAAAGGTAATTTAACACTTATGTTGTCCTCGGGTCAAATTGACCCATTTTCCTATATCAATGTTCTTTTTAACTAAAATAACATTGATTCTACACAAGTACAAATCTCTATTTTCATTATTTGCATTTGGAGAAAAAAATTGAAGTGCTTTTGAAATAGTATTGAGTAAAAGTTGACATATTCCAGTCTGTGATTATCCATCAACATAAATTTCTTTAATTTTAGTCTAAATAATCCCTAATTTCTGCTTTTCTAACTCAAACATTAGGTATAATTTCCTAAAAATTAGGTTTATTGACCATAAATTCTAAAAATGTCTCAAAAGTGACAAACGATGAAAAAAGGGAGAAAAACGTAACAAAATTAAAAACAGATTTAAAAATGTCAACTAAAGTGTTGACTTTCAATTTTGGCAGGAAGACAACACAAGGGTTAAAATACTTTGCTGGGAAGAAGATAACTTTTCTTAATAAGGTTGGTTTGCAAAAATAAGAATCCCGTACTCCCTAATTGTGACATTAGACCCTACTGATGGCATTGGAACCTTAATTTTTTATTTTTTTTTAAATAAAAAATTCAGCTTCTTTTAAAAAATGTTTTTTAGTTTCTTGTATTTGGATCAAAGCGCCTGTTTTGTCCTCTTGTGTCATGTTAGAAGTTGCCGATTCAGAGTTGTATACTGTCAGTTTAATATATGTCATGTCTCCACAGCCCAGCGCAACAGGAGAACAAAAGACCAAACCAACACAGAACAGTGTCAGAGAGCTGAGAGGACTGGGTTTGTCCCCTGATCTGGTGAGTCATCTGCAGTACATCCTTTTTAAAAATGCCCCATTTTACAGTGTACATGCCTGCATATTCAGTTGGATACCAGCGTTTCCCCTATAACCATACAAGCCTGGCAGGCCACCAAGTTTTTAAATGCCAGATATCCATTGTGTTTTCCCTGTATTCATCCTGTAGCTGAACACTGCCGTGTAGTGCAGCGACATAATGCTGTGAGTCACTGACTGAGACACTGTCTGTGGTTAGTTCACGTCTGCAGGACAGTCAAGGGCTATCTAAACCGCAAAAGTCCAGTTAAACAGGTGAAGTGAAGATAACTTTGTCGGTAATGTTCACCTAACGGCAGTCTGGCATTGTCAAACCTATCCTTCACAGCACTGAATCAGTGAACTGATTCAGGGTTTTTAGCTGAGCTGGACCAGAAGCTATGCGGTTAAAACGGATCGGTGAAGATGTTTTGCCCTAGTTGTTCCCTGCAAAGTTTGCTGGTAGTGATGTAATGTTATGTGGAGTGAGCGCTGGGCCGGACTCCACTTTCAAAATAAAAATAGCCTTTTAAATGTTACGTTGCTTGTAGGGAAATAACAGGAGTAACAGGCGGTCATATCATGTGCACCCGTTCGGTTTTTATTGGTGCGGATTAATTAAACGCCATACAAGGACCACTGCTGCTGATTTAATGTCCATACTGAAGCTCTGTTATTTATTTTTTTTAAATGGTGGTCACAAAGTTTTAGTTGGTCTTGTTAGTCACAATAATCCCTCCAACACCCCTTACAAAAGAAGTTTGTCAGACCAGCAACGTGTTGGAACCAGTTTTCTTGTCTGAGAACCAGTTCTCTGGCTGTTGACGCAAAGAACCGGTTTAAGACTAGGAAGCAGCACTCGAACTGCCTTGGTGGGAGAGTGGTAACCATGAGCCAAAGACCGTTCTAGTGGATTGTGGCTGCAGGAGGTTGTTGAATCAATTTTTGGGGGAGGTTCAGTCTGCGAAGAGCAAAGACTTCACTGGATGAATCATTATAATCCATCCATCCATTTTATTCAATGAAGACAATGAAACCTTTATTGTATGATGTTTTCAGAAAAACATTGTTGTAGATGCAGAACGGAAAAGGTAAATTGATGCAACAAGGACATCAACAATCATATTTGTATAAATGTAAGGTTTTAGCATAAAGTCAGACTCTTGGTTAAATAATCAATGTTTACAGTTCTCCAGTAACCTGACATGGTCATACTCAGATTGTAGTCAAGATATGGGTCTGATTCTGCTCCATTGGGCTGTCATTATGGGGCATGTTTTAACCAAACTAGGAAATAAAATGCCTCTGCACTCAATTGAATAGACCTACAACCAATCAGAGCAACGCGTATGAGGCGTATGTTGAACCTTTGCCGAATCCCGCAGGAAGGACGGCGAAAACATCTTTCCGTTCGACAGATGCCTTGATCGGGGTTCTCTGTTCCTCGTTTAAAAATGAATGCGCTGTTGATTGTTTTAAATAACGCATGGAAGTGTACATAAAACAAATTGTTGCATCGATAATGGGTTTAGAATCGAATCGTGAGGTGGCCAGAGATTCACACCCCTAGAATCTTGCACATCTCAACTCTACAACGCCAGCCGTCTTTGTTGTAAATCAATTCAAACCAAGCGCTCTTTGGTGACGTGGGTGATTCAGTTACTATTGATCATCTGTCCATCATCATATAAAGCCCGCCCTGACAATTTGATTGGTCCAAACAGCTCTGGTTCAAGCCTAGTTGCTCCACAACAGATCAAGTCCAGACCGAACTTCCGAAATGTTGTGACTCTAAAAAGTGTGACTCTACGTCATTTGAAATTATTGTGTGATTTTATTTTTTTATTTTGTTGGTAAAATCTTTAAGGACATAAATATTTTGAATAAGGAACTACTGTTATTGTATTACCTGATTTGATACAGATGTTTTGTTTTTGCATTCACATCTCTCTCCTATTGTGTTCCCTGGGTGAAATCCCTGTGATTAGTTTAATTTCCCCCCCTCAGCAATCATTAAAGTGTCATCTCATCTTTGCCCACAGATCATGTGTCGCTGTTCCACCACTCTGGAGACCTCTGTCAAAGAAAAGATCTCCATGTTCTGCCACGTAGAACCCGAACAGGTACGTCTCCAACACCTATTTTGTCTTGTCGTGTTCGACGACGCAGAGCCCCGACTCTCTCAGCCACTCTAAACGCCTTGACCCGTCTCATCCCAGGTCATCTGTGTGCACGACGTGTCGTCCATCTACAAAGTACCGCTGCTGCTGGAGAAACAGGGCGTGGTGAGCTACCTGAGCAGGAGACTGAACATGCCCATAGAGACTCGACCCAGGAAAATGCTGACTAAATGGAAGGAGATGTCTGACAGGTGAGTTTGATTAATTAAATGACATAGGGCTGAGCGATGTGGAGAAAAATCAAATATCACAATATTTTTTATTTATATATATATATATATATATATATATATATATATATTCATTCATTCATTCATTCATTCATTCATTCATTCATTCACTACCGGTCAAAAGTTTGGGGTCACATAGAAATTCCCATTGCACTCCATTGTAGACAGAATGCCAGCTGAGATCAGTTGCATTGTTTTTTTAACCAGGGCAGCTGTTTTCAGATTACATAGTAGTAGTAAAAATGGTTCTCCAATGTTTTTCTAGTTTTTTATTTTTAAATGATAGATTAGTACACAGAATGTGCCTTTGGAACATTGGATGAATGGTTGCTGGTAATGGGCAATGTAGATATTGCATTAAAGATCAGCCCCCCCACCCAAATTAGCAGGTATTCTGTCTATAATGGAGTGGTATGGAAATGTATAAGTGACCCCAAACTTTTGACCGGTAGTGTATATATATGGTTGGCAACCTTGGTTGACAACTGCTATTGTCTTCTGTTCTATGTGACTGGATAACTTGTGTCTTGTTTCAAAAGGTTTACTGATTAATACCTGCTGTCTTCACAGGTCAGACAGACTGCTGGAGCACTGCTCGATTGCACTAGTTGGGAAGTACACCAAGTTTTCTGACTCCTATGCTTCTGTTATCAAGGCCCTGGAGCACTCCGCCCTGGCCATCAGCCACAAATTGGAGGTTAAGGTATGCACACATTGGTTTTCTTTACATCTATTAAGGCAAGGCAAGTTTATTTCTAAAGCGCAATTCGTACACAAGGCAACTCAAAGCCTTGTGTACAACATGAGAATAGTTCAAATTTGGAAAAATTATTAAATAAAAAAAATAGATATTAAAATCAATAATAAAATAGACGTAGATGTAACATTTCTATTTATGTATAGAAACGACTATTCCTATGTTATATATTTAGAGTTGTGTATTTAAGACGTATTTAAGAAATGTTCCAACAATTTTCAAACCCAGCGAAATCTGTAACTTCATTTCTGACACGGGACGATTTGTTTATTTGTTTATTTATTATCGTCGGTGGCAATGTATAACTTTTGACCCCTCTGGTTCCTCTAACTTTCGTCAAAACACGGGAACCCAGGTGACACGTTCAATATATATTGAATTATATATAATAATGTCCCAGAAAGAGTTATACTTGGTAAACGTTATACAGTTTTTTTTTTTTTCTGCCACACATCATTTTGTCATTGATTATGCGGCACTTTGAAACACAGTAATACAGCAGAGACCTTTTGTTTATTGATACATTTCATTATTGATCAATTCAGATTAGCGTTGCTACAATGTGCTGGTTGCCAGTAGCGAATGCTAATGCTTGGTGGGTAACGTTGTGAGGTTACAACACGCTCATAAAGTTATTTTTAATAGGATTGCTATGACTACAGTAAACATCACTGTGCTAACCCAAGAATCCTGCAACAACAAAGCACAGTACATTCTTTCTCTCTTTCTAAATGAAATGTAGCTGCCTTCAAGTGCAGTTGGAAATGTTTAGATCGATACACAATTTGTCAGAAAACAATAATTGTGAATTATAAATTCCACTTGTGCTACAATGGGAAGACGTCACACGAATAGGCCATTCAGGGGACACTCACAACCCTGCGATTAATCCCTGGGTTGCTTTCTCTAGTCTGTATGGTTCCTTAAATGGTCTGGAATCTTCCCCTTATGAGGTCATAAGGGGCAAGATTACCTCCCCTTTCTTTGCTTTGCCCGCCCAGAGAATTTGGCCCACATCATGGCTTTCATACGTGCAAAGTGGCAGTTGGTCAAGGCCACAGGAGTATTTTAGTAAAATATGAGATCATATTGTGAACAAGCCGCCATGACATTCCCAGAGAAACAAGACCCGTATGACACGTTTGTCCAATCAGCTACCGTCGCCGGTCAGCATCGCCTCAGTGTGCTCCAAGACACTTTTTTTGGCCAACTCGGGGAGACTGGTCATTCCGAAGGCCTTTTCTGCCAACGGTCAGCCTTCGGGTTGGTGTGTCAGGGCCTTTAGTGTGATCACACAAAACTGTGACTGTGATGAGGAATGTGCTTAAAAGTAGATCAGACCTGAACCTTTGACCCCACACAGATTGTGTAGTAAAAGTGGCCCAAGCAGAAACTTTGGGATGCAAAGTACATCTTTATCTATCTACAGCTGTGTTCAGAATAATAGCAAAGTACATCTTTATCTATCTACAGCTGTGTTCAGAATAATAGCAAAGTACATCTTTATCTGTCAGCTGTGTTCAGAATAATAGCAAAGTACATCTTTATCTGTCAGCTGTGTTCAGAATAATAGCAAAGTACATCTTTATCTATCTACAGCTGTGTTCAGAATAATAGCAAAGTACATCTTTATCTATCTACAGTTGTGTTCAGAATAGCAGCAGAATAATGCTCAAAATCCTTAGAATAGCTTTTAATTCCATAATATCAATGCATTGGGAACAGTGCACGTTTAATTCCAAATGAAAACATGACCAACATTGATCAAATTTGTGTTCTATCTTTACAGAAAGTGAAGAAAAAGGAATATTAGGCTGTTCAAAAAATAGCAGTTTTTGCAATTTTCTTTACAAACTCAAACATTCACTGTACAAACTGAAAAATGTCTCAATGGTTTGCTTTACTTAGAATTGCTGCACTAATATTTAGTTGCATAACCATTATTTCCGAGAACTGATTCACATGTGTGTTTCATGGAGTCAACCAACTTCTGGCACCTGTGAACAGGTATTCCAGCCCAGGACCATTGAACTGCATCCCACAATTCCTCTGCATTACTGGGTATTGCCTCAGAGACAGCGTTTTTGATGTCACCCCACAAGTGTTCTATGGGATTGAGGTCCGGGGATTGGACTGGCCGCTCCATAACATCAGTCATCTGGAACCAAGACTGCTCTCTTACTGGTGCTCCATTTCCCCTTTGGCCAGTCAATGTGTCCTTTGGCAAATTTCAACATATTATGTCTAACTTTAAGTCTTCTTTGGTTTTCCTGGAGCTGATCGTTGGTTGAGCCTTTACCATTTTGGCTATTCTTTGATCCATTCGAATGGTAGTTGACTGTTTTTTCCCATGTCGTTCAGGCTTTGGATGCCATTTCAAGGCATTTGAAATCATTTTGGCTGAGCAGCCTAATATTCTGCATTTCTTTGTTTTCCCCTCTCCAATCAACTTTTTAATCAAAGTCCGCTGTTCCTCAGGGCAATGTCTGAAACAACCCATTTTGCTGAGTATTTCAGTCTGAAATGCACTATAGCACCATGCATTTGCTTCCTTCCTTAAATATGGGCCATAATTGACACCTGTTTCTTCACAGAATCAATCACCTCACTAACTGAAAACAACACTGCTATTATTTTGAACATGCCCCTTTCAATTACAGATTCAATTACACAGAATGAGCAGCATGCACGTCAAGACTGTTGGGTCTGTTTTCTATAACTCTACAACACTTACTAGTAAATGATTTGCCATGTAGAAATAATACTTGTGAGTTTATGAGGTTAGAGATGTTGGACTTCTATTATTTTGAACACATATGTATATCTTGAAGTGTTTCGACCTGCCACCTTGAGTTTCTATGTCTCTTCTCCTCAGTATGTAGACTCAGCGTATTTGGAGCCAAGCACTCTGCAGGAGGAACCAGTGAAATACCACGAGGCATGGCAGAAACTCTGCAGTGCTGAGTGAGTGCTGAAGAACCTTTTTTATTTTTGTAAGTAATACAACCTGGACATTCGATTTGCAGTTTCATTAACAGTTTTTTTTTTCCCCCCTCTCTATCCTCAGTGGCGTCCTGGTTCCAGGAGGTTTTGGTGTCCGGGGAACTGAAGGAAAGATTCATGCCATCAACTGGGCCAGGAATCAGAAAAAACCCTTTCTAGGTACAGTGTAGCAATATCTTACCTATACTAATTATACCCAATGCTGTGATAACTATTTCTATGGCAGATGTTTGTTTTGATTATGTATTATGAACGACCTGACTGAAACTGTATTTCTGCAGGTGTGTGTCTTGGGATGCAGTTGGCTGTATGTGAGTTTGCCAGAAACACGCTCGGCTGGACAGGTAATATAATAATACCTTCATTTCTAAAGCGCTTTTCAGAACAAAGTGCTTTACATTCATTTAAAAAGCAACAACAACAGAAATGACAATATGATAATAAACAAACATTAAAATCAATAAAAAGCCAGTCTAAAATAGTGAGTTTTAAAAAGAGACTTAAAGCGATGGTTTGGAGTAATTTCACCTTAGGGTCCTTTGCAACACTCCCCCAGAAGCTTTTTTTCCCTTGGTTGAGTTAGCGCTATTAGCTGAATGCTTAGTGCAGGCGCTAATGGAACCAAATTTGTATCTTGTAAATTACCCTAATAATAATGGTCGGAATGGTACCAAACTTCTACATTAGTACAAATAGGTTCTGTACTCATAAAACGAGGCATCGAAAAGTTACAAACAGAACTTTCCTGATGGCTTCTACTCTCTGCTGCTAGCTAGCTACCTAGCTCTCCGATTCTCCTCCGTTAGTTATTGCTCCTCGTCCGTGTATTCAGGCGCCACTAGGTACGGGCGACCTTTGAAATTGAACCACTCATTGTTGCGTTCGATGTTAACCCCAAACTCTGCCATTTCGTTGATCTCTTCTTCTGTTCTCTTGTTTCTTGCCGGTAGACTGTTTTCGGCAATAGATGTCATGCTCTCATCCCGCACAGAGCACGACATCTGTTGTCGGAAGAGACTACCGGTAAAGTAGGAGCAAAAAGCGAGAGAACAGAAGAAGAGCTCAACTACAGTGCAGTAGAACTTGTAACATAACTGAACTTAAAGAGTGCCTACATGAAGTGATTGAGAGGATGAAGGTTTTACATCCGAGGGCTGACAAGTCCAGTGAACTGTCTCGTACCATCTCAGACCGGTCTGGGGAAGCGCAGAGGGCCCTTCATGAATTGGATGCACGTGTGACGCTGAGGACGAGTGGAATTGATTGACGGACATTGATTTGGTCAAATTTTGCCAAATCAACCTAAATTGGATTGAAATTGGGATCTATGCCCCCCCCTTCACCCGAGCGGGCAAACAGTCTGCAGCGGACTGCTATCTCCTCATGCAAGGCAGAACAAACTGAACTTTCTAACAACTTGGACAGTCTGACGCTTCATATTACACACACACACACACTTCTCACTCCACACCATACATGCCCTCCCCTATCCCCCCACTGCTCCGTCTGACTGCCTCTGTCTCTTTTTGTTTGTTTTTCCCATCCTCCACCTTCATGGTTAAGGCCGGGCTGAACTGTGCTGTTTATGAACAACGCAGACAGTCTGTGTCTCAAACTTCCCATACACACACACACACACACTCATGGTCAAGGCCGGACTGAACTGCGCTGTTTTTCAGCTACGCTTTCCAGTCTGTGTCTCATACTTCCCATTCACACACACACACACTCGCATACGCAGACATCATACACCAAATATTCCTTCATGTATGTAGTCTTGTGCATTATGTTATCATGTCTTGTATTCTATCTCGCTATCTGCATATATCCTTTTCAGAATGTACGTGGCGGCGCTTTAAATAGCTGCGGCTCGGAGGCTCTCTGAACTCTCTAAACTGCATTTCGTTGCATTGTACATGTGTAATGACAATAAAGTTGAATCTAATCTAAAATTTACGGCTTTGTCTGTTTTGCACTCAGATGCCAACTCAACTGAATTTGACCCTGAATCAAAGCATCCTGTGGTAAGTTGGCTTTTATTTCACCGGTGATCTAGTTTTAATGTGACCCGAAAAGCCCGTTGAATTGCGATTGTCATGCTTGAACGTCTGCAGGTGATCGACATGCCCGAACACAACCCTGGGCAGATGGGAGGAACTATGAGGCTCGGGAAGAGACGGACCATTTTCAAGACCAACAACAGTGTATTGCGTAAGGAAAAACTTTGAAGTTTGCGTTGAGCCCAATGTGTTGTTGTGTTGGCCCTGTGCTTACAGCTGGTCTGTATTCCAGGCAAGCTTTATGGAGATGCAGAATATGTGGATGAAAGGCACCGACATCGCTTTGAGGTATGTTCACCAGCAGCAGGTGTATTCTTTCCAGTGGTGGAAAGTAACTAAGGACAGTATTGTACTTAAGTACAAATTCAAGTTGCTTGTACTTCAGTTGAGTTTTTTTTTCATGTCACTTTCTACTTTTATTCCACTACATTTTAGAGGGAAAATTGTATTTTTACTGCACTACATTCATGTGACAGATTTAGTTACTGTATAAAATAAGATTTTAGCATACAAAACATCCAGAAAAATGCAGTTTTATTATAAATTAAACTACCCAAGAATATTATGGCCTAATAAGTCCAGCTTAAATGATTAGCAGATAAAGAACTGTTCGGATCGTTTATAAAATGTGAGGATTTTTCTGCCTTGAGCACTTGCAATACTTAACTACCTTTTTTTATTTTAAGTGCAGGATTTTTAACAGTGCGGTATTAGTACTCTTACTAAAGTAAAGAATGTGAATACTTCTTCCACCACTGCTGCCTTTTTAACTTTGTTGTCCTCTTACAGGTCAATCCTGAGCTCAAGAGTCACTTTGAAGAGAAGGGCTTCCACTTCGTAGGTCAAGACGTTGAAGGAGAAAGAATGGAAGTCATAGAGCTGGATGGTACGGGCAAGGAAACACTGAATCACTGTTGATGGTGTTTCAGGGTTTTTAAAGGTTAACAAGTCAACTACAACTTAATGTGTATTCTTTACAAAAAAAAAATCTAATTTCGGTTTTTAGATCATCCATATTTCGTCGGAGTGCAGTATCACCCAGAGTTCACTTCTCGTCCCATGAAGCCTTCACCCCCGTATCTTGGTTTGCTGCTCGCTGCAGCCGGGAAGCTGCAGAGCTACTTACAGAAGGGCTGCCGTCTGTCTCCACGGTAAACATGCAGCATCACATTTCCACCCATACATTTGCTGTATATGTATACTGTTCCATAATACCAAATGAATGACTGTAAAATTCTTGACACAGGGATACATACAGCGATCGAAGCGGAAGTAGCAGCCCAGACTCTGAGATATCAGAGTTGAAATTGCCTTCCATCTCAAAGGAATAACTTGGATACACCATACAATAAAATGTTAAGTTTTAATGTGTGAATTGAATAAGTTTGTTTCACTCCTGCAAATGGTACAGTATTATCTAAAGATTTTTCACTGGTGCTTCAGTTAGGTTTGTGGGGATCCATATCTCAATGACTGCTGTATAGGTGAAACCCTGTTGTGGACATGGGCCAAATGTCATTTGTAGCAGTATGTAAATTACTTTCCCTGCAGGTTACATTAATATGTAATCTTGTTTTAGCATCATGGAAAACTTGATTTCTCTATGGGGTACAAAAATTTTTTGTATTTGGATTGTAACAATCCGCTTCAGAGCCCAACTACACCTAAACTTTGAAAACCGACTCAGGAACCAGATTTGTCTACTTCTACAGTGTGGCCTTATTGTTAATGTCCTGCCACTGGAACTACCAGTTTTCATAACCATGTAATGCAAGAGTCAAGTAAAAAGTATTGCAAAAGTTGTTTGCATTTTATTTTATTTCTTATTGACATCGTGGAAAAGGAACACATCCCAGTAGTGCAGTCAGTCCCAACACAATAAGTCGGTTTAGGCAGTGTGCTTCAAGCCACGTCCCCATGTTCTCCCTCTGCCTGTGCTTCTTGTGGGCCACGAATACACTGGCCTTCAGGCTGCTCCAACATGTGGACCTGAAATAACAATTCTCTTTAGAAGGGTATTACGCAGTTTCTTTAAACATTTTTTTAAAATGCTGATCTCAGTCCCATATCCGCAAGCTTCATCCAACAGTCCTCTTGTATTGAGTAATCATCATGGATCAGAAAAAAAAACAAACTTATGACAAATGTTTTTACATACCTTGACAGGAAGGTAAAGAGCCCATGCCACTCAAGGATACCAAATTGAAGTGCATTAATTGATTCCTACAGTGGAAGAAAAAAAAATAAATCAAACTGACATGTTAAAAAAAAAAAAAAAACTTCTGAATGCTGCTCTTTATACAAAGAAAGCTGTAGGATAGTTGAGTGGCTGCTGGTGGCATAAGGGGCCACAACAGTCAAAGACCACCCTATTATCTTGCATGCACTTGGAGAACCTAAAGCTACAAACAAGCCCCGGTCCTTAGGATAGCATGCTGTAACGTGGACAAGATTTGTGGAGAAGGAAGATGTACCTGATATGAGATGTACTCATCCAGTCACTTCAGAGTCAGCCATGAGGGTCACCTAAAGGGAACAGTTTGGGTCAGCTTTATAATCCACTGCTGTTAAAAACAAATTCTCATTTTAGCAAATGTGGCTCAGTAAAATAATGTCTCAATCAGGAATGTCAGTGAGGGCAAGTTTGTCATCACAGCCAGAACTAAATTGAAAAAAAAAAAAAAAGGGTGGCTCAAAAGTACCTGCAAATGATCTGGCCATGCTCATGTATTGTGCTTCCATCGTCAATAGACAATACCTGCAGATAGATGGAGTTTTAAGTAGATTAGGTTTTTCCCGATATGCTTGAGTCATTAATCGTGTGATTGAGTCCAAATGTCCTTCCCCTTAATGTTGCTTGAGCAGTTATTTTCAAACTGAACAGCGACCGTCGGTGAAAGTGTCCCTCTCGGCTTCCTGTTGACCGTTCACTGCTACATGAGAGCACGAACGGCTTCGATAGGAGCCTGCTACGTTAGAATAGAGTGATGGAAGTCGACGTACCTTCCATAAATATTGATATCCATGGTTGAGGCCAGTAAGTACAGCTCCTATTAACGATTCAGGTTGCTCCTAAAGACAAATTACACAAATCAGTGATTGTGCTGTAAAAAGTACGGGTTTTATATCAACACTTCCTGTGGCATTAATAACAAGTCAAAAGGCACTAGGTGTGAGCACTGGATGTAAGTTTTATCAAAGAAAAGTCTTTTAACGTTAAGGTTATTTACCAAACAGTCAAATAAAGACAGGTTGTGATGTTTTTCTACACAGTGTAGTTAAGGACAGTGCCACGTGGTTCACTAGCTAGCATAATGCTAAATTAAGCTACTTCCTAATCCTGTCTAGCATCAGGTTTCTTACAAAAAAGGCGCCTAGTTGTTGGTGTAACGTTTTTTTTGTAACACCACTTTGACATGTAACGTTGCAATGAGAGTCACACTACCTGACCCCGCGTTGCTACAGTAACTTAACTAGCTAACGTTAGCTAAGAGTTTAACTGCAGCACAGACTAGGCAATATTTGAGTTAACATTAACCAATACTAATGTTCGGTGGCCCCTCATACGTAAGCTGAAAGCAGCGAAGTCATTTAACGTTACACTTCGTTTGCCGAAAGAAAACCAGAACAGTTGAGGGCCTTACCGTAGTTATGGCTTTGCCTTTCCTCCTCCTTGCGGAAGGCTTGAGAGAAAGAGAAAGAATTGTGGCTCTCGTGCTGTTATATACGCTAGCGCCGAGCAGCAGCCCGCTGATTGGTCAGCATGAAGCTCACATGGACCCTCTTTGCATGACGGGATATGTAGACCTTTTTTACAAGCACTTTAGGGACACCCTGCTTGTTTTTTATATATATTTTCACTTAGACACAGTAATGTCAACTTAAACAGATATTTTAATATTTCACACACGTACTTTTTTACCACAGAGAACGCTTAAAGGAAATATATTGTGGATGATAGCAATAATTTATAGGCTACTGTACAATCCGACTATAGCTGGAACTGAATCCACTACTTCAGAACCACGGACAGCAACTTCTTTCCTCCTACTGATCTAACGCTTGTGATTTTGAGTTAACAACAGTGTGTTGTCATATGCTCCAAATACACAGTTGCGAAATTTTACATGGCAATGCGAGATTTCAAAACCACACTGAAATAATCTGCCAGAATTCCACACCATGTAGACAAAAGGCTCTCTATGTAGGCTACGGACCTGTTTGAAAGCATTAGGCTACTTATCAGTTAACGTTGAAATTCCTACTACAACAATAATCAGCGGATTTATGGCTGAATGAGAGCTTATAATACAGAACTAGGGAAAACCTGCATTCTTTCGGCTTAAAATCACACAACGGCGTATCTCTGATTAGAACATATAGGCTACAGTTGGCTGCATAAGCTTGTATAGGCTAGTTGTAATATCCCGTGTAGTAGAGCATAGGTAAATGTATCACATGATTGCTGCGGGCGCTGTGCTGCGCGTGTCTTCCTGAGCAGAAGGCAAGGCAGCAGCAGCCGGGGCTTCATGTAAACACACCGCGCAGGGCTTTGTTTCACACACTCCGCTGGTATCCCCCATCTAGTCATGCCATGGATATTTTGTGGCAATACCAGTTCCGAATCATTTTACTCGGGGATTCGACGGTGGGGAAGTCGTCGTTGCTGAAACGCTTCACGGACGGAATTTACAGTGATGTTGCGGATCCCACGGTCGGGGTAGATTTTTATGCCCGCTCGCTCGATATCGAGCCCGGGGTGAAAATAAAGCTTCAGCTCTGGGACACGGCCGGCCAGGAACGATTCAGGTACGAGACAGAATAAGTGTAGCCAACCGTAAATGTCTCTGAATTGAATGCAACGACCATTCCACACCGCGTAGATTTGTCATTAAATATTGGAGAGGCCTTTGGTTCGCTGTCGTGTTTTGGCTGCTTTTGTGAAATGAAAACCCTTAAATTAAATGAAGGCTATTTCCTCTGTCATTGTGATGTAATGAAGCGAGTGTAGACAGTGTAGAAAAGGGTCAAGAGATTATATAGGCTAGGCAACAAGGCCTCGATTTTATGATGCCCTGGCCTACAGAAAAACACGGATAAATCGAGTTGCATCATAGCATTCATTCACGGATGATGGGCAGCCTCCTCATATTTAGGCCCCTGTTGGATTCCCTGAGATACTGACTCATCCGGTCTCCAGGGCAACACAAGGATGTCAACTCTTTACTAAAATCTAGTTTTTGCATTCATCTGCCCTGTTGCTTGTTGTGTTTAATGTGTCCTTGCTGTCATGGATCATTTCCTTTTAAAGCAGATCTCTGTGTGGAGGAAGCAGCTCCACTCTCAGATCTGCGTTCTCCTTTGAAGGTAGATCTTCAGAGGGTGTTTTCCTTCAGGCTTCACCACTCTCTTCTCTTCTGTCTTAACTGACTGTGAGAAGTATTTGTGAAATCAATCAGCAATTTTTTAACCACCAAGGGCACAGATTAGGACTTGCTTATACATGCAAGGCAGGGGGTTTCAAGGATCCCATGTTTACTGTCTTGTTTGCAGTGATTTAATTCATTTTAATTACATTTAGCCCAATCATTCCCAGGGCAACTACTACACTATGAGGCCCTGTCTTGTAAAGGTATACCCTGTGTCGAAATCTTTTTTCAATACCTTTATTATTTCATCTATAGTGTGCATGCATAGTGCACATACTGTACATGAATACATTTACATTTGCACATACAAACTGACACAAAGCAGACCATATATTCCGGCATAGCAATAGCCTACTAGTTGGTTTTAGGGATGCTAGGTAAGATATAATAAGGCTGCTGTTTTCTGTCATGCAGTGTACACTGTACCAGGTGGGGGAAGAATATGCACAGAAAACTTAGATAATGCACAAAAAGTGGAACTACTTCAGTTCAGTCACTTTATTATCCCAAATGGGAAACTTGATATGCAGTCAGGAGTGAAAGATAACAAGAAAGACATTCAGACAACATACAAATAGTCTAGACAACAATACAAAGACATGAGTACAAAAAGGTTTCCTAATACACACAACACAATTCATCACCACTGGAGAAATCTCTAAAAACATTCTACATTACTGGGGCTGGGGCACTACTATGATAGCATCAAAATCACTATTTTTAAACACTAAGAAGGTTCAAAACAACATGAAACTTTGCTGCAAGTATCACCAGGGGCTCCGCACATGGACTCTTGCATTGAGAACATTGTTTGTGTTCACACAGTTTACTAAAAAGAAAGGTTTTAACAACTCACTGTAGCTAGACATCTTTGCCATCACAACTGACATCAAACTTCAGGTTTTTATCAATGACGGTTCCCAGATACTTATACTGCTCAACAAACTCAGTTCCAGTTCGTTTAATGAAAGTCTAAGATGGTGGGAGGGATACTAACCTAGAAATCAATGCTGACCTCCTTAGATGTTGTGGCATTTAATTGGAGAAAGTCCTCATCACGTTGGACACATGGACATTCAAACATTAATAATTATTGCAAAGCAGTGGAAAATCTAATTATTCTCTGGTGTGATTTTGAGTAAATTCTCGCTGATGTAAGTTATGTAAGTACAATGAAGGAGAAAATGGATCTTATCAGATTTGTAGGCTTGTGACGGATAGAGTGACAGACTCTGGGGCTGGGACTGCTGTAAGACGTGACTTACTTAAGACTTGGCTCCCTAAAGACTGGACTTGAGATTTTCAAGGATAGGGCAGTGGTGGAAGAAGTATTCAGACCCTTTACTTAAGTGAGAGTACTAATAACACAATGTAAAAAATACACTCTGTTACAAGTAAACGTCCTGCATTGAAAATGTTACTTAAGTAAAAGTATGTAAGTATCATCGGGAAAATGTACTTAAAGTATTAAAAGTAAAACTACTCAATGCAAAGAAATACTATCCTCCTTGGACAACAAAACGAGTACTAGTACCAAAACAGTTAGTTGAGCTGAGCAGAGCTGTACCATGCCATCAGTTTTACACTGAATTGTCTAGAATGATTTGCAGTTGGAAACATGTTTCTTGTCAGTGTTAATAAAAACTTCTCAATTATATTTCTGTGGGTTGAGTGTGCGGTCTCTCCACCACAAACACTAATGCTGTGTCTCAAATTGTGCACTTGCTATTTTGAGTTCATAGTGCATTCACACTGACAAAGTATGGCCAAATGCAGTTCACTACGAGTACCCAGATGCTGCACTCAAAACAGTCTAAATGTTGAGTGTGTAACGCTGCATGGGGACTAGGGCTGGGCGATCATCAAATCAAATATCACGATATTCTTGACCAAATACCTCGATGTCGATATTGCGGCGATATTGTATGGTTGACTGTTGGTGCTTTAGCAAAATGTTATTTACACAATGAGATTTTTGATAAATATTCTCCAGAAATGGTTTTAATGACTTAGTGGGTAAAGGCAAATAATCTAGAAAAGTCTTGTAAGTTCAGAATATGACATCACTTTATTGTAATGCAGCCTTTAAAACCAGGAAAAGACAACACTTACCATATTATGATATATCCAAAATCTAAGACAATATCTAGTCTCATATATATATATATATATATATATATATATATATATATATATATATATATATATATATATATATATATATATATATATATATATATATATATATATATAAATATAAATATATATATATGCGATATATTGATACAACATCAATATATTGCCCAGCCCAACCGGGGACTACACTTCTCAAAGGTCGCCATCTTTGCCACGGAGCGGAAGTTACCGGACCATCAATGTATTTTTAAACTTATGCGAATATGGGGGACGTGGAGGCTGCAGTGGTTGTGGTTGAAAAAACGAAAATTGAACTATATATATACAAATGTGTTTTTCCCCACTAAACTGCAGTCAGATAGTGAAAAAACAAGCCAGTGTACATGTAAGTGTACTCAGGAAAGTATCCAAATTGAGACATTAGTTAGCTTTTTATTTCTTGAGACTTGACACGACTTGACTTGATTAACTTGAGACTTGACTGGGACTTGTCATGGCTGACATTGAGACTTGACTTGGATTTTTTTCTATATCATTTGAGACCGGTCTCAACTGATTTGAGAACTGCTTAGACAAGACCCCAGGCTAGGCTTGTACTTGTCTTAACTGACTTGAGACTTTCTCCAAAAGGCTAACTAACCCTGGCTCTTACATACAGTCGGGATAGTGGAAAGCCTTTTGCTTGCAAGTCCAAGTTGTGTGTTCCTCAGAGCTGTCCCAACATGTTGAGAAGTGTTAAATCAAGATCATTTTGCCTTGAATTACTAACATGTTGTCAATCTATCCACCCTCCAGGTCCATCACAACATCATACTACCGTAACTCTGTGGGCGGGCTTCTGGTCTTTGATCTCACCAATCGCAAGACCTTTGACCATGTGAGGGAGTGGCACAAGGAGGTGAGTGAGCACATCCTGCCCCACCACATGGTCTACATCCTCATCGGCCACAAGAGCGACCTCAACAAGGACCGCAAGGTGAGCCGGGATGAGGCGGAGCAGCTGGCGGCCGAGATGGGCATCCGATACGTGGAGACGTCGGCCAAGTGCAACAGCAATGTGGACCGGGCCTTCGAGCTGCTGACCAGAGACATCTACGAGCTGATGAAGATGGGGGAGATTGTCACCCGCGACGGCTGGGACGGCGTGAAGAGTGGCCTCACTGCCAAGGTGCTCTACCCGGCCGACGACGAAGAAGAACTACCTACAGCGGTCGCTGAAAAGGGCTGCCACTGCTGACTGTGAATTCCCCGCGTCCAAACACTGCCCCCCGTCACACCGAGAGCTCCGCTCGTCTCACAGCAGTCCATCGAAACCAAGTCACTCAGGCTCAGCACCCTGCAATATCACCATCCCATCACGTCCTCACCTTGTGCTCTGTGCCCTCTCTCTGTGTAGGATGTTCTGACAACCGGGGTTCTTTTTTAACGGGGGGGCATTGTACATCCTGATGCGTATCTTATAGGCAACGTTGTATCTCTAAATCCATGTGGTGTATAGCATGAGCTGAGCTGTTTTTGGCCTTGGCCTTGGTTTGCAAAAACACAGAAAGTGTGCAGAGGGGATCAGGTCTTGGGGCTTAGAGCCCTCGAGTTAATGGACTCCAGTGAAGATACGCTACATTTCATACAGCACTATTGTAGGTTTCTATCTGTCAACGTTTGTGCAATGCTTTGCCTGCAATCTTTTGTGACTGTAATAATGTAAATATAGTGAAATCCATAGAAAAAGGTGACGAGAGCCAAAAGGTTACTGTAAGCTATTTAAAGGCAGGGTTGGTGATGTTGAAAAGCTAGCAAGATTTGAAAGTACGTCTAGTCAGGCCTCGGTCTAACCCCTCCCCCTGACCTCGGGGCTCGGTCTAACCCCTCCCCCTGACCTCGGGGCTTGGTCCAACCCCTCCCCCTGCCCTCGGGGCTCCGTCCAACCCCTCCCCCTGCCCTCGGGGCTCTGTCCAACCCCTCCCCCTGCCCTCGGGGCTCCGTCCAACCCCTCCCCCTGCCCTCAGGGCTCCAACCCACACACAGATGTGCACATGCACTGCTGCTTCAGTGCAGAGCAGAGAAAGGAACGCAATTTTACTTAATGCCTCATTCACGGGTAAGCAAACAGCTAATATAATCATACCGACTAATTAAAAAAAAACATGACTGCTGTTAGCAATGTGGCTACGCGCATTGAGCTCAGGCTCGTACATGGAAGTGGTAGAGTATGAGCAGGGGGGCAAGGAGGCATTTCATTGGTTCTTTCCAAGTGGACCGTGAGGCAGTGATTGGTGGGCATTTTTACAGTATTACAGCAGCTACAGATGACCAATCTTTTTCACTCCTTTTCCAGGGCACATAAGTTATTTATTGCTGTCAGGGTGTAAAGACCATTTCAAACAATATATAAAAAAGTGTATTTTCGGAAATAGTTACCAACCCTGCCTTTACCTGCTAGTGGGAAAAGACACAGTGCACTCTACAGTAAGTGTCACCATGTTAAATCAGTGTGCTCCTTCTGCTACTGTAAGCTGTATGTGCACTTGCGCCAAACTGACTTAAACCTCTGATCACTCTGTAAATAGATGAATACGTTTTTCTAAAGAAATATAAAATTATTTCTAGTTAAGGTGTATAAATAAAGGTCAATGTATTTAGGGTAGGTGGTCCCATTTAGGTATTTGTATAGCATAAACAGGAGCAAGACATCGAGTGTGTTACCTCTCAGTCATCAGACCTTTAATGATGTCCTCAGCAGTAGCAAAGATGTGTTTGACTTTGTGTTTGAACAAACAGCTGTTTATTTTGTTCAAAGCTTAATTCATAAAAATAATTTTCTATTCAGGCATGAGCAGAAATGTGTGCTGATTGTGTGGGCCTATAGTATACTATGCTATACTAGGAAATTTTGGTTCAGGTCTGGAAAAAAGTCAGGCTTCCAAGTAGAAAACGTTGACAACATGTATCAACCCTGAGAGGAAACATTGTCATTGCAGCATATATTGCACAATGTAATTAGCATACATTTTTACATGGTTTTTACAGTCCTCCAAACCCACTACAGTTTAGGATTGAGTTTTGGCAAAAGGCATTTCCTGCCTGACAAAATGCTGGATTTGCTCTGTGCGGGGCCTTAAACAAATAGTTAGATCAGAATATGGATATCCATCTTAGACATGAGACGCGTATCAATCCTCTCATCTAACTCTCTCAAAGGAAGCGTATAAGTGAGTATTTCCCAAAATGTTTAAAGGTGTCCTTAAAAGCTATCATCAAAATGCCTGTTCTGACTCGTAAAACTCTGAAAGAAGTTGCCTGCATCCACTGGCTTTCAAGGCCAGGATTGTTGTTATAGGGCGAGTCCGTTGTTCTTTTTTGTTTATTTTTTAGGTTTTAATATTATTTTGTAGCTTCTGGATAGTGGTTTTTATGTTTTCAAATCCAACATTCCTATTTTTCAGGATGATTCCCAAGCCCTTCTAAAAAACGAATGCCATTGTGGTTTCTGTCTAATGGCTTGCTTCAGTACAGTAGAGTAGGCCAAAAGTACAGTACAGTATAGTAGGTGTACAGTACAGTTTAGTAGGCTTACAGTACAGTATAGTAGGCCAACAGTACAGTATAGTAGGCTTACAGTACAGTATAGTAGGCCAAGAGCACAGTAAAGTAGGTGTACAGTACAGTTTGGTAGGCCTACAGTACAGTATAGTTGGCTTACAGTACAATATAGTGGGCTTACAGTACAGTAGGCTTACAGTACAGTATAGTAGGCTTACAGTACAGTATAGTGGGCTTACAGTACAGTATAGTAGGCTTACAGTACAGTATAGTAGGCTTACAGTACAGTAGGCTTACAGTACAGTATAGTAGGCCTACAGTACAGTATAGTAGTTGTACAGTACAGTGTAGTAGGCATACAGTACAGTTTAGTAGGCCTACCGTACAGTATAGTAGGGCCTCAGTAAAGTACAGTATAGTAGGGGTACAGTACAGTAGGTATACAGAACAGCACAGTATAGTAGGCCTACAGTAAAGTACAGTATAGTAGGGGTACAGTACAGTGGGCATACAGAACAGTACAGTATAGGCCTACAGTATAGTACAGTAAGTTGGGTGGTGTTCTGCACAGTGGCCTCGTGTTTTTGGAGAAGCAGACAGGATGCCACGTTAATCTCCATCTTTTTAAATGTACGCTATTTTTAGAATATTTTTACCGTTTTACATTGCCGTCAGACAGCTCTTTCCGACGGGAAACTGAAACCTTTATCTATGCTCTCTCCAAATCCCCCAGACTTATTTGATAAAAACAGCAATTGTGACTTCGCTGGTGCTAGCGTTCACATTCATAACCTAATTGATTTGCTTTCTGTGGTAACCCACGTCACTGCTTTTTGCTCAGGCAATTTTAAAGCTGCATTTAAAGTTGCGGAACTTATTTGTTCACTAAGAATTGTTGACATACCATACATAACTTAAGCTTTTACATGGGTAAGAGTTCTTGGGATATACTGCCTTGTGACACTAATAATCCCAGCTGTAATGGAGCCTTGGGGGGACGTGGAAAAGTAAAGTTTGGAAACTACATACTGAAGACTACAGTACACCCCCCCCCTTCCCCTTTCATCTTAAACCAGCATTGAGTAAAAACACCTGTTCACACCCACACTGTAAAGTGCAGGAGATTATGCATTCTGGAGTTTTTTCTTTGCATTTATGTAACTAATTTGACTTTTTTTATATCCATGACTTGTTAAAGATATATGGGTGATCCAGTAATTCTACATTAATACACCAGCATCATCCCTTTATTTTTACTTGTCTCTACAGATTCAAGCTGTATGCTTCCTTGTAAACTACCTGCTGTTATAGCAAGGTTTAAATACAGTATGCTACAGGATGTACACTGTATACGTTTTTGTTCCTCTGACAATCAGATGTTAACATTTCATGTCCTTGACCCAGATGAGGACTTCAACACATGACACATGCCACATGCCTTGAAATCTAGTTAAATGTTCATGCAGCATGGATGCTGCATGAACATTCATTTCACCATTTGACAACCAGTCTGTGTTTAATACTACAACTACCTTTCTCACTTTTGTCTCTTGTCAGAACAGGGTTAAATCGCATGATATTGTTGTTAATACTGTGCTGTTAGCAAACTGATCTCCAGTGAGCCTGATTCCCATTCCTAAGCACTGCACATCAGAAGGGCCCGTCGGGCTCCACTGTATGAAGGCAGCCGCCGCCGAGCGCTGGTAAAAGGACAACACTGGAAAGACACCAAGAAGAAAAAGGCTTTTAGAAAGACTGAAATTGCTTAGTTATCATCAACTATTACTAGACACTTGATACACAATGATATAAGCCCATAGTTAAAAAATATTGAATACAATGGGCTAATCATAGAATTTACAACAGCATTTGTAATCTAACAAACAGTGACCATCATGTGTAACAACCATGACAAAGATTGTGGCCACAGTCAACCTTTATTCCAGCCTCCCTCTTAATGTAATCTTAAAGCAAAGTAGTTCAACGTTTTGGGAAACACATGTATTTGCTTTCTTTCTGAGAATTAGCTGAGAAGATTTGAACCACTCAGTAAGTACAGAACTGGAGCCAAGAGGCAATTAGCCTATAGCATAGCGTATAAACTGGAGGCAGGGGGGACAGCTAGCGTGGATCGGTCTAAATTTCCAAATACGCCCATCAACAACCCTAAAACTCATTAATTGGTGTTAGTATTGGTATTTCTGAACTTTTTTACAGAGCCAAATAACTGTTTGACTCTGTTTTCTGTCTCTATGCTAAGCTAGGGTAACTGAATCTTGGCTCCATGTAGCTACACACATGTTATTTATATTAATTTCTTCACATCTCAGAAAGAAAAGGGGTAAATGAATTTCCCAAAATGTTGAAATATGCCTTTAATGGTGGTGTGCTTTTTATGTTGTCCACAGGAATGATCAAACCAACCCACTGATAGGGCTTCTGTACCAGAAACCCCCCCACAGCTGTAAAGCCTGCAAGATGGTACAGAGCAGTTCAGCTCTTGATCCCCATGGTCACATTACACAGCTTTACTGAACACATGGTTATTTTATACATCATATATAAGAGATATGCCTATTATTTGATGTGATTTTATTGATTGTTTAAAAAAATAAATATATGTCCAATGAGTAATGTTTGGAGTCAAAGTTTGTGGGGATTTTTACCTAGGGATTGGCGCCCTCTTCTGATTGATACAGGATTGTCATGACCTAGATTGGTTATTCTGATATATTAATGGTGATAAAGATTTGGACATGGCCATGTTTTACCTATGGTTATTACGGAGACCAAACCAAGCCACATTTTATCCAAAACATGAGTTACATTAGCCATGATTAGATTGTTGCTGATAGTGAGATATTGCTAATCAGGTCCAATAGGAAGACAAGAAATCAAACAAAAATGAAATAGATAGTCTTTATTAGCTGGGAGCCCTAGTTTGGAAGTATATGTTATAGAAATTAAATGTGTTTCATATATCTGGTGACAGTGTAGCCTGTATCAATTCTATTAGGCCTATGTATGAAGGGTATGATGCTTATATTTGAAGATTTTTTGTAATTGTACTAACATGATAGTAAGTATTTTTTTGCTTGTATTCAAGGTTGTATCTGGGAATGTTCCCAACACATAACGGGATTTATATTTATAGATTACACATTGTCTATGGGCTGTGAAGGCTATTTCTGACATTATTTTACACAAAACATCTTTAAATTTGACAACAAATGTGAAATATAATAACGGAATTTGGTATTTCTCCCACAAATTAGAAAATGTAAAAATGAAGGGGTGGGTAGCCTACTCCTGGGTATTTAAATTTACGACCTCATTATTTGAAAATGCCTGGTAGAGAGAGCAGCCCCATTTACACAAAACATCTGTCCTGATGGATTTATTTTCATTTTGAACCAAATCTCCGTCAACCCACATCAAACATTTCCAAGGCTTTTGTTTTTCTAGGTGCTCCTCGATTTTACCCATGGATGGATTAAAAGAACATTTTCCCACATTAGTTCAATGCAACGCAAGATTGAAGTGCGCATATCAACCAATGAAAGCCAACAATTTTAGGTAGCGTCGCCCGTTTTTTACCCATCATGCTCTTCGATGGTCAAACGTGCATAATTAAATGTGCTTACATTCCGACGACACAATTGTCAATACTAACGACTATTTCAAATATTAGTAATTGTTTTCGAACACAATTATTTTGCAAGTCCCCATAAAACACTCACACACAGAGGTCAGTTTACATTTACTAAACCTCTGAGTGAGGAACATGTTGCTAGTAGCTAGGATGTGGGACGTTCAAAGTACTCGTTAAAAAGGGCTTCTGCTGTGAATTGCACAGGAGGGGTGGGGAATACCACTCCTCCTGCGGAATCGCCATCAAGAGATTTCGGAAGCACAATTTTTAAAATAGGGGCTGCTAGTGATCGCTCGTCCTGGCGCCCCGTCTCAATATGTCAAAGAAGAAAATGTTATGTATTCAAAATTGAAGAAACGGAAATTAACGGTCGACCACTTTTATATAGCGTCAAACTTTGCACAAGGAAACACTTTATTTGACCTACTTAGAATATATATTTAATTGTAACGATAACTTCCTTAACGAGCTTAGCTAAACTCAGCTAACGTGGTAAGAGCAAACTCTTATTGTTAAGCAGTTCCGACCACTTAGCTTTGTTGCATGTATTCATGATGTTGAAAATAAACATAAATAATTCACATTTAAACGAGCACCCTAAGTGTGTCACCTCGCCATAGGTTAATGGTTTAGTTTTCTGAACTTTGAAGCTATAACTACTCTGCTCTATGCTTCAGTATTCCAAATGTTATACGATGGGATACACAGACACGGATACAAACAGGATATAAACAACGTGCGAGATATATCATAGTAAATAAAGCATATACAAACAGAAGGTTTCACCAAATATGAAATACTCTTCACTCTCTTACATATAATAATGTAAGTTTAGTCACAGTCAGTAAAGTTAGTTACAGTCGAATTTTGACAGGGTTTACAAGAGCGTGATAAACAAGGCGAGCGCTATTCAGCAGGAAGTCAAGCCATATCAGCGAAGTGCGCATGCGCCGCAGCTCTCTTCAATCTAGGGCTGCGTTTCTCTTCATAAAACGGTAAGGACAAACACTTTTTTAACTATGTGATTGAAAATATACTTGGCTGTAAAATATCAGCCGCTCTTACGACACTAGCGGTAGTTTTAGCCGGGGATTTCGGGTATATTGCGGATGGGGTTCAGCCAGCCAGGCTCGTACAGAATGGAGGGGCAACGCCGCCGCCGTGCCGTTGTTTGCTGTACGTGCCGCCGCACAGGGAGACGTCATTTTGAGGGGGAGCGGAGAGTTAAAATGCAGAGTTACGAAGGGACGTACGGTTCAGAGACAAGCTGCACGTAACCGTCACACTATAAATGCAAAGCTTTACCCGCCTCGGACAGTAAAGTTCACAATATTGTCCAGATTACCACATAATAAATTACGCCCTTGCGTTAGCCATAATGGCTACCGCCGAGCCTAGTCTGAGAGGCTGTGTGGATCTCAACAGCGAAAAACAGCCAGCTGCCCACGGCGGTCGTGATAACCCACTTAACTTTGGCACATAGGAGTATTTTATCTGCAGCCAAACGGATGGATTTAGCTCCAGCATAACTGTGAATGGTCTACTAAGCCCACGTCAGTTAGCATCTTCCTAAATGCTACAAAATGCGGGTTCTATTCCCAAATGTGCGAGGGGAAACCACACTAACGTTACCGTTATATTTTGCTAAAAAATCTGACAGTTTGAAAAAGTTTGACTATTGACAATTTGCATAGCTAACAGTGCAAGGTTTATGGCAATTTACCTGCCGATATGGTCTTTGATTAATACAACATTAGCACTCCACAAAGCAGTTGGTTAAATAATAATAATAATAGCCTAACTGTATAGTTAACTAATGTTAATTAATAATTATAACGTTAAATTCTCTGTAAAGTGGCCACAGGTGCGAATACATTTAGGGTTGAAACATACAAAATGTTATTGAAACAAGTAACGTTAGCTTTGTATAAATTAGTAAATAACGTTACCTTATATTTGATTGAAATTGATTAATTCGTACATTTTAACATATGACAAGTGGTTGCTACTGTTTCTCAGAACATTAACATTAAAATGACAAATTTCTAAATGAAGTTTGGTTAATGGTTTTCTTCATGTAGCTAACCTAAGGGAAAGCGAAATCTAGCTAACAGCTTCTACAGAAGATTGTTAACGCATTACGTTTTATTTCAGTTGCCCTTACAGTTACATGCTTAGCTATATTCACCGTTAAATAGTGTGTCTACACATGGGTTAAAAAGGTCAGTTAACTAGAACTTTGCCTAACCTTAGCTAACGTAACGTTGACTAGCTAAAGTTAACAAGCTATCCTAATGCTAAGCTAATAAAACTAGGTTTGGGGTTCTGAAATCCTGTTGTAAATTTGCCTGCCGTCACAAAAGAACCTGAGCTATATATGGGCTCCATATCATCTTTCATGGTATATTTTGTATGTATTAATTCTTTGAACAGCTCTTACAGAAGTTTGTTTTACGTTATTTCGACTGCCCTTAACGCCATGCTTAGGTACATGTAACGTTAACAATAGTACATCTACACTTGGGTTAAAAAGGTCAGTTAACTAGCTAAAGTTAACAAGTTATCCTAATGCTAGGCTATTAAAACTAGATTTGTGGTTCTGAAATCTAGCTATTTCCTGGTGCAACTAGTACCTACCATCACACAAGAACCTGAGAAATATATGGGCTTGATATCATCTTTCATGGTATATATTTTATGTACTCATTCTTTTTCAGATGAACAAACTCCTTGATAGCTTTTGTATGAAAGCACCCCCCCTCTTTAGACTACTCTGAGTGCGATGACGACCACCGACGAGGTCACAGTGTCGATGGCAGAGGTGGTGATGGTGAAGGGGGATAGTGAAGGAGACCCAGATGACCCGAATAAGACTCAGGTCATCCTCCAGCTCCAGCCAATCCCCACTGGGTATGTACAGAAGCCAGCTGTACCCTAGTCTATACTGACATTTCATTTCCCGGGTTGTTTTAGGTGCCGCCGGAAATTACGCCAGATTTCCCTCATTTTGCCCGGATGTCCCTCACCTTCTTCTTTCTTTGTGTTGGCATTCTAAACACTGGTGGATTTATGAGGACTATAGGTAACTGTAGGGGTGGGAATCACCGGAGGCTTCACAATACAATATCATCACTATACTTCTGTCACAATACGATATTATTGCGTTTTCAGCCCACAGTTTGGCCTCTCTCAGGTGTATTGTAATACAGTGAAGGTGAAATACTTTACCTTATTTGAACATTTAGTTTTTGGTCCTGCACCAACAACTACAGTGCCTTGCGAAAGTATTCAGCCCCCTTGAGCTTTTCAACCTTTTGACACATTTTAGGCTTCAAACATAAATATATAAAAATTGTATTTTTTGTGAAGAATCACCAACAAGTGGGACACAATTGTGAAATGGAACGAAATCTATTGGATATTTTAAACTTTTTTATCAAATAAAAAACTGAAAAGTGGTACGTGCAAAATTATTATTAGTTGTCCTAAATGACTGATGGTGATAAATAGAATCCACCTGTGTGTGATCAAGTCTCTGTATAAATGCACCTGCTCTGTGATAGTCTCAGGGTTCTGTTGAAAGCGCAGAGAGCATCATGAAGACCAAGGAACACACCAGACAGGTCCGTAATACTGTTGTGGAGAAGTTTAAAGCCAGATTTGGATACAAAAAGATTTCCCAAGCTTTAAACATCCCAAGGAGCACTGTGCAAGCGATCATTTTGAAATGGAAGGAGTATCAGACCACTGCAAATCTACCAAGACCTGGCTGTCCCTCTAAACTTTCAGCTCAGACAAGGAGAAGACTGATCAGAGATGCAGCCAAGAGGCCCATGATCACTCTGGATGAACTGCAGAGAACTACAGCTGAGGTGGGAGAGTCTGTCCATAGGACAACAATCAGTCGTACACTGCACAAATCTGGCCTTTATGGAAGAGTGGCAAGAAGAAAGCCATTTCTCAAAGATATCCATAAAAAGTCTCGTCTAAAGTTTGCCACAAGCCACCTGGGAGACACACCAAACATGTGGAAGAAGGTGCTCTGGTCAGATGAAACCAAAATCAAACTTTTTGCCCACAATGCAAAACAATATCTTTGGCGTAAAAGCAACACAGCTCATCACCCTCAACACACCATCCCCACTGTCAAACATGGTGTGCAGCATCATGGTTCGGGCCTGCTTTTCTTCAGCAGGGACAGGGAAGATGGTTAAAATTGAGGGGAAGATGGATGCAGCCAAATACAGGACCATTCTGGATGAAAACCTGTTGGAGTCTGCAAAAGACCTGAAACTGGGACGGAGATTTATCTTCCAACAAGACAATGATCCCAAACATACAGCAAAATCTACAAAGGAATGGTTCACAAATAAACGTATCCAGGTGTTAGAATGGCCAAGTCAAAGTCCAGACCTGAATACACTCGAATCTGTGGAAAGAGCTGAAAACTGCTGTTCACAAACGCTCTCCATCCAACCTCACTGAGCTCGAGCTGTTTTTCAAGGAAGAATGGGCAAGAATGTCAGTCTCTCGATGTGCAAAACTGATAGAGACATACCCCAAGCGACTTGCAGCTGTAATCACAGCAAAAGTTTTTTATTTGCTAAAAAAGTTGAAAATATCCAATAGATTTCGTTCCACTTCACAATTGTGTCCCACTTGTTGGTGATTCTTCACAAAAAATAAAAATTTGATATCTTTGTTTGAAGCCTGAAATGTGTCAAAAGGTTGAAAAGCTCAAGGGGGCCGAATACTTTCGCAAGGCACTGTACATGGATCTGCACGACATTGTGTTTTTTATTTTAAACATATTGCAGTATTCTGCGATATATTGCAATTTATTACCTTTTCCATTTTTTTTTCCCAATCTCAAATTATGTCCCATAAAGGAAAGTTTGTCAACATCTGTTTTCCCTAAAAAGATAAATGTCTAAGTTTGTTCATCTCACATAGTTTTTGTTTCTGAAAAATGGGATTGTCAAGCAGACAAACTGACCAACACATATATATTAATAGATCAATACTTGGCGTCTGTGTATCCATACAGTAATGCCATGGGAAATATTGCATTACTATGCTGTATCGATTTTTTTTATTTTCCCCCACCCCTAGTTAACTGCAAGGTAAATCCCAAATATATATTAAGAGATCCAGACAGCTACCCAGACTATCTAACCAACCTGAGACTTTTGTTGCACGACTAAAACTACTTTTGAAAGTACACGTTCCACCAAAAAAAAGTTCCTTCTCGAGGCTATTTAGCAGAGGCATCATTGCTCCATCCAGCACTTAGCGCCGCCCAAGACGATTGCACTTGGTATAAAAAAATGCCAATTAACCAGAGTACTTTTTTCTCCTATCCCAGAATGCTGTGTCGCCTAGCCAGACCTTCCTTCACAGCGCTGTGGAGGAAGGTCTGGCAAGAGACTACCCTAACTAAGACTAAAATTACAGTTCATTTCACTTTAAGACAATGTAGAGCAACAGGGACAGCCACAGGGACGCTCGATAATCAGCCACCATTGATTACAGTGGGACGGAGAGTGCTTTGCCTAAGTAGATACTTTGCTACAAGATAGATATAATCTATACTACCAAGAAGAAATGTGATAAAATGCCAACTGCTTTCTTTACAGAGATGAATCTGCTGAAACAGATGCAGCTGTCATGACTGTTGAAGCACATCCAGGTAAGAAATTATCAGAATAATATTTGGACAACTTAAACGTTTTAGCTATGCTTGCACTTTGCATGTTACAGTAGAGTTGCAATTAATGATTAGATTCATTGTCGATTTATCTGTTGATCATTTTATCGATTAATGGATCACTAATTTGGTCTGAAAAATGTTGATCAGTGTTTTCCAAAGTCCAAGACATCCTCAAATGCACTGTTTTATCTACAATTAAAGATATTCAGTTTACTGTCACAGAGGAGTAAAGAAACTAGAAAATATTAAAATTTAACAAGCTGCAATCAGATTTTTTTCACAATAAAGGACTCAATCGATTATATAAATCGGTAATATATATATATATATATATCGATTAACCAATAATCTTCGCAGCTTTACATTACAAAAACATGTTTTCCTTCGGTGTTCTCACATGTAAATGTTTTTATCTTTTTAATCATTTAGAACAAACTGATGGAGAGGACGTTGAAATTGGCTGTCCCATAACATGTGGCGAGAGTAAAGCTGTGTTGCTAGTGAAGAAATTTGTATGCCCAGGAATCAATGTAAAGTGTGTCAAGGTTGGTATTCATCATGGTTTTTAAAGGGACAGTTTAAAATAAAAATACATAATGTTCCTCTTACCTGTAGTGTTATTTATCAATCTAGATTAGTTTTGGTGTGAGTTGCCCAACGTTGGAGATTAACTTGGTTTGAGATGCTCAATGGGCAAAAAAGCATACATTTTATTTGTTTATTTTTTGGCTTTTTAGACACTATAAGCTGAGTACCATTTAGTTCCTTTATATTGTAGATAAGGCGGACATCTCTACTGCTGGTATCTCCAACACTGGACAACTCACACCAAAGCAATATATATTGATAAATAGCACAAAAAGAAAAAAATGAAAAATAGATTTTGGGGTGAACTGTTCCTTTAAGTCTATATTGAAGCAAAACGGCAACTGCAGCAGGGTTTCACTATTGGTCTTCAATTGCTTATCCATGTAAATGTAAATGTGCTGTATTTATATAGCGCTTTGAGTAGTCGTTAAGACTAGAAAAGCGCTATATAAATACAGCACATTTACATTCTATGAATCCTGGATGACCGCCAGAGTTCTTGGAGTTCTTGTGTGCACGCAAGAAGATTCTGTAGGAATGAGCTCAGGGATAACGCCGGGAACTTAATACCTTGGCCTGGGGTCACCCCAAGGTCACAGGTGACTTTGTTGATATAAATACTCAACCTGCGCAAGCACGATACACTATATATTCAGTGTTAAGCACGTCCTCTGGCGGTCAATAAGGATGAAATAGAACTCATCTTTTCAAAGAGAGGATTAGAAATAGATGAAAACTCCAACTTGGTATATACCAACATATACACCAAGATGTAAAACAGGCTCAAATGCATGGATTAATAGACAGATACATGTACATAAAAACTTAAATAAAGCTCAATTAATTATAGATTAAGGAAGGTCTTTAGTTTGACTTCAAAGTATCAGCATTCTCTGCTGCCCACAGGCCATTGCACTCAGTGTGGTTTCCTGACTAATACTCTCTCTCTCTCCCTCTCCACTAGTATGAAGACCAACTGATCAGCCCCAAGCAGTTTGTGCACATGTCTGGGAAAGCCACTCTGAAAGACTGGAAGAGAGCCATCCGGATGGGTGGAGTCATGCTAAGGTGAGGGGACTTATATTTGGATTAGTGAGCCCAAAGGCCATATTTCAATTTACTGAGTTCTGGTTACTTGCACTACACAACATTATAATGCATCACAGTCTGCATGCAAACTCCTACATATGTTCTGTGAGCAGAGATGTTACTCATCCAACACAAATAGAATATCCAAAACGATGACAAGATCAAATATTGCTTGTAGCTTTATATGAGTGAACTAACCAGACATCATTCCATCACTGCTGAGTTGTAATGACTCTGGGCTTTTATCAAACCTCTTGTGTCTCTTTGACTGATGGAAATGTTCAGTGTCTAATACACAGGGAGTATTCTGGGGGGGGAAATGTACCATATCACTTAGGCCAATCTCCGTGCGAGACGAGACTCCTTTCTCTGCTGCTGCTGCTCTTTGCTAGGCCTCTGTTGATGTTTTTAGAAAGCAGCTACAGACGCAGCTTTTTAGTCAGGCGTTTGACAGGGCCGCTCCATTATGGAAAAAAATCCTAATCACAATTGTTTTGGTCGGTATCAATATTGCGATTATTTAACACAATGACTCATTGACTTGTGGAAAGATGTTGCATTCATTGATGAGTGAAACAGTTCAACAAATCTTTATTGAAAATACCTTAAACCTTAATAACTGTACCCTTTTCTTCCATTTTGAACACATGACAATATAAGAGTTCACTTGAAACGTACTGTGCAAAACAATTGTTTTTCTCGATTACATTTTTTCTGTGATCATTAGGAGCTGAAATCGCGATCAAATTTCAAACAATTGCACAGCCTTAGCGTTTCACTAGCCACATTTTTGATTGTATTGCAGTGTATTTTTATGTTACTTGCCTTTGTGATTTATTGTGATTTTTGTTGGGTATGGATGATTTGATTTGGATTTATTAGGATCCCCATTAGCTGATGCAGAACATGAGCTACTCTACCTGGGGTCACAACTAGAACCCGACCAATAAAGGATTTTTAAGGCCGATACCGATACAAATATTTGGTTATTTAAAAATCAGATATTACGATATATATATATATATATATATATATATATATATATATATATATATATATATATATATATATATATAAATCCAGAAACGTGTTACAAAAAATAAACAGATTTCCCTAACGTTAGTTATTTGTAGTTATTTATGAGTTCTCACTAAAATAATATAATAATTTGTTATGAGAACAGAGGAACATCAAAATATATTACAGTTCTGCTAAATAAAATGTATAAAAATACAAACTTAAGATATGAAACTTAAAGTCCTTTGAATAAAAACACAATAAATAAAACAATAATCAAAGTGTTGCCAACAGGGACGTTGTAGAGCGCCGTCTGGTGGACAAACAATGCAACGCCAACACTCATAACATGGTTGACCGTTGTTTTTTTATTTTATTTTTGAAATATTCATTTATCAGAATAATTTATTTGTCAAGATAAATGATTCTGATGAATGAATATTTAAAAAAAGACTGTCTGTGATGAATGCTACTTTATGGTGATAAGATGTTTCTTTTTAACAGAAATATGTTATCCATGCAGCTTTACAAATAATTCTTACATTTAGAAATATACTGCACTGCCTGCGTTGCGCGGGATGCTTGTATTATTTTTGCTTTTTTTTTCTCCTCTGAATATTCGTAGAACTTTATTTGTATGGCACGCGGGTCACCCATGTTGGTTAATTCAGAACCGGACTTGGGGAGACCGATCCTTCTCAGCTGCTGCACCCCCCCTCTGGAACGCCCTCCCCGACCACATCAAACAGTCAAGCACCCTACCATCATTCAAACAGATCCTCAAAACTCACCTCTTTTAACGTGCTTTTTCCTGTTAACAGACTTTACCAGTTTTTTCCTTCTTTTTCTTTGCCCACCTCTCCTGCTTTACCTGTGCTTATCCATGCACCTATGTGTCTTACTTTTCTGTGGACGTAGAAATCCGCAGAACTTTCCACAGATTTTAAACAAATTTAAAAAATAAAACTCAGAATGTTACATCGCTCAGTCAAGGAGGCAAACAGTCTGCTAAATTCAGTCAATTTTTTTTTTCTGGATCACTGCTGAAAAATGTAAAACAAAGTCCGTAGATTCAGTTTGGGACTGATTATAAAGCATGCAGATGTGTTGGCAGTACTGATGGGATCAAACGTTCTTTGTCTCTTCCATTTACTAACTTTAACTTTGATTTCTGCTCTCCAGAAAAATGATGGATTCGGGTCAACTCGACTTCTACCAGCACAGCACACTGTGCACCAACACATGTCGCAGCACCAAGTTCGACCTATTAATTAACAACACGCGGTTCCCTCCTGACGGCTCCGGGCTGACCACGCCCACATCCTCTCAAGGTGAGAACACACCAAAGTCAGGGCTTTACCTATGTCACATTATTTTGGCTTCATGAATTTGGTGTCAGATTATGTCATATTGTATGAGTAAGAAAACTAAACATGTATGGTACTGAATGGCAGTCAAATGTAAGTCAGATGTCAAATGTAAAAAAAAAAAAAAAAAAAAGATAACTCAGTTTGTCGTAAAACTGGTATAATGAAAAAAATATGTAATTAGAAAGACTATAAGCAAGCGAAACTGGATGTGTAGGCAGAAGTGCAGTAGGTTCAAACTTACCGTTTCATTGACACTCCCCCTGCTGCAATTTTTTTGGTCTGAATGCCCGTAATAGTACGTGTCCATTGTCAGCGTATTTTCCCCTCTTCCCATTCATCTCTATGGTAGCAGCTGTGCAATGCATTCTGGTAGCAATGCGGGGACTTTGGAGAAACGGGGCGTTGAGTTGCCCTCTCTTCATTTGCATAACGTTGAATCCAACTAACTTTATGCAAATGAGGAGCGGCCCTCCCTTTTTAAACTGACTGTTGTTGATCTGAAATGAAGACAGATTCAGCAACTGCATGGCCCACTAAAATGTCTTCAGAAACACATTTCAGTCAACTGTGTTCGGGAAATACGAGATTGTATTCCGGTCGAGCCACCATTATGGTCGGTTTGGAATATCGGGAGCAGTCAGCCCCGCGTGATGCGTTCGTCCAATCAGCTGCAGATAACGCGGTTGTAAGAAGGTGAAGGTTTTCTTTGCTTGTCAGTGGAGATAAACTGGTCATCTGTGATAACAACTCAGATATGGACATATACCATAAGAGATGCTCTGACACAAGAGTCAGCTGGCAAAAGTTTGCTGCACATTTTTAATGAACCAAACGACCATATTCACATGATCTTAGTTGAATCAGATCTGTGTTCCTAGCATAATACCTGCTCTCTTGTGTAAATTACAGCTCAGGTGGTCCTGGGTAATGGTGGTACAGCGGGCGAGGACAGAGCAGAAGTTCTGAGTGCGAAGATGGACTGGATTACAAGCTCGCTGGAGGCTGCGGACAGAAAGGAATCAAATGAGATCTCAGGTCACAGAGCGCACACATCCTATTGCACATGCCTAATTTCAGGACAGTGATAGCTTTAGCTGGCAATCATGCACACACAGACACAGGGCACAGCGGCAACTGAGACTTGCGTGTGTTGTCTGTTCTGTCCACAGAGGACACGCTGAACTTCTGGAAGGGTATCGCCGATGTGGGTTTGCTGGGTGAAGTGGTGACCAACATCAGCACAGAGCTGCTGGAGCTGCTGAACGGCGTGCAGCAGCGCAGGGAGCCAGCTGGCTTACAGGACACAGGTACGGAACAACGCTAAAGCAGAATCCAAATATAGGAGTTAGGGCTCGCTCCAAGGTGCATGAACCAGAAACAAAATGGAAAGAGAGAACAAATTCAGCTGCCGATGGATGGAAAAAACCAACACCAGAAAGCTTTTTTAGAAGGGCTACTGTTGGTATTGTGTAACAATATTGACTGGAAATGTAATGATTCCTTGTTTACAACAGCTGAATTTGTTCATCCTTTCTGACTGACCAAGTGACCCTTTGATTGATTGCCGCACTGATCCCAGATTCCTGTCTGGTAGAGGTGGCGGTGCTCAGCAACCTTGCCCAAGTGTTCGGCCTGCTCGACTCGGTCAAGAAGACACTGGAGAAGACGAGGCAGCAGATGGATCCCAGCCAGGAGCACTCCCTCAGCACGCTCACCAGTGAGTACAGAACGAAAGCAGGAGCTGTCTCACTGATTCTCTTAACCCTCATGTTGTCCTTGGGTCAAATTGACCCATTTTCCTATATTAATGTTGTTTTTAACTACCCAATTGTAATCACCCAAAATAACGCTCTTTGGCAAGTGCAAATCTCTACTTTCATTAATTTTGGGGTGTCGTATTCAATTTTATAGCATTTGACAAAAAAATTGAAGTGGTTTTGAAATAATATTGATTAAAAGTTGACATATTCCAGTCTGTGATTATCCATCAACATATATTCCTTTTAATTTTAGTCTAAATAATTCCTAATTTCTCTTTTTCTAACTCAAACATTAGGTATAATTTCCTATAAATGAGGTTTATTGATCATAAATTCCAAAAATAACTATAAAACTAAGTTTATAAGTTAGTGTTACCTAGTGTTGAAAAAAAAAAAGACAAACATTGATAAAAAAGTGTCAACAAAAGTGATTTTTCAATTTTGATGGTAAGACAACACAAGGGTTAAAAGGCATAGTTTGAATTATGTTTTAAAGTGAGGTTGTATGAGGTACTAATCCATTAGTCGGTGTATTAGCAGTAGACGGCCCCCAGTCTGGAGACCCGGGCGGGAGCCCCGACACAGAAGCTGAGCAATGTACTGCTGTGCATGTGGGCAGCAGCTAAATGCATTTTAGCCACCTGGGAAAGACCAACAAATATCTATGTCAGTTTAAGTGTTTGCTATATTTACAATATTATTAACACTTTACCAGCCCTTTTTGACAGGGAACTGAAGCTGTTATATCCATCTATGCTCTCTTCAAAGCCACCAGACTCCTTTGACAAAAACAAAAATTTTACCTGGCAGAACACGAGAGTTGCTGGTCTACCTCTGCGTCGATTACTTAGTTTGCTTGTTATTGTGTGACGTTTGGTGTTTTTAAAAGGTTAAAAGTTAGTCGTTTGCACTGACTCACTTCTTTGCCACTTGGTATACAAATGACGATGTTCATGTTTCACCTGTTATAGTCTTGTATCACCTCATCAACATTAATTAGACTAACAACTGTCATCCACAGATCCCAGGTGAGATCAATGTTCATTATTAGGTCCTTTTTTTCTTGGTGTGATGAAACAATGCCACACTGTTTGAAAACTCACAAATAAAGAGGATACCATTTAAGTACAAATTAAATTCTACATTTTTATTTTTGATTATTATATTTATTAAGTTAATATATTGAGTAAAATCCCATTCATTATTGCCTTGGATTGGCAGTTGAATCATCAGTACAAAAGATGAACAACAACAGCTTCATATCTGGTTCTTTGATTAAAAAGGCAAATGACCAGAAATGACGATGCAGGACTTTACTATAGAAATAAAGGGAACAAGCCCAAACCTGTGTAGTCAGCTGTTTGTGTGAGTTTGTTATGTTACCACAGTGATTGATGACATTTTAATTTAGTCAATGTTGTGTATGTTTTGAGATCGGACTTGACATTTGCTGGCTTAAGTATGCCCACCATTTTAGATAAATGTTGATATCAAATATCAAACTGACTTGAGTCCTGTGTTGTGTGCTCTGTGTAGACCTAGAGGTGCAGCTGGAAGAACAGAGGAAGCAGCAGCAGGTGCGAGCTCTGCTGTCCTGCCCGCAGCCCGCCAAAAACAAAACTCCCACCAAGCGCCAGACCAAGCGACCGCGTCTCCAGAGGCCTGCCTCCACCACCACCCTTGTGACCTCGTCCATCAACCAGCAGGCTGCCCTGCAGCCCCAGCAGTTCACCGTGCTCTCCCCCATCTCGCTGTCCTCGGTGGGCCAGCCGTTTACCATGGGAGGCCTGCCCATCGCCTCCCTTGCCCAGTCCTCCAACACGGTCACCCTGCTCCCTGCTGGCTCGCAGCTCTTCACCCGCTACATGGTGACGGCCGGAGACGGAAAAGGGGACACCATCACCTTGCACCCGTCCTCGGGCCTCACACTGGTGGGCACTACCATGCAGGACTCCAGCCAGCTGGGCACCATGGTGAGCCCCATAGAGCTGCTGCACCTGAGCCAGCAGGCCGGCGGCGGCGAGATGGTGCCCATAGAAGGCCAGGTGATGGATGGCACCATGCTGGTGCAGCAGGAGGTGATGCAGAGCGACGCGGAGGCCAGCCAGGAGCACACGGTCATTGAGATCAACCCGGCTCCCATGGAGCAGGCGGTGGGAGTGATGGAGCTGCAGCTGAGCGAGGAGTCGGGCAGAGACGGGGCTGCCATGATGGTCCAGAGCGCAATGGAGGTGACCATGGCTGCAGGGGGGGAGGAAACACAGTGCCAAATGCAGGAAGCACAGACTGGGGGGGTCCAGGGGCTGCAGCTGGACGCCAGCGGACAGTTGTCAGGGGTACAGATAGTTGTAATAGAAGAAAACACTCAGGAAGAAAACACGGTCAAATAAAACACACCTCCTATTTTACCCAGCAGAGCAGGTATGGACTCGTACGAAGCGATCAGACTTGTCAAACTGTAAATACACAGAATTTCAAAATCCACAAATTGCCTCTGCCTAAGACCAAGCTCTAAGGGTAGCCATTTTTCTGTGTGTGTGTGTGTGTGTGTGTGTGTGTGTGTGTGTGTGTGTGTGTGTGTGTGTGTGTGTGTGTGTGTGTGTGTGTGTGTGTGTGTGTGTGTGTGTGTGTGTGTGTGTGTGTGTGTGTGTGTGTGTGTTCCTCTCAACTTGTTGATTTTCATTGACACAAAAAAGACATCGCAACAAGGAATCGACAAGATGCTTCTGTTTGTTTTGTATTTAAAGTGTTATTCTAGGTTTATTACAACTTAGGTCAAATACTTGTAATTTTGGCTATGATTTCTAGCTGTAATTATAACTTTGTATTCACCAAGTTAAACACTGAGACATGAGAATATGTCAATATTTCAATATTTTTGACAGAAGTCAAACGGGGCCCGACACCTGAGTAGTCAGACAATCAGGTTAGCCACACCTAAAGTATGTGTTTTCCTATACAATTATGGATTATTACTGATATTTTGGGTGTGCTAACTTTCACTTTTCCCTACAAATAAAACGGGAGTGGATCAGACTTTCCCTAAACATGGTCCCTGGACCCGTACCAGGTCCTTTTGCTACCATGCCTTGAGGAAACAAAATGATGGCAAAAAAAGCTAATATATGGTAAAATTTCAGGCTATTTTTGCGAACCTATGGATTTTGATCTTTAATATGTCGTTCAACACCCACTTAGCTTGATCTAATCACTCGATCTGCGAATGCTGCACTCACATTACTGTAGCTCCAAACTAGCTTTATTTAGAAGAAAAAAAGTTTTAAAAAGAGCTTTTTCGGCCTGATGTCTTACCTTTATTTTGGTGACAAAATTGCTTCCCAACTTCTTTGTCAATATAAAAATGATCTGTAGAGCTGTCTCTGTTTACAAGCTGTCTGATCCTCTGTCTGCATGGGTTTCTTGCCCCATGGGGCTTTGTTGAAGAGATGTTGCTGTGTCCTCCGGTCTCGGCAATAACAGCGGTCAGTACAATGTCATCAAAAAACTACAGAAACAATGGCCAAAAAAACAAAATACCTCTGTTGTAATAATCTGGAATTATCCTTCAAGCCTCCAAGAACAACCTGAGGACAAGGGAATGCACTGCAACTGTAAAGTCTTAATGGTGCTGATGGACAGTGACTCAGTAGCAGAGGGCTGCAAGTCCCAGCCCTCTACTGTTGATCAGACTTATTACCAGTTAACAGTGTTTGCTGTCACTTCAGGCTGGGATTAATTGCACAGTTGTGTTGTAGTGTTGCATCCAAGCTGTCATATTTTTTGCACTGTGTGGCGTCCTTACAGGACTACAGGAAGATGTTCGCAACAATGCCGGCTCTCCCAAGATTTGAGTGTTTTTTTTATGTGCATAGTTAAATGGACTCAACTGCTCCTCTCACTGGATTTGCATTGCTTATGCACTTATTCTCTCAGTGGTTTCTTACTGCCTGTTTTCATTCACAAACTTCCTTTTTTTTTTACTGTGTTCATCTAAGTTTTTTTCTCAGTATGATAGATAGTGTGAGCTACTGGGCTGATTGTGTAAGTCAATATGTATATATATATATATAAAAAAAAAAACATGTATACCTAAATGTCAAACTTGGTATACCTGTATTTTAGTGTCATTTATTAGAACTGAAGAGTCAGGCCTCTCTGTTTAAGTTCCAACATGGATTAATTTATGCTCCCGCCTGTAATTTACATCAACAAAGACTTGTGCACTACCAATAATTTAATTTAACAAATGAAGGTATTTGCATACTGACTTTGTAATGTGTTTTAATATCCGATTAAAACAGAAAACAAAACAAACGTGAGTGGTTGTTTCAGTGTTTTACCACCAGAGAGTGCTGTGTGCTCACTCCACCACGGGGCTGAAAATGGAGATGAGTGTTAATACACGGTGGAAAATAGTCTGCTGCTGTAATCTCTGACTCCTCCATGTGTCAGGTTTATTGCAGTATACAGTGTAATCTGCACCGTCATGGGTGCTGTCTGTGATGGGCAGGCTTCTCTGGAGGCTGAGCCATGCTGACAGGGCACCAGGGCTCGCTGGTAATTACATTTCCCTCTTCTTATAGTCCCAGACAGCCTGTAGTGTGTGAGGGGACGGGCAAGAGGATTTTGGTTATACAAGCACAAAAACAGGCACATGCACAAACCGAAGGGCTGAAATAGACGCCTAGATAAGTGGTTCCAAACCTTTTTGGTCTGGGATCCCCCCCCACAGCCCTGTCAGATGAACTCATGTACCCCTTCATAAATTCCAAATGTATAACACCATTTATTATATAAAGGTGGATATTGTTATAATTGAATACTCAATATTAAAGTTGTTCAGCAATAATACTACTACTAGCCTACAACAACTGGAGTGAAGCTGAATGTTTCAACCATTTATCCATTAATGTTACTTTTAGCTGACTATTTCAACCATTTATCTGTTGACATTACTTTTAGCTAACTGTATGAGCCATTTATCCATTAACATTACTTTTAGGTTACTCTTTCAACCATTTATCCATTAATGTTACTTTTAGTTAAGTATACGAACCATTTATCCATTAACATTAATTTCAGATAACTATATCAGAAAGTCCGTCACGGAACGGAAATTTCAAAAGGAGAAAATTCTGGCATTAGCATTGTTGTCAGAAACGAGTCTTTCAACTTAGCATGCTTCCTTAATATCTGATAACGCATGGGTCATTTTTGGATTTATTTCAGTAAATATATTAGATACTGAACCTTTAACGTTACTTTTAGCTAACTATAACAACCATTTTCCCATTAATGTTACTTTTAGATAACCATTACAAACATTTATCCATTATTTTTAGCTAACCATTTGAACTTCTTAGTCATTAGGCTAATTTTAGCTACCTGCGCTTATGTGCTCGCTTGCTAACTAATGTTCACATACTCTTACATAACTGCAACATAGTGTTAACAGTTGACATGATGTAATGTGGATACATAGTGTTAATAAAAATCATAATTTCTCATTTTACCAAATTAGTTAAGCTACTTAACAATAATTCCATACTCCCCTAGCAACTGCAGAAGTCCCCCGTGGGGTAGGTACTCCTGGTTGGGAATCACTGCTCTAGATGAACTGATTGTAGGTGTGTTGAGTACAAAAGGGAAACATCCCGTCATAAGCAGCTAAATGTGAAGCTGCTTGGGCCAGGTGAGGGCTAAGAGGTTGAGAAACCAAAACCACAGGGGTCATTGTGTAGTGTTTGGGAGAGAGGATATGCTTTTCAAGTAAATTACCAAGGCGTTCCATAGGTTGTGGATTGGTTTTCTTCACGTTTTGCACAAGACAAAGAAAACAGGAGCAGCAGAAGCATCTGTTACATGTTTGAAATACCTCAAAGACTCCCGAGGGGTTGAAAGGCTGTTAAACGAGAGGCCAAAGAAGCCTCAGATACAGCAGGTTTAGTTGAGAACAGATACATAAGCGTGACATCTTGTAGTCAGTGTATGTTACAGGGAGGAACGCTTGAAGCTCTATCTATAGCATTACAGGAGGAAAACAGGCTCATAAACAAACTCTGTCATATTACTCCTGCAGCTCCAACACATACGCTGGAAATAAAAATGAAGTGCCACACGCAGTTTTGAGTAAGGGTTTCAGCTGGATTAAATAATGTTCTTGACATTTTTTTCACGATCATTAACATAAGTATGCATAATTATTCTATACAAGCTCTTGCCTGCTAATGAAATGGGATTGTTAAAGCTGGAGTGCGTAGTTTCTGTCGACCTATGAGGAATTCAAAGTAATGACAACAACACTGTCGCCCCCGCCCACATGATACAAGCCTTACGTGATTGTGCATGCTCCCCCACCCCCATCTCCACCCCCACCCCTCCTTGATGCAGTTGCTGGCAGCTATGGACGACACGGGGGATTAAACAAACATGATGGACTCTTTAGGAGAGGTAATTATCTCCACTCGAGTTTCTGTGCTGGAAAGTCACCGGACGCCACAATCTTCTAAACACAGCCATACTGAGAAATCCAGAGAGAGTTGTGTGGAGCTGATAGTCTTAATTAGCTTTGTAGCAACTCATTTGGCAATGGCTAGAATGTAACAGATGTTTTTATTTATGTCAAACAGTTACGCTCTAAAGCTTTAAAGCTTGGTATATTAAGCAAAGATACATATTGAACCGAAATACACATACTCAGTATTGCAGAAGTATTTTACCATATATGTTATATTGTGTGAAGGTTTGGGGAAATACCTACAAAAGCACCTTACAAAATATTTGCACATTGCAAAAAGAGCAATCAGGATAATAAATCCCACCGGGTATTATGAGCACACTAATCATCTGTTTTTGAATTCACATTGACTGAAATTTATGGAAAACTGAACAATTTATGTTTTAAAGTTAACCAAAATAATTTACCATGTAACATGTTAAATGAAAGAGACGGGTGATATCATCTAAGAGGACAATCTATGTTCAAACAACTTTTTGTGCAAACTGGCGTTAAAAGCGTGTGTGTTTCAGTTTGTGGGGTGAACTTATGGAATGGACTGAACAATGACATCAGACAGAGCAGTAATATCATATAGTTCAAAAATAGATTAAAGAAATCAATACTTGACCAATACAGAAAGGAATAGACCATAACATAGGAATGGAATTGTAATGTAATGGTATTGTTGTATATTGTTGTATTGTTGTAAGTTATTGTAAGACCTACTAAGATCTATTTGTTTTCTAATAATATGATATTGTGAAGTAGGGGCAGGACCTAATAAGTTGTATGCTTCCGCCTGCTCCTTCTCAAACATATCCTTTGTTATTATTATTTTTTTGGTCTTTGGTAAATTCTGATTGTTTGTGTTTTAATTTTGGGGTTTTCCTTTTTTTTATTTCTTTGGCAACATTGTTGAATGTTCGAGATAAATAACGAATAATAACTATAAAATGTCATGAGGCATTCCAACTAGGACTACTTTTTAAATTTAGTCACTTTCAAAAAGTTTAATTTCTCACCAGCTACCAAATGTATCTCCAATATTCACTCTCATTTTAGCTGTTTTTGTCTCCACCAACTCCTAAACTCCTCTTTTTTGCTGCTAAATGCTCCACTATGTTCACCAACTAGTCTGCCATTTGATGCTCAGCAGGCAGCATACATTTCTTTATTAGCACCTTTTCTTTGAATCTAGCTGCCTGCTGCATCTGGAAAAGAGGCTGAAGAGAGTGGGGGTTGTGTGTAGAAAACCAACACTGAGCTAAGAGAACAGATGGAAGCTGCAGAGTTGGATAATTATCTTAGGGTTTGTCATGATTGACACCTTTTACATTAAAACAATTATAGTAACAATCCCATGGCAAGCCGCACAACGCATCATTCTACATTGTGGTCTCAATGATGCAAGTTAGATTAAATTATAGTAAGGGTGAAACTGGCAGGGCCATTTCTACATGAGTTTCTTAACCTCTCACCTCAAGATAGCTAAATGAAAATTGATTCAATGGAGTTTCACTATATGCCAATCCTCTTGCAGTTTTGGGGGAAAAACGTCTTTTTTCTCATGCAGTATAAATGTGTTATTTTTGCCTATTCTAAAATTGTGTATTTGAATATTTCTGCATACTGGGGTCTTGAAGTTGCATAAATTGGGTATGATTGGAAAGCTAATAATCTTGTGGATTCAATGAACTATGTGTTATTCCTGTGTGATGATGTATGTCCCCAAAGTAGCCATTTCATTGTAGTAAAAGCTTTTTTTCCTTTTAAACTTGACCTGTTGCAACCTCTAGGATAATCACAGACTCCTAATATCACAAACTAGACTGTGAGGTATGACCTTCCTAGGTATATTGACAATAAGTATATGTTCTACAGCTGTGCTTTAGGCTCAATGCTAAGCATGACTGTGAGTGACCAAGCACTAAACCAAGACGAGTCAGATGTAAGTTTACAAGAGGAAGGGTTTTATTTACCTAGAAAATTGCAACTCAAACGGTTTGCAAATAAAAATGAAGATAAAGTTCTGGTCTGATAAAAGAGGTATACTGAGCAGCAATGGTGTGCACCATCCTGCTGCGGTTTCTGGCTTGAATGCCGTGTCAAATGGTATGCAACAGGCTTTGAGGTAGGTTTTTTTGTCCTTTAGTGGGTGTTTCACGGGTGATACCCAGTCAGCAAATACTAGTATGTAAACTTGTTGTAATAAAAAGGTAGAGCACTTGCGCACACAATAGGGTGTTCAATGCTCCCCGTTTTAGTTTAAGTAAATGTGTTGCTACGTTTTGTCTGAACGCCCCAGGTTTAGGCACACAGGGGAAGCTAACTATGAAACATTAATTATTAAACTAATAATTAAACTACAAATTACAATCAAAGCAAAACAAACCACTTATTCCAACAAAATGTAAACTTACCTAACATTAATCAAAACAGAAATACTTAATATAATGTAAATTAAGTGAGTTAGACATCTAAAGAAAGAATGAAGTAGTAGGGTCCAATTAGGCCACCTCCCCTATAAAGCAGCTCTGGCTCCAGGTGCCGCCATGGGCCCAAAAACGTTACCAAACTGCAACACACCGAGGGGGGGGGCACTGGAGCGAGGGTTGGGCTTAGCGGTAAGAGAAGGTTTGCGGTGTGGCTTCATAGTTTTGTTCTGTACGAGTAGGCCTACAACAAAATTCCATAGGGACATAGGGGTTAGAATTGGATAGAATAGCCTAAGTGGAGAGAGTATTTTGCGGGAGTGTTGGCCGATGGCCTGTATAGGTCCGGTATACGATACAAGTGCACGTATTCTCTATCATGGCAGGAAATCCAGAAGATAGTTGTTGTAGTATGGATGAGGATGAGCAAGAAGGTGGGAACTGGAGGAAAAGGAGGATAAATACAGCAAAGCGGGTTAGAGGAGTGAAAGAGAGTGAGGATAAATGGAATGTTGTTGTGAGGTTTGAAGAACCAGGATTGAAGAGCTTGGATCAGTAAGTCCAAAATGCTGCAATTGTGGAGGGGGACACAGTGCGGCCTAATGGGGGTGTGACGTAATGAGAAGGGACACTGAGATTCAGAGTGGGAAAAGGAAGGACAAAGTTTCTTACGTGTAAGCAGTCAAAAGAGTGGAGCAAACAAAAAGGGTTGATGAAAGACATGTTAGACAAGAAAACAACAACGAGGAAGGCATGGACATAGAGACGAGACCATGTAAGAGAAGGAGAAAAAGGAGTGGGGAGAAAAGAGGGACTTGGTTATCTTTATTGCAGGGGTAATTATAGCAACAGCAGAGCTAAAACTGAAAAGATTCAAATCATTGCAAAGGTAGCAATTTTGCAATTAAACATGCTAGACTTAAAATGGGAAGAAATAAGGGACTGTCTGGCTGTACACGCCAGTCAGGAAGTAGGGAAAGGATGATCTTATGGATCATGATCATTTTCCAATGGAATGCAAGGTGCTTGTTGGCAAATGGTCAAGATGTTAAACAGTTTATAGATAGCAGGAGTGAAAAACCTGATGTAATGTGTATTCAGGAAACATGGTTAAAACCCAGGTTTGATTTTGTTTTATCTAATTATATTGGCATCAGACGTGACAGAGAGGAAGGTAGTGGTGCGGGGTGTGCTAGCTTTGTAAGGAAGGGTGTACCCTATAGGGTGTTGGGTATAGGGAAGGAACAAGAATATGTGGTAGTGGAAGTATGGGCAGACAAAAAGAACTATAAATTAATAAATTAGTATGAGCCTAGTAAACATTAGAATTAAATAAACTTGAAAAAATAGAAGGCCAGGCTAGAGATAGTGTTATATGGTGTGGAGATTTGTGGGGAAGGGAAAAGATGGATAACAATGGACAGGTGATCAAGGAGATAATAAATGATAGGAACTTTGTTTGTTTGAATGATGGTAGAAGGACTAGGATTGATATTAGAACTGGTAAAGAGTCAGTTTCAGACATAACGTTTTTGTCTAGTAGAATGGCTCCAAAGTGTGAGTGGGAGGTGCACGGAGAAGGAACTATTGGAAGGGATCACTACCCAATTATATGTAACCTGAACGCTGATGTAAGGCTGCGCCCTGAAGAGAGTCACGGTAGGTGGATTTTCAAAAAGGCAGACTGGACGAGATTTATGGAAACGAGTGATTTATACTATATATTAGTTCAGTCCAAGAATCTAATGATGTTGAATTAAATGAAAGTGAGTCGCGACAGAGTATTTATATGGCTGCAATACCAAAAAGTTCAGGAAAACTAGGGAGAAAGCAGTTCCATGGTGGTGTGGTGAATGTGAAGAGGTAAAAGGAACAGAGCTTTTAGAAGACTGAAAAGGACTCATAACTTCCAACTTTTGATTAAATATAAGAAAGCACAGGCAATAGTAAGGAGTATAAGGCAAAGGAAAAGAATATACTGGAGGGAGTATTGTAGCTCAATTGGAAGTACTATTAATATAACTGATGTATGGGGAATGATCAAGAAAATGGAAGGTAACAGGAGAGTCGAATTACCCAATCCTTTCAGATTGAGAACAGTTGGCTATGTCAACTCTAGAGAAAGCAGAAAAGATGGTGTGCACACACTGAGTAAGGTACAGTACATAGTTCCAGTAATCTGTCAGAAGAAGATGAAAGAAGGGGTAGGGAAGAAACAAGGAGTCAATATGCTGGGGTTATTCGAAAGAAAGATTAGAGGATAAATATAATGTTCCTATCCCTCTGAGAGAGTTGAGAAATGCATTGGATAAGTGTAAGAATACAGCTCCTGGAAAAGATGACATTTGTTATATGTTAAGATGTTTTAGTGATAAGGGACTTCAGAAGGTTTTAAATGTATTTAATAAAGTCTGGGAAGAAGGAAAGATTCCTGCAGGATGGAAGGAGGCAGTTATTATTCCAATAAGAAAACCGGGAAAAGATACTAGTAATCCAGCAAATTATAGGCCAATAGCTTTAACCTCTCACTTAGGTAAGTTAATGGAAAGGGTGGGAAATGGAAGGCTAATGCACTTTATGGAAGAAAGGGGGTTGATGTCTGGATGTCAGAGTGGCTTTAGAAAGGGAAGAAGTACTATGGGTTCAATTATTTGTCCAGAGGATAAAATAAGAAAAGCACAGATTCAGACGTGGTGAAAGCGTATGATATGGGTAGAGGGTCTTTTAATCATGATGCCTATGCTAGGAATTGGGGGAAATATGTTTAACTGGGTAATGGATTTTTTAAATAATATAAGTATTCAGGTAAAAATAGGGAAAGAAATATTTAGAAGGTGTTTGGTTTAAAAAAAATGGTACACTGCAAGGTAGTGTTAATGGTCCATTGCTGTTCAATATAATGATTAGTGATGTTTTTTCTAATGTTCAGCCAAGAATTGGAAAGTCACTATTCGCTGACGATGGTAGCCTATGGAAGAGGGGTAAAAATGTGAAGTATACCCTGAAGAAGGTTCAGGAAGCTCAAACCTTATGGGAAGATTGGGGAAGGAAATGGGGTTTTAAATTCTCTTTTGAAAAGACTAAGACTATGTTTTTTACTTGGAAGAAAATAGATGAAAGTGTAAAACTGGAGTTGTATGGTAGGAATTTGGAAAGGGTTAAAAGTTTTAGATTTCTTGGTGTGTTTTTTGACACAAAACTTACATGGAGGGAGCCGGTTTCAAAAGTACTTGACAAATGTAAAAGGGTAACAAATTTAATGAGATGTCTTGTTAGAACAGACTGGGAAGCAGCTGTAGCTTTTTTTTTAAGCAAATTTATGTATATTTAATTAGAGCAAGATGTGGGTGCTCGGTTTATGGCTCTGCTGCCAAGTAAGTTTTAGCTGGATTAGATGTAGTTCAAGCTAAGGTATAGAGAATATGTACAGGAGCTGTGCAATCTTCCCAAGTGTGTTCCTTGCAGGTGGCATGTCATTCTGTTTGAGGAGAAAGCAACTTCAGGCTAATTATTGGGTCAATTTGATGGGTCAAAGGTGGTATCACCCAGTTAAGGTAGCAATTCAGGCAAGCTGGGAGAGAGAGAGGGAGCAAAACTTCCAAGTTTTGGATGGACAGGAGAGACAATGGCAGATAATCCTGAATCAGATTTGGTACGTGAATTCCATGGGCATATAATAGAGAGATATCAGGAACACACAGTTATTTTTACTTATGATTCAAAGGATGCAGAAACAGGTGCTACAGGAGCAGCTTTTGTTGTTCAGGGGTGGAATGTCCAAGCTTGTAGGAGAACCTTGTATTTCCTAAGTGTGCTCCCAGTGGAGTTACATTGGAGTGCAATCCTGATGGCAGTGCGATGGACTGAGCAGATTCAGGACCATAAAGTGTTGATATGTAGTGACTCTGTGCCAGCTATCAATAGTATTGGGGAAAGAGTTGACAAGACCTTGTATATGAGATTCTTCTGGCAATTAGAGGTGACAAGGAGAGGGGTAGAAATATCACTCGCATGGGTCCCAGCTCATTTAGGTATTGCAACAAATGTAAAGGCTGATAGGTTGGCAAAGGAAGCCAGTCATAAGAAAAAGGCCAGCATTGATTTATCCAAGGCAGAGGGTAAACGTATTGTATGGCAGGGAATAATTTTAAAATGGCAACAGCTCTGGGAACAAGAAGACAAAGAGAGGAACCTATTCTCCATATCTAGTAGGGTAACTGATTTAGTTACTGTCTGTAAAAGAAGGGAGGTTACCCGTAAGGAAGAGGTTATTATTTCTAGACTGAGGATTGGTCACACGTTTATTCATATGTGCGACATGTGTTGATTTCTTGTAGAAAATATGACAGCAAAATGCAAGATCTAATCAGAGAATTGCAAGACATTGGCTTGGAAGACGTATCTTTAAAAAGAATTTTAGAAATGGGGTCAAGCAGAAGGGGGGAAAGTTTTTAAAGGTCACTGGGATGTTAAGCAGGATATAGTGCACTAATGTGCTAGTTCCTGAGGTGGCAGCAATGCAACTTTTTGCCGGCTGGCGTAAAACCCAAGGGGGTAAGCTTCTCCTCTCTAAGCATCTCCTCTTTTCTCCTCTCCTTTATTTGAATGTATAAGTGTGGCTGTGGCCATTACAATAACAATGCTAATTAAATACTAAGGTAATACAGGCATGATAACTATACCGAATCTGAAACATAGAAGATCAAAGATCAAAATATATTATATCAAATGCTAATATATGTTTGAGCAGGGACCTACAGTATCCGTCTGACAGGAAAACTGTTGTGTCACTAGAAGTGGAGTTGTTGGTGGGCTCTTGATCCAACCCAAACACTCCACTCAGTCTTGCTTGAAGAGATTTCTGGCTCTGAGGACCGCTGTGTTTACAGCACAGACAAAGAGGATTGTCGACCTTGTCTGACGTTTTTGGGCAGCTGAGGCTGTGAAGGGAACTAAAAGAACTCTGGCAGCCTGTGCCACCCCATCTCCTCCCTCTGCCAGCCATGTTGGCGCACGCCAGCGGGAGAAGGTGTGACTCCCTTTCTCCCGGATCATGACAAGCAGACGAGGGAGGGGGAGGGCCCCGCGAGCGATGACGAGCAGATTGACAGAGGGGTTCACCCCGTAGTCGGGCAGGGAGAGATAGTGGCGTTCTTGTTTACACACAGTGAGGCCGGACTGTCACCTTGTCTGTCAGGGAAACATCCTATATGCCTCCTTATCTCGCCGCGAGACTGCCAGCTACTCTCTCTCCACATCATCATAAATCATTTCCCTCAGCCATACCATTGTTGCTTTTCATGTTATATTTTCCCTACGCTCCTCCAGATATATACTGCTAAGTACAAATTTGAGGTACTTTACTTGAGTCTTTTCATGATGCTTTCTACTTCGACTCTGTTAAATTTCAGCGAGAAATACTTTACTTTTTACTCCAATACATTGATCTGATTACTGGTTACTTCATTTACACATTAAGAGTTTTGTACACATAACACATATAGTTTATAAAATATGATCTTTTATTATAAATTAAACTACCCAACAATGTTTCGGCCTACAAGTACAACTTCAATGATTGATCGGTTTCAGTTTCTAAAATGAGGATTTTTCTGCATTGCGTACTTTTACTTTAAGTAAATTCTCCTGATGATACTTACACATCTTTAATTTCAATTTTATTTATAGTATCAATTCATAACTAGCGTTATCTCGAGACACTTTACACATAGAGCAGGTCTAGACCATACTCCAGAATTTACAAGGACCCAACAGTTCTAGTAGCTTCCTCCAGAGCAAGTAACAGTGCGACAGTGGCGAGGAAAAACTTCCTTTTAGGAAGAAACCTCGGACAGACCCAGGCTCTTGGTAGGTGGTGTCTGATGACCGGTTGGGGTTAAAATGAAGAGTGGCAATAACAGTCACAAAAAATAGTAGTGTGTAGTAGTTCATGGCATAGCAGGGCACTGTACGGCGTTACAGGGCACAGCAGAACGTAGCAGGACACAGCAGAGCGTAGCAGGATGTAACATGGCATCGCAGGACGTGTAGCGGGACCATGGCAACAGCTGCTACCATGATTTTGGATCCTCCCTGATCCAAGGAAACATGCTGGGCGAAAAGAAACTCCCCAGAGCTAGGTTAGTAACAAGCATTTCTGAGACATGGATGCACACAAATGGAAAGATAGAAAGATAGAAAGAGAGAGGAACTCGCTGTGTCAAAGGACACATTTTCAATGCAGGACTTTTATTTTCAACAGCGTATTTTTTACAGTGGGGTTTTAGTACTTTCACTAAAGTACAGGATCTGAAAAGTTTTCCAACACTGCTGTCCCTTTAAATAACTTCTTCTCAGACGCACTGTTTAACAATGACCCTGTGCCCTAATATGCCTGCGAGCCACTGAAGTGTATACTTTTCCATTAAGTAGGCTACTGCTTTGTGAGATAAAAACTTATCATGGCAAATCATAAGCCTTTGTATCCTTTATTATGGAACGTGCAGCCTATTCATTAAACTAGGTAAATGTCATTTTTGCTATTAAAATGTGGTGATTGTTAGTTTCTGAAGTGATGAGACTGTTTTAATGCAGTGACCTTGCACAGAGCAAATTCTCACATTAGCACAGTTGATCTTGAAAAGTTTGAAAGGACACTGAACACGCCAATATGAAATATGGCTTTTGTTTTGTGCAGTTATTTGTTGCGGGGGAACATCAGGCTCCAAAAAACAAGAGGCAGGTTACAGTGAATTTAAATAAAGCAGGAAGGAGGCACAACAAAGTAAATGAAGCACACGCTATGCATGTAGAGTTAAAAAAAGTTGGAGGACATAACGAGGTGGTTTGGATGATGCTGTTGTGATGGACAGTTATTCTGGATATATACTGAGGGGGTGAGAGCAGTAGAGACAGGAGAGGAGCTCCAGGGCCTGAACATATTCATAAATTGATGACTGCTGCTGTAAAAAACCTAAGTGGAGAAACAAATTGATGAGGAGGGAGGATGAGGATCTCAAAAGGAGCCAAGGTGTGTCTGTCTCTTATTCTGTAGTTAAAGTGCACGAGATAAAATGTTATCAACCACACATTGGGATTTAAAATAAAACAAGACAAATTTGTGTGTGCCGCAGTCTCAGACAGATAAGACGGAAACAGCGGATAGATAGCAGGGGAGAAGCTGTTGAAGTCGTGGTGTTGTGGCCAGTTACATCAGTGGCTCTAAACCTGGTTGTCGGGGACCCTCAAAGGGGTCGCAAGATGAAAAAATGAAATAAGTTCTAGACTGGGGAATGGTTTTTACATTACTGTGTGACGTTTGGTAAAAGTCATGCGTTACATGTAGAGCTTCATTTGGAAGTCTGAAGGCAGGTCAGGGGGAGAGAAAAGGGCTAAACAAGGCTAGCTGCTAAAACTAATCTGTCATTGAAGCAAAGCATTCTTTATTTCCATGTTTTAATCACAGCATTCACAATAATCACTCCAAATCAGCAGGGGAGGCACTTAGAAACAGCTGTTTCCACCGCTTTGCAGCTCTCTTTCTCGTTGTCGAAGGGGGTGGGCGGGCGAGAAAACCAACGTCATTATTCTGGGGGGGGGGTGCGACTTCTATGGCTGTAAGTGCACATCTATGTCCATGTGTGTATTTTTGTGCACATGTTTTTTGTATTTTACAAGTGCTTTGTCAAAATGAAACTGCTCATGCCCAGAAGCACAGCATGCCCTTAAATTACTAACAGCATAGAGTAGGTAGCTGTCGATTGAGAAAGAACACTTCACAGCATGAACTAAGTGAGTGTTAGACAGAGTACTGGATATCTTGTCAAAAGACTAAACCTCCAGTAAAAATCTATTATATATCTTTTCTAAGACAGGAAGTGAAGAATTTATTCTCATCGGAAAAAGTGGTGCATTGAAACCGCAAATCATCCAGAATAGAGGGTAGAAAATACTAGGAGAGAGATTTTAAGCTGGTATGTTTACCATCCAGTTATTCACCATCTTAGCTTAGCATGTTAGCATGCTAATATTAGATAATGAGCACTAAACACAAAGTACAGCTGATGAGGATGGGAATGTTTTACAGGTATTTGTCCAAAATGAAATAAAAGCATTGAAGAAATTAAAGTGTTGACCTAATGTTGTGGCTAGAAGTTAATGAAACACATGGCTGAAAAGAAAAACTAAAATTTGCCCAATTGAACCAAAATCCTGAAGACCGCTCTTCATTTTTCTCTTAGATGATTTAGATGGCGACTTGATTAGTTTCCGGTTGGCAACCTTTACTTCTTCCACTCTGTTTGGCAAATTCAGCCATGCGTAGCATATAGCACCAACTTCTGACCAAAGTACACTGCAGCCTTGTTTATTCGCTCCAAACCAGTTGATGGAAACATGCCTAATTCACATTTCTTGTTTACAACATTTCCAAACTTCTCTTAACCCTCCTGTTGTCCTCGGGGCAAATTGGCCCCATTTTCAAAGTTTCTATATCATAAATATGTTTGGTTTTTTCCTTCTTTTTTTTAACCCTCATGTTGTCTTGCCTTAGACCAACATTTAGTTTTTTGGGGTCACTTTTCCCAAAGTTCTTTGTCAATTTTTTGGGACATTTTTGTTGTTTTGACCAAGTTTTTGAAGCTTTTGTCACTTTTTGACTTTTTTTTTTTTCTGCATTTTCTTTGGACGTTTTGGTTTTTTCCCTACAGATCTGTCACTTTTTTCAGTGTTCTTAAATCTTTTTTTCTTAAAATGCTATGAAATTTAAATAAAACACCCAAATTCAATGACAATAGTGAACTGATCAGTTATTTAACTTTGCGAGGAGCGTTGTATGGAACCATCCACGTTGTTTTGTTTTTTTTACAATTTGGTTGAAGGAAACGCAATTTTCTGATTTAGAAACTTTTTCAAAATTGGTCAAATTTGACCTCAATGACAACGGCAGGGTTAAGAACCTTTTGGTCATTTTTAGGCCTGTATTAACATGACAGCTGAAGACATGAAAGGGGAGAGGGGGAATGACATGCAGCAAAGGGCTGCAGGTCGGAGTCAAACCCAGTCCCTCTACTTTGAGGAGTAAACCTCTATATATGGGCGCTCCTTCTACCAGGTGAGCTATCCAGGCTCCCTAGCAATATTTTTTTTTTTCAACCAAATTGCACAAAAATAACATGGATGCATGTACAATGTTCTTTGCCGGATAATATTGATTTACTTTCATTAAATTTGGGGTATGTTTTCAATTGTATATTGCATTTGAAAAACAAAATCAAATGGTTTTTACAACAGTATCCTGACTAAACATTGGCATATACAGTGAGGAAAATAAGTATTTGAACACTGCTATTTGGCAAGTTCTCCCACTTAGAAATCATGGAGGGGTCTGCAATTGTCATCGTAGGTGCATGTCCCCTGTGAGAGAGATAATCTAAAAAATAAATAAATCCAGAAATCACAATGTATGATTTTTTTTTACTATTTATACCTGTTAGTCAGCTTCCAAAATGTCCACCTCCACTCCATTTATTATCCTAAATTAGATGTACCTGTTTGAGGTCGTTAGCTGCATAAAGACACCTGTCCACCCCATACAATCAGTAAGAATCCAACTACTAACATGGCCAAGACCAAAGAGCTGTCCAAAGACACTAGAGACTAAATTGTACACCTCCACAAGGCTGGAAAGGGCTACGGGGAAATGGCCAAGCAGCTTAATGAAGAAAAAAAAAATAAAAGTCCACTGTTGGAGCAATCATTAGAAAATGGAAGAAGCTAAACATGACTGTCAATCTCCCTCGGACTGGGGCTCCATGCAAGATCTCACCTCATGGGGTCTCAATGATCCTAAGAAAGGTGAGAAAGCAGCCCAGAACTACACGGGAGGAGCTGGTCAATGACCTGAAAAGAGCTGGGACCACCGTTTCCAAGGTTACTGTAATACACTAAGACGTCATGGTTTGAAATCATGCATGGCACGGAAGGTTCCCCTGCTTAAACCAGCACATGTCGAGGCCCGTCTTAAGTTTGCCAATGACCATTTGGATGATCCAGAGGAGTCATGGGAGAAAGTCATGTGGTCAGATGAGACCAAAATAAAACTTTTTGGTCATAATTCCACTAACCGTGTTTTGAGGAAGAAGAATGATGAGTACCATCCCAAGAACACCATCCCTACTCTGAAGCATGGGGGTGGTAGCATCATGCTTTGGGGGGGGGGGTCTGCACATGGGACAGGGTGACTGCACTGTATTAAGGAGAGGATGACCGGGGCCATGTATTGCGAGATTTTGGGGAACAACCACCTTCCCTCAGTTAGAGCATTGAAGATGGGTCGAGGCTGGGTCTTCCAACATGACAATGACCCGAAGCACACAGCCAGGATAACCAAGGAGTGGCTCTGTAAGAAGCATATCAAGGTTCTGGTGTGGCCTAGCCAGTCTCCAGACCTAAACCCAATAGAGAATCTTTGGAGGGAGCTCAAACTCCATGTTTCTCAGCGACAGCCCAGAAACCTGACTGATCTAGAGAAGATCTGTGTGTTTGAGTGGGCCAAATTCCCTTCTGCAGTGTGTGCAAACCTGGTGAAAAACTACAGGAAACGTTTGACCTCTGTAATTGCAAACAAAGGGTACTGTAGCAAATATTAACATTGATTTTCTCAGATACTTTTCAAATACTTATTTGCAGCTGTATCATACAAATAAATAGTTAAAAAATCATTCATTGTGATTTCTGGATTTTTTTCTTTTAGATTATGTGTGTCACAGTGGACATGCACCTACGATGACAATGTCAGACACCTCCATGATTTCTAAGTGGGAGAACTTGCAAAATAGCAGGGTGTTCACTTATTTTCCTCACTGTAGCTACCAGCCTGTGATTTTGTGATGGTTAAAATGACTTGCCAATTGAATAGAAACTAGCTAGTGGCTATCATCCTCTGGGAAACAGGTACGTATATCTGTACAAAATTACATAGAAACCATAACAAATATTAAGTCTGGACTAAAGTGGTGGACCAACTGACTGTGCATGTTGATGTTAGCTGTAGCTAGCTAGCAACATGCATACATCGCCGGCTAGTGTGCTATGTCTCTATGAAAGCTCAGCCTCTGATTATCTTAAGACTTGCCCCGGTTCTTTTTATTTTTCTTCTCCATGACTTGATGTCATAAAGGATCAGAAATAAAATATGTGTAAAAAGACAGAAACTGCCAAGTAAGCAGAGAAAAGCAACAACAGATAGCTTTTGTAGTAGATATATAAGCAGTGCAGTTGTTACCTCCTGTAAATGTAAAAAGAAAATACCAGAGGCTTGGTTTTACAGTTGGGATATTTCTCTACCTCATAATTCTCTCTACATCCATGTTTTTCTTAACTGCCAGACTTCCTAGCAAGTCTAGTCTAAAGCAGGACAGGTGCATCCGTCAAAGCCTGATCGAAGCGAGTGTCAACGTCAATCATTTGACGGCAGCAAGCGGTGTAAAACGATGTGCTGTTTCTAGTGGAAAAGACATGACTTACTGACTTGACATGACATGTGATGTTTGAGCACCATGGGTGTCGATCACAAAATAGTGTTGCAGTTGAGAATTCAATCAACTCTAATATGGTGAAACTTTGGTGTTGGGTAAAAACTAACAAAAAAGAACATCGATCACTCTCCAGAGATTTTTAGGGTTAAGATTATTGAATGAAATGATGGACAAATCCCATAAACAAAATGCCACACTACAAAGGAAACAAAGTTCAAAGCAGGCAGTGCTAATTCACAGTTTGGTACGTACCTGCAAAAGTCATAAACACATGTGTGTGTGTATATATATATATATATATATATACACTGTGTGTGTGTGTGTGTGTGTATATATATACAGTTGGAATATATACTGTGTGTGTGTGTGTGTATATATATATATATATATATATATATATATATATACACACACAGTATATATTCCAACTTTTCACTCAATATATTAAAGATTTACATATATCCTAAACAGCATGCCATAGTATATGTATATATTTAAACAAACACACACATACACATATATACAGTTTATACAGTATGTATGCATGTATGTGTATATATATATATATATACACTACCGGTCAAAAATTTGGGGTCACTTATACATTTCCATACCACTCCATTATAGACAGAATTCCTGCTAATTTGGGTGGGGGGGCTGATCTTTAATGCAATATCTACATTGCCCATTATCAGCAACCATTCATCCAATGTTCCAAAGGCACATTCTGTGTACTAATCTATCATTTAAAAATAAAAAACTAGAAAAACATTGGAGAACCATTTTACTATTATGTAAGCACATAATGTAATCTGAAAATGGCTGCCCTGGTTAAAAAAACAATGCAACTGATCTCAGCTGGCATTCTGTCTACAATGGAGTGCAATGGGAATTTCTATGTGACCCCAAACTTTTGACCGGTAGTGTATATATATATATATATATATATATATATATATATATATATATATATATATATATATATATATGCACACATATATAGTATATGTAGGTAATGTGAATATAGTGTCTGTGACTCAAGATGGTTTTCATGATAATACATCATGAAAATAGTTCTGTTTAAAGACTGTAACCCTTTAAAGGTCAATCCATTTATTTCTACATGTTGAGTGAAGAATAGTGAGAAGAGCCTGTTATTCAAATCTGTGACCTCCAAAGGTAAAGAAATGAATGTAGATACATCAGTGTTAATAAAAATCCCTTCAACATACACACACACTACCACTAGGAACTGATATTTTTAGTAATGCTATTGGATCAACCTTGCTGGCCACTATGATGAGTTAAGGGAGATGGAGGCTGGTTCCTTTCACAGGTCAGCGGACTGACAAAGCCCAGTGTCCTAGTCTGGAACTGGGGAGGTGTCTGATTGCCCGGGTTTGTCTGGGCTGCGTGGGCCTGGATGGGAGTGATCTGTATTCACCTCTACCGTGCTGTGGCTTGCTTCTGTTTAATATGGACCTGCTGTAGCTTCCTCCCCCCTCTATCACCTGGCACTGCAGAGTTCATTCTCAGTGTGTGTTTTTATCAGTACCCATAGGGGCATATGTAATTGCTCAGTGCTGATGAGAACAACCCCAGCCCCCAAGTACCATCTCATATTGCAATTACACCCATGGAAGTGCAGGGAAAAAACAGTGAAAATAAACTAGAAACTCTCTGGTGCCGCGTGGCAGGTGAAAGACTATGGCCTTACCTCCTCCTCCTGAGCCTAGTTGGCGCTCATGCAGGACTAAAAGTCAGCCATGTCTTTAGGAATAAAGAGCTTTGAAGCTGTTAATCCTCTGTCTGATGATTGAGGTGAACATCTGACATTTGATGCTTGTATTAAAGTTTTCCAAAGCTTACAGGGGTGTTTGTATTTGTTTGTGTGTTTGTGTGTGGACAATACAGGTGGTATACTTCCAAAGGAACTTCCTGGGTTCTGTGTTTGAGTTGTCCACTCAACAGGGGGAATGTGAGTGGTGCTCTCGCCCAGACTATGACAGCTCGCCGTTTTCCGCTTATGAAAATAAATGCTGACGAGTGTTGAACTGACTGGGCTGCTCTGGTGTCAGCCGGGGAAGAGAGGCGGCTCTCCAGGCTGACAGGCCGACAGGCCAACGCGCCCGGGTTGCATTTAGATGCATCACGCAGCCCTTCACCTCGGCCCACCCTATCTAGTCTCTGCGGCTCCTCGGTTGCTGCTGGAGAGCGGTAGATGACGGTGGAAGCAGAGCTGGCCGGGGCAGCAGATGCTCACAGCCAAAGCAACATGTCCCCTATCAGTATTCCACTGTGACGAGTGCTGATGCTGCCCCGATGCTGCAAAACCAGCCTGGGTTTGTCTGTCATTGCACTTTTCATCAGTCTGACATCTGCAACTTTTGCTTTGAGCTTGTCTTTGCGTGTGTGTGTTAGCTTCTGAATGTTACTGAATAGTTGACTTGGCCCCCTGCCAGCTGCCTTTGTCCATGTGCCCTGTAAATGTAATAACTTGACCCATGCTTTTATTGGATTTCCTGCGAACAATACCTAATTCATAAGCCGCCAACACCAATTCTGCTGTGTTTCCTGACAGTTTCTAGCCAGTGATTAATAAGCAGTTTGCAGTTAGCTAGCATCTCTGTAAGGCTATACTTAAGCACAATGGGGTATTGAGCTAAATGCAAGCATTAGTATGCTAACATGCTTACAGTGATAATGCTAACACCCTAGTGTTAAACAAGTATAATGTTAACCATGTGCACCAGTTTAGTGTGTAAGCATAGTGAGAGAGAATTGTGTTAGCATGCTAACTCGACGATACATAAAACGTCTCCATAACAGCAGGTGGTGCTAACCTGTATTGTTGCCCAAAAATGAAAACCAGCAGCTGATTGGACGAACGGAGAAATAGGCCATGCAGTTGCATGCAGCTGAATCTGTCTTCATTTCAGATCGATAAAGAACAATTTTCGTCAGATTTTGAGAGACTAGTGCTCCCTGTGCAGTCTTCCTCTCCATTACCAGCCTTAAAGACAGCTTTAAAACATTTATTCAAACATTTCAACAGCAATTTAAACCATTTGAACACTTGGGAATTTGTATTCATCATGTAGTAAAGAATGAGTTTGCGATCCTAAATTAAATCTCCACTTCCTGTATTCGCTAATTACAAATCTGTTTGCTATTTCCCAGCAGGTACCTCAGTTTCATTTCTTTTAATTTCTCTCATATCACTTATTTGCTTTTAAATGATGTCTGCCTTAAATCAGTAAAACCTCAGCGTGCCTGGTCACAAGTGTCAACTTTGCTTTTCTAATCTTATTTCATGGAGAAACATTGTGCATTTATCTCATTTCTGACTTACTTGCTCTTTGGCTTTTAGAAATGTTTATGTTTAGTTTTAAGGCTAAAGATAATTAAATGTAGGTGCAGCATTATCACGTTTTTAATTTTTCCTCAGTATCATACTAGTTGTCTGTACATATGGGTACATTGCTAACAGCAAGTGCTTATAGCTAATTCTTTTAATTGTACTAATTTGTATAAATTTCCAATGACATATGTAGGCTTATATCTTGTTTAAATTCCATAACTTTATTTACAGGCCCATAACTGTATTTTGTTAGGAATTTAGTGCATGTCCCCAGCAAGATGTTGCATCCCAGTCTGCCAACAGATCAGTGTATTCTGCTGAGTAGGCCTAATGCCATTAAACTCAATTGAAAGTGAAAAGTAGCTGTGTAATACTGCTACATTAGGATAAACTGCAATCCAGGCTGCAGTAGCCTGTGTCTGTGTATCCACTACATACACACACCGGCTAAAATAGGCCCTCGACATGGCCAATGTTTTTGAGATAAGTGTTCTTTGAGGGAGTTGTGCGTGGACATTGATCATAAAAGCTGGCTTGTACTTGATGTGGATATGCATGCAGCAGAGAGCACACAGTTGGAAAGATGCAGCCAGAACAACAGGGTGTATTTGATATGTACAACACTGTGTATTACCTGAAAACAAAACAAAAACAAGACTGGACAGCACAGGTGGTGCTTCTGATCTACATTTTAGTTCTGGCTGAGCAGAGAGGACAAGAACCACTGACTGATTCATGACTCTGCATTAGAATATGTTTGTGGTAAGCGTTGATTTTATTTTTTTAAATATATGGTGTCATTCAAGACTGTCCTTCCCTACTAGCTACAATTCCAATCAATGTTAACGTTCCTAGTCTAGTGATGGTGCCCTATAGTGGCCAAAGTAGTTACAATGGGAGCAAAGCAGGAAATAAGTGCCTAATTTCCGTGTAAGCAAACACGGGACTTTCACCTGGCAGAGTGGAGATCATGCTTGTTTGAAAATAAAAGTAACCTTTTTATAAAGTTGATGAATGTCACGTTTGGGCCGCGTGCGTAACCGTCAGGAAGTAAAGTGACGTGGGATTTTAACCCAAACCTCAATCTTTTTACAAACTTAGTAGTTTTGTTGCCTAAACATAACCAAACTACCATCATTGCGCCTTTTTCTTTTTTTTAGTTTACAAACTTCACATTCAGCGCCACATGCCTAACTGGAAGTGAAGTAACAGCTGATTTTTTAACCCAAACAGGATTATTTTTTAAACATAACCAAAGTAGTTTTTGGGCCTAAACGTAGACTAACCACGACCACGTTGTTTAAAATCACAATGGATTAATACTGGGATGTCTACATAACTGCGTGAGTCAATTTGACTTCAAAAAGTTCACCACTTTAATCGAACCAAAGTTCAAAACGCCTGTTGACGTATGTAGGCTACATTTTATGTACTGGTGCTATTGTTGAATACATTGTGAATATAGATTTCTAAAATTGTATGATGTTTTTGTTTGTTGTATGAGTTATTATTACACAATACTTTTTCTGACCTTTTTGAATCCCTTGACAAATAACCTATATTACAAAAAAAGACAAACTAAACTAGCAAACCCGCTTTAAAAACTAATTTCAAACTGAACTGAATTTGGAAACAAAAACTCAAAACGAAGTAAAAATAAAAACTAATGAAAAATGTAAAACTATAATAACCTCGCCAGTGGGTCGTATCAGACTGGAACAAATGACCCATATCATCGTACGGTATGGAGGACTTCTCAGTGTTGGCATGCATGCATGAACATTATCCTGGATCACCTTCTCCTTGATTTGTTTTCTAATATCAGATCTTCTGTTAAATGTGTTTTTCCACTGAGTAGCTGTGGGCCTAATCATGGGATGATAAATGGCATGTTCACTGTTTACATGTTCTGTGTGTTGCGTTAGGTCACGGCAATTCCTGCGGCGTCGCTACGACAACCAGCTAAATCTGCAATGGAAAATGGAAGACGAGGCACCGCGGCCTGGTACTAGCAGTGGGTAAGCACCATTACACACAGACTAATGAAGCTCAGCGTCCATTCTTTCAGGAAGACATCTAAACTAATCAAGTCTCTCTCTTCCTAAAACTGATCAGCTGGTTTGAGGCGTTCATTTTTCAGTTAAACCAATCAGAATCGGCCATGAATTTCATGAGCCAATCACAGCTTTACATCCCTGCTTCAACCAGACCAGTTTTTTTTCATTTTCTATTCAACTGTTATGCATAATGTAAATATTAACATTTAACCAGTGCCTCATTGAATTTTTATTTTATTTTTTTATTTTTTTTGCTGCTGTTGGAAAATCATTATACTGACAGCATCCGAGACAGTCTTGAGACTCCCGCCACTTAATAATTGGAAGAAATGTTATAAATGTGGCTCAGGGATGAAGAGAAGGCTACAGAGGTCTGGTAATCTCACTTCTTTCTAACTCCACTCTAGACCAATGATCAATCACGACCCTGCATGAACACGCAAGCCGGCCCACAGCAGCAGTTATGCCTAATTAAAACACCTGAATTTCTACTATTAAATTAGAAAAAGAAATAAAATCTATGCCCTAGAGGCTCCATCAGTGTCATGACCCGACTCTTTCACCAAACTATCGTCAATCGAGTTGCATCGTGGATAATGAAGGCAGGTTCTGATTAGCAATTTGGTTTTCACAAAGTCTTAATCTGCCATCCAACACGTTTCAAATATTTGTAGGTCTGGAGGATTTTAACACTTATGCCATTGCAATGAATAATTGTTGGCAGACTGTCCCTGTGTTTTCAGGTCAAATGATAATTTCTTTAGTTTATGATACATTTAAGGGAACTCTTGTCTTATCCACGTCTCATTGGTCTTACAAAACACCCAGCCATTTTAGTGGATTTTTTTTACCACTGTCAAATGTAATTGAATGTACTTCGAGTTATTAAAGTAACTAGTTACGATATAATGATGGTTTGCTAATGTCTGGGTTGGTGCACTCAAAGCATCAAAAAACTAGGTCATTTTTTTAACTGCTGTGAGAGAGAGAAGTTCTGCCACTCTCTTTCTATCTAAGCCATGCTGTATGTAATGTTTCTATGTTGCCTCAGCACCCACACACGTTAGCATACTTATGCCCTAATTGTGACACTGATTAAATTTCCCCGCGAATCTAACTCAGCTTTATTGGAAAATTAATATGTGGGAATGAAAATAATGTCCACAAAATGCTCCATAATTACAGTGATGGTTCAATACAACCGACTACTGAGTGAGCTTTTTGCCACATGAACAGAGCTATAAAAGCCTAGGAGCTTTTGATTGTGTCACACTCTGCACATGCTGGAAACTTTAAGACATGTTTTTAGAATTTACATTTCACTTGGTCGCAGTCTTAACAAGCGACCTGTACGTGGAAGGTCAGCTTAGAAATGTCAGTTCATATTTGGAGCTTTTTTTGCTTCTTTCGAGAAAACCTTACTGGATTGAATAAAATGTCTAGATGCCGCATATGATTTCTGTCTGTCAGTGGAAATGTTCAACATATTTCATTCAGTTTGACAGCTGAATTAGAGTGTACAGATTGTGTACTAATTTGCATTTGACTAAGTCAAGGCTTTAAGCAAAACTATCTTACAATAAATACATTTGTTAAATCAATACAACCTACTTACTTCTATTGAATATGGCATTTTTTCCCCTAAACTGTTGAAAACATCCACTTTCACAATTTCTTTCTTTTCTTTATCTCCAGGTAAGACTTGAAGACATGCTCACCATTACAATCAAAGTTGATCAACCATAAAAAACTAAGTGGATTCCTATTTAGATGGAATATTTCTGAACATATAGCATTGGATGATGTAACAGGCGTAAAGCTTTATTGCTAACTCCGACAGATTGACTTTTGACTTAGCTGGGGTCTCATTTATAAAACCAAAAATGGCGTACGGCAAAAAAAATCATATTTATAAAACTGTGCATACTCACATCTGTGAGCAATGTTCCCTTTGTAAATCACAGATTACGTACATTAACCAGCCACTTATCCCGCCCTGTACGCGCCCGTTTTTAACCATAAATAGTCAAAGAATTTATGTTTACAACCATTTGTTAGTAACACCTTGCTAAAAGCACAGAATCAACTAGTGGTATTAAAATTGAAGACAAAAGTGTAATAGCCAAACACACTTTCCTTCCTGCAGGTTTTGTCACCATCAGTATTATATTGAGGACATTAAGTGTAACCATTGCGCGAGAGCTTAACGGCTGTATTTTCAGACTTATGATGACATATGATGATATATGCACAGTAATAAAGACAGATATTTAGTTATCTACACTGTGTTCTGCCGTTATCTAATGCTAGGGTATTTGATGCTACCCTGTACAGTATTCCATGCAGTCGGGCCACCTCCTCCAGAACTCAGCACTCACAGGTGAGACAATGTCGATTTAAATATTAGCAACATTGTTATCGAAGATGTGAGTTGGATTTTACAAGCTGTTTATGGAACAATTATCACTCAGCGCAAATAACACTGCTGGATTTAATCTTCATGATAACATGGATGATATCATGAAAAATGTGCGTGAGGCATCAATACTTGAACGTATTAAGAGTAATCGTCATTCCTGCATGTACTTTCTGCAGTCTGACTTCAGTTCACCACCTCACCATCTGCGTCGCAAATTCCCATTGTCTCCAAAACGTACGTACGCATGGGTCAGAGTTTGAATGGAGGATCGCACATTCTCCCATCAAGTGTGTTTTTTGTTTTTTTATAAATCACAACCTTTGCGTATAGGAAGTGGCCTACGCACATTTTTAGTCCCGTTTTGTGCACGCCATATTTATAAATGAGACCCATGGACATTTGGACATGTGGAAAGGTATTTTAAGCTGCAATATGGAACTTTTATCCACAAACCTTTTTAGAAAAAACTTTTATTCATCAGTCTGTTTGTCCCTCTGACCCTGTGTTTCAGAGATAATCTAACATTTTGGGTCGGGCTGTGTGGGCGGTTATGAACAGTGCGTTGGCAGCTATTAAATTACAACACTGTTTTCTAAATTAAAGCTGGGCCCCCACATAACACAGCTAACGAAAAGGCCGTGTCAGACTGCATAATGGTGCGATAGCAAAATTCAGACGATTATTAGACGCTGCTAACCTCAGCCACAGGCTGCATTATGTTTCAAGGACAATTCTGAAACTCAAAACACTTTGAAATGATTGGACACCCAACAAATGATTTTAATCAATTTTGTCTTTATTACACCACGAAGGCCACACTACAGTGTGACAATATCAACCCCACACTGCTGACCAACCCAAAGTCTTGTGCTAAGGGATAAAAGGAAAGGAAATAAAGATGTAGGTGAGGCTGTGACCATGGAAACTGAGTGGTTTGTACATTTTCAAGAGCAAAATTGTGGTGAGCAACACTTACCAAGATTGTCTTGCTCTTTGTTTGTGATTAGTAAGTACCAAAGGTGGGTGGCAACGAGTTATATTTACTCCAGTACAAATCTCTTTTGCAGCATTTCATCTGGCGTCCACACTACTCTGGCATTTCCGAGCTTAATACGGAAACATTTGGAAACACTGCTGTCCCCGTTTTGGTTTGAAAACTCCGGTGTTGCTTTGTAGTCTGGGCAGGCTCAAAAGGAGACTTTTGGAAACAACGACGCACGTCAATCAGACTTATCGGTTAGGTAGGCTTACAGACATTTCAGTAACAGTTCCACCTTGTCGTCGCTTCAAGCTAATCAATCCCTGCTCTTACTTTTCACCATTGTTTGTCTTTCTCTAAAGTATTTTATGGATTTTCAACTGCAGAATAACGTTGGACAATCTGCTTCCTGTTTAAATCTGCACGTTCATGCCCAGTGTGTGTGTGAATGGTCGTGTGCTATGCCTTGTCATATGGACGGAGATTATTTCTGCTACTGGAGCTAGAACTCCTGTGTAGCCTTAGCTCTCATTGGCTGTTGGTAACCTGATGCACCAGATGTTACTTACCAGTTCTGATAGAATGGATGCCATTGAGGAATCCACATTAACTTCATTGTTGTTTTGAACGAATAGTCTCCTTGCATGTCGTCACACACCTCTACCCACGCTGTAGCTGCAGTAGTTCACAACGCTGATTGGTCCGAGCCACGTGGTTCAGGTTTGCACACTGTTTAGGCCTGGCCAGATAAGTTCCCGCATGATTTCGTGACATCACAAGTATCCAGCTGCCGTGAAAGGTAAGGCCATAAAGATCTGGATCACATAGGTAACTTTTAAGCTGTAAAAATCAATATTTCTGTATAACAATGAGTTGACTCCATGTAATCTGGGTCGCTCATAGAGAGAGAAATATCATTCTACTGTAGTTCCTTCAGGTGCATGGAGGTTAGTAATGTGTTTCCAGTTATTGTTTTAGTTAGAAGTCAATTAATACTGCTTTAAGATGATGATGTCTGTCACATAGAACTAAACGTTCTTTTTCGGTTACCAATCAAGATTTTTATTTTTTTTTTAATTAAAAAATCCACAGATTTCATGTCCCCATCTTTAAAGGAACTGAAATAAAGTGCTCCGGTCCCCTTTAATGCCCACCTGGCCTGGAGACACTACATATCCTACACATTACTACATTTAAATTTCATCTTTAAATTAGAATAGTTTTTTGCGACAGGACTTTTATTTTTTAGAGAAAACAAAGGCTAAAAAAAGCATAGAGTTGAATCAATCAATACTATGTTTCCAATCACTGGCAGTCAGTTAAAGTTGCACACAGTGCCAATTGTCCCAGTGGAAGAAGAATAGGTAAAAGGTCAAAACCTCCGTCAGCCTCTGAATGTTTAGTCCCCTCATCATTACCAGAGAAATATTATTATTTGTAGCTACAATATAAAAAGACTGTGACAGCACAAACACCGCCGGTGTAGTGACCGCAGTTAACTCACCAAACTTTCCTTTCCTGCATTCCTACAACCCCAGGCACTTACATGACTTCATCCCACCCACACAATATTCTCTGAAAACAGGTGCATGCACAACTGCTCTGAAAACCAAATGCTTGCTTGCATAATTGGGGCCATGCTTTCTTACTGTGCGTTATAGTAGTTGTGTAAAATGAGCAACAGAAACATTTAAATGCATAAGCTCCAGTGGAGTTTTTAGTGCCAGTTCAGATTTGTCAAGAGATAATCTTTGCAGACTCTTCTAAATAAAAAGAATCCCTGCAGGGGGAGAGGAATGCACAATCTAGTGTGATCTATTTATTTATTTATTTTGCCACACTGTATGAAAGTGAAGCCGCATTAACATGAAAAACAGTCAGTTTTTATACTAAAATACCAGCAGATCCAATCTAGACTATTCATGAGTAATGAGGGACACGCAGAGGCGAGCTGCGCTGCTGCCCTGTTGAATTGTAAAACAGCCGAGACCTTCAGTTGACCTGCGACTCATATCCACTGAGCTGCTTGTATACAGAACATATTGTGGATAATAAAACCTCTGCTAAATTCCTGACACAAGCACTGCATGGTAAAAAATGCCACTGCAGCAGCTAGGCATCGGCTTGCTCAAAAGCTTCTTCTGCAACCCTTCATTTACCTTTCAACTCATTTTAAATCCCTCAATGTGACGCAGACACCAAAACGACTGCAGCAGTGGACTTCTGTTAGGTTGACATCAGCTGTGTGCATTCAAGGGAGAAAACAGTACCCAAACCAGAGCACAGTACTCTCTGCAGGCCACCAATCTGTGACATTGTGCAGGGTGGTCTCAGTGATGTGCCTTTTTATTAATAGACCTGGCTAATATTCAAGTTAAAATTTTAAAAAAAGTATTTTGCAAGCCTGCCGTCATTGAGGGGGGCAAGCCTCAATAATGTTTAACATTTGGGGATATTGGCACATGATATTGGACAATCATCAATGTTGACATGTAACTTGGTTTTATACTGAAAGATGTATAAAGAAGGGGTGGAACCAAAACCTAAGAACATCTGGGGGGGATGAATAAATGAATGAAATCTTCATTTCAAACGATTTAAAAATACATAAAATGAATAGGAGAATAACAGAAGAAAAATGAATAACATGTTTTTCAATATAACACTAAACCTGTTCGAAAAGGGATAGGAAGAAGCCCAGACTTTACCATACACATTTTGCATTCCAATAAAATAAACAGGTATAAAATGAGAAAAAATAAATAAAAACAAGATATAATTTTTTATTATTTTTATTAGTGGGGCTGGGGGGGGCACAACCTATCAACAAGAGATATGTGACCTTGTACAAACAAATTATTATTTATATTATACGAATTATTTGAACAAATAATTCTTATCTGGATAATTTCCCTTCGATCCAGGTTCTCATCATTAGGTAATCCATTAGAGGCCGCCACATGTCCTTAAAAGTGTCTTCATTTCCTTTCAATTTGGCACTTGGTTTTTCATAGGAAAAACTCTAAAAATGTCTTTGTACCACTGAGTTACAGTGGGAGGTTTCTCACTAATCCAATTAAATAAGATACACTGTCTGGCCAAAAATAAGTTTGAGTAATTTGGATCTTTACACATCCATAACTCTCTCAAAGATGGCAGCCCCAATAGAAACTGGCACGGATCTTTACATATTCTGTGTTTAAATATTTCTGTCACTTCCTTAGATACACGACCAGAACTTTTAAATTATTGGACAGCTCCAGAAGCAGTGTATATATGTCCCACTTGGGTTCACCCTCTGTTGAAAAAATGTTAAATGATGCAAAAATAGCTGCCGGATAATGATAGCTTGACATGGGTTGCCAAATCAACTTTACTCAGGATATGAGACAGTTACAGACCAGTTACCATCCACTTGATATAACCCCTAAAACATAGTGTCGTTGATTGTGGAAAAGAATGAACTGACCCTTCCCTGCAGATGTAATTTGATTTCTGTTTTATCTGGCTGGTGTTTGCCTAACGACGATTGCCAGCTGGAGCTCTGAGCTTTACCACCTTATAGTTTATTACTGGTGATATGGCTTACATGAAATACAGCAGAATTAATATGGGTAAATGAACTGGTTATGTAACACGTAATATAAGCACTTTATGAGTAAGCTGTAAACGTAAGCACTTAGAAAATTATAAGATTTGAAGGGCATGTGGACCACTATATCACTCACGCCAATATATCAACCTCTCCCAATAGTTAAAAAATTCATGTTGAATTATTACAGCCTGGAAAATGAAGTAAGCTCACAATATGGCCCCCAACTACCATCCTCCAAGAAATAAATATCTCCCAGACGCAGGTTAAAAGCCCTGAGGCTACCAAATCAATACTTCATAGGCAGGAGGTGATAAAGAGTCTTGATCCAGCTCTTCCTTTCTTTGAAGCAGCCAGTAGTCCAGCAGCGAGCTGCAGGATGACTCGACGCCATCTGAAGAGACAGCCAAGTGGATTTGGGCCACTGCACACATTTAACAGGTATAGAAAAGAGTTGGCTGCACTTCACCCTACAGTGTGTTGAAAACTTTGGAAATAAAAGCCTGGGTGACCATCACATGCTGAGTTATTTATCCAGCAACCACCAAACTGTGGTCCTGTCACTTCAGAATGACTCGTAGGACAATCGAAGGCCAGGGGATAAAAGTATCCTGCACAGGCTGGGTCATTACATAAGCTCTCAGCCATTCTAACTGCCAAGGCTCAGGACTAGTGTACTGGAGACCGGATCAATACCAACATAACAAGTTCAAGTTTCACATCCAAATATGGTGTAGACCAACTAGTAGTTTCCATACCTGGTTATTCCTGTTTTATTATAATTTATCCCTTTAGTACATTGTCTGCGCTCCAATAGTGGTTTAACATGCCCTCGTTCACTTCCCCTAAGCATTAGCCCTTGGTGGAATCCCCACCACTGTCGCTCCAGTTGTCCGAAAAACTGAAGTGAACTTGATAAGATCGACCCTCGGAGGGCTGAGGGAGCAAATAATGGTCACTCCAGATGTGGATATAACCCACAATGCACAGCAGTTATGCATTTGGTGCACGGAAATACATCAATGGTTAGGTGGCAGTCATGTAGAACCGCTTCAACTCCTATTGCTGACCACCGAAGAAGGAAAAGAATACATACATTTCAACTTTATAGTTTCCTCATTGTTAGCTTGATATTTTACTGAAACATGTAATATACAGTTACTAATGTCAATTAATATTTACTTTATATGTTTTATTGACTAGATAGTTGTATGTGTGATTATTTTTATTTCCAACATTATCTGTAAATGCAAATTGTGTTTTTGCGAGATGTAAGCATTAATTTGATTGATCATTACACAGATCACAAATTTCTAAATCTGAAACTTATGCAGCTGATTACCAAACCTCACTTAAATGAGTCTACAGGTATTTTAAGTGTAAAAAGCAGTAGGCCTAATAATACTTTTTATAAATATTTGTATTGCGCCTTTTATACAAGAAATAGGCCCACTTTACAATAAGGAAATTTATGACATAAGCAGACCTGAATGGACGTAAAAATGGGGATAGATTGCGATAATTAATAGAAAATACGATGGATAATAAAACAAACTTAAAGTACTAGTGCTAAGCCTACAACTGGCAGTCGATTTGTATAGTTTGGGCTGAAAGTGAACGAGGACAGGTATGTTTCATTTCAATCCCCTGCTCCTGCCCCACCCAGTTTCCCTTTGCTCTCCAAGTGGCCTTTGTGTGACGTGTGCTATCACGTCATACCAGGGGGTGAGGGGAATGAAGGAGGCATGTAGAAAAACTATTGAAATGCAAGCTATTTTTTCACATACTGTACATGGAATTATCCTCTGCATTTAACCCATTCTAACTAGTTAGGAGCAGTAAGTGAGCATCCAGTTGTAGTGCCAGTACCTATGGCAATGGCAGGAGTTCCTATGCATGTTGTGTATGGTGGGAGGAAACCGGAGCAGCTGGGAGATGATGCCAACTCCACACGAAAAGGCCCTGTCTGGACCAGGGATTGAACCATGTACTTAGCAGTGCCTAATTGCGGTGAGGCAGCAGTTATGTAGAAGAAGAAGAAACACCTTGAAATGATCTCCAAGGGACATAACACACAAGCAAACATTCACACCACAGACCTTATACATGCACTAAGTGAAGTGATGTCAGAGCAAGGCGGCTGCCCATTAAAGGGGGTTTGGTGACTTGCTCAGGGTGCCCTGGAGGGAAGAGAGGACTTCCGGCATGCAAACATGTGAAGATGCTTTTTTACCAAGCTCCTCATCTAAACTGCTAAAATTACTTATCTCTCGCCAAAGTTGTATGCCAACCTAATGCTCCTTTTAACAACGCACACCAATGACATGTTTTTGGCTAATTTGGACAAAAAATAAAAATGAGCAGGAAAAATAAAGAGACTAGCGAGAGCTTGTTAGCTTCCACTCCCACGCTAACAAACTGAGCGTGCAGTCCGGGGAGTCGGCTGTCCTCTGTGCTATCTAGAAACTGAAGGAAGAGCTATTTGCTAAGATTGAGGAAAAGGCTGAGAGTAAAAATTCCAGGATTGACCAGCTAAGACGAGACTTACCCAAGCGACGAGCCGACAACGCAACTCTGCGAAAGCAAGTAACTTCGCAGGAGACGGCAACAAACAACCATTCCAACTCCATTACTTGACTAGAGAATGACATGGTAGAAATGAAAAAACAGATTGACATCCTGAAAGCACGCAATGATGATCTCGAAGCCTGCACAAGACGCTGTAACCTACGAGTCACCGGCATTAAAGAGGGACGCAAGGATGGTATGCACCCCGGGGAGTTTATGGCCCGGCTGCTGAAGGCGTCTCTGCGGTTGGAGGAGACCCCAGTGTTGGATCAGGATGGGCTTCCTCCCTGGGCACGGATAATCAGATGCCATTACATCCAAGGACGCGGGAGTATATTGGAAAAAGCAAGAGCTATGAAGCAAATTCTGACAATTCTGATTATTTTGACGAGGAATCAGCATATTTCCAGATTACACACAACCAGTGATGGAGCAGCGCAGGGCTTTCGGCGAGGTGAGAAGAATGCTGCAATGGGGTACAGGCAGGCTTGTGGTACCCCGCGGAGCTTCGGATAACCATGAACGGCACCCGCCGAAGCTTCAAGGATCCTGTGTCAGCAAAGCAATATGTGTTGGCCAACATAGTAGAATAAAGAGGCTACGCCAGAAACGGTATAACCGACCTGCTCATCTCCTGGCAATTTAAGATTGACCAACCGGCCTGTGAGACGGTATCTTTACTCCCTGAAAACCTTTCAGCTGTTGTTGTCCTTCCTCTTATGGTTACGAAAACACTCAATCACAAAGGGCAGTCTAGTGTCACAGGGAGTGGGCTAATATACTGAATATGGTTACCTTATCTCTCAGGCATGGGCAGGATTCAATATTTATGTATCCTTTTCCAGGGAGCCTCTATTATTTCTGTTGCAGTGGCAATATTGCTATTTCTACTTTTTCTTCAGGCATTCCATTATCTGAATATACATAGGACCATTTTCATTTCTACAGCTAATACTAGATTGGTGCCTTTTCTAGTTGGTCAATCCTATAGAATGGAGATATGCTTATGCTTGCAGAGAGATAAAATGTTATAATGCAGTATCATAGCAGTTTAGGATGGGGTTCAGTTGGGGAGGGGCCTGCTAAGAAGGGGGGCTTGGATTTTTTGTTCTGTGTATAAGTGCATTTGTATTTGGGCAATGTACATTATTTCTTACTAAATTCATAGGCAACTATACAATATTTCTAGTGGTGAAGTCAGACGTTTAGAAGCTTTACTGTGGTATATAATGTCATATGTCAGGTTTAGATAACTGACCAAAAAAATCTTTACGAGTGTATGTACGAGGGGCTAACCACCTGGTAATGCAAAATAAGATCTTCCTGCGCCTTAAGACTCTGAAGTCATATGGTATATTTACAAGAGACACACTTGAAAAATTGTGACCATGCCAAGCTAAGAATGATAGGGTTTCAATACATTTTCCACTCTAGTTTTAATGCTAAAAGTCAAGGTACTGCAATTCTTGTACATAGAAATATCCAATTCCTAAAATCTAAAGTAATATCATGTAAACATGGACGATTTGTAATTGTGCAGGGGAAGTTATATAATGTACCAGTTATTTTGGCAAACCTATATGCTCCAAACTGGGATAATGTGAATTTTTTTAAGGATGTCTTTGCCATTCTACCGGAACTAAATGACCATCACATAATTCTAGGCGACGACACTAATTTTGTGATACACCCCACTCTAGATTGCTCAAGCCCTACCAGCTGTCTGTTGTCTAACTCGGCACGACAGATTACTTTTCTCCAAGACTATGGAATAGCGGACCCTGGGCAATCCAAAATCCTGATTCTAGACTAAATACGTTTTTCTTACCGGTGCACCAATCCTACTCGAGAATTGATTTTTGTCCTAAGCGGCTCATTCCTCTAGTGAGCTCCTGCAATTTTGGAGAATAATCTCGGATAATAGCACAGTGACTCACTTTTTTTTCCAGAGAATGTATTCTCTAGACGCATGTGGAGAATGAACCCCCTTTTGCTTTCAGATGAGGAGTTTGTTTCATTCTTTTCCAATCAAATAAACTACTACTTCTTGGAAATCAGTGACACACCTGATCCTAGTCAAGGTAACCTGTGGGAAGCCATGAAGGCATACCTTAGAGGACAAACAATCTCACACACAATGAGCATGAACAGAAGGACTAACGTGTGGAAGAACTAACATCTCTTATTAGTGAAATAGATCAAAAGCATGCAGCTGAACCATCAGCTGACATATTCAAGGAAAGAGTGCGGTGGCAAACCAAATTTGATACTTTGTCCTCAAGTAAGGCAGAACTCCACTCAAAATCTAGATTTAAGTATTACGAATTTGGGGAGCGGGCACACAGACTACTGTGCCATCAGTTAAGGCAGGCAGACACAGATGCCTATGTTTCAGAGATTGAGACTGCATGGGGTAACATAACTACTGGCCAACGGGAGATTAACAATGAGTTTAAAACATTCTATGAGAAATTATATACATTAGAGTCTGCAGATAAAGAAAAAGTAAAAAAAAGAATTTGGATAATTCCACGTTGCCAACCTTGGAAAGAGAGGATATTGAGGCTTTACATATAGCTATCTCAGTAGAGGAGATACAGAGAGAGAGATCAGTTAAATAAAAAGCGGGAAAGCACCAGGCCCCGATGGATTCCCTATTGAATATTTCATAAAATACAAAGCCAAGCTCTCCCCTTTGCTGCATGAGGTATTTATTGAAGCACTACAACAAGGTTCTCTGCCCTCGACAATGACCGAGGCAGCAATTTCTTTAATTCCTAAAAAAGGGGACCCTTTTAAAATGTGGGCATTACAGCCTAATTAGTCTGTTGGGGGTGGATTATAAGATTTGGAAAAAAATGTTAGCAGCAAGATTGGACACAGTAATGCAAAAGATGCACCCGGACCATTCGGGTTTTATTTCTGGCAGACATCTCTATGGCATTCTGCATCGCCTGTATAACATTATTTACTCTCCACATGATACAGTTATACCTGAAGTCCTGATCACCTTAGATACCCAGAAAGCATTTGATAGAAATGAATTTGAATATCTATTGGAAGTATTGAAAAGGTTTGGATTTGGCGCCTCCTTTTGTGCATGGATAAGTGTTGAACATGTACCCCCAGGCGGCAGTTCGTACTAACAACATGCTATGCCAATATTTCCGTCTAAATAAGATGACCAGACAGGGTTGTACGCTCTCCCATCTCTTGTTTTATCTCACCATTGAACCCCTGGCAGTAACAAGGGGTGTTGGACAGGTACATGGCATTACAAGGGCAGAGCTGACACAGAAATTGGCTCTTATTAATGAGTATTATATCAGGGTTTGGGGACACATCCGGTTATAAGATTAATCCTGCTATAAGCTTGCTCTTTCCCATTAACAAACCAGCGAATTTGATGTCATTTAATCCATACCCATTTAAAGTCAGCTGCAATAAATTTATATACCTTGGCGTAACAGTCACCAAAAAATATGGGGACCTCTTTAAATACAACTTCAAACCCATCCTTGATAAAGCTAAATTGGACCTTCAACAATGGGGCTCCCCACCCTTCTCTGGCGGGGAGAATAAATTAATTTAAGATGTCAGTTATTCCTAGATTCCAATCCCTATTTTCATATCAAAATTGATTTTTAAGGAGTTGGATAAGATTACAAGCACTTTTTTGTGGAATAAAACCAGAGTAAACAAGATTTCTTTTGCAGCGTCACAGGGAGGAAGGGGATTTGGTCCTCTGAATGCCATCTTTTATTACTGGGCAGCTAATATACATAAAATACCTTATTGGGTTTCGGGCCCAGAGGATCAGAGCGGTCTGGAGTGGGTGAACATGGAGAAGGCCCTGAATGGGCCGACAAACCTGGGCGGCTTAGCGTGCAGCCCCCTGCTTATTAATTTGAAATGTACTGGTAACCCTGTTATCAGGGGCTCATTAAACATTTGTTAGCAGTGGAATTTCTGGCATGCCTCTTACCAGTAAACCCCTATTTACACCCTCAGTGTTAGACAATGCATTCAAACAGGGCCTGAGTACAGTGGCAGACATGTTCAAAGACAATATTTTTATGTCATTTGCTGAGATAGCCACTAGATTTAATATTCCTCAATCCCACTTCTTTCAGTACCTCCAAATTAAGAGTTTTGCCAAAAAGAATGCTGGTTAGATGATTGTATTGACAAAAACCCTTCTAAAAAATAAATTGGTGTCCAAAATCTATGATTTATTACTGTCTGTTGCCTCGCCCTCTCTGGACCACATCAAATTTAAATTGGAGGATGATTTGGTTTTCAGACGACTGCTGGGGGTTGGCTGTGACTGGGATCCACTCAGCATCCATATATGATGGACACAACGTTATCCAATTTAAAATTCCGCAGACTTCACCTGTCTAGGAGCAGACTTGCTCAGCCTTTTCAGCAACTCTCATCAGTCTTTTTGGGCCTGCCCAAGGATGAGACCATTTTGAGACAAGCTCTTTGAGACATTTTCATACATAAGGCCATAGTCCCATAACCGCAGTTGGCAAAATTTGGAGTGGCTCAAAGAGATCTGGGTTTCCCTCAGTCCCAGACTTGTGCTCTGGCATTTTTATCCCTGCTAGCTGGGCGCCTTATTCTGTTCAACTGGGAGTCCCACCTACCCCCCCCTTGTAGAGTCGCTGGGTCAATGACGTCATGCTGCACTGTAACTTTTATTCTTGTGTTTTATGTGTCCTAATGTTTCTATTTTGTTTTTAACTATCTATTCATGTGTTTTATCGGTTTTTAATGCTTATGATTTTAACTGTTTGTACTTGTGTTTCATCTGTTTAACTGATTTTATGTAAAGCACTTTGAATTGCCCTGTTGCTGAAATGTGCTATACAAATAAAGCTGCCTTGCCTTGCCATGGTTAACTTGAAAAGCTCAGTTATACCTCAAAGGGGTCGGTTAGTCAATTCAATAAAGTATGTCAACCATTCCTGGACTATTATAACAATGTCTACACATTACACCCTGTCACTTGATACCTACCTGTGTCTATTCTAATATAGATATCCAACAAGCCTTTTTTATTTTCTGTTTTATTTATTTTTTTATAAATATATCCTATTATTATTTCATGTATGTTATTTCATGTATATTCTGTATGTCTGATATCGTTGCTGCTGCAACACTGGAATTTCCCATTTTTTGGGATCAATAAAAATCTGTCTATCTATATGCATTTTGTCTTTTTTCCCTTTTATTATCATTATTAATGAAAGCACGGCCTTTTATGCCTCTGTACGTTTGTATTGTACTCTGCTCGCCATAGTCTGAGGAGGGGTGGGATGATCGATTGTTTGTTTGTGCTTATGTTTCTTGTCTGTTCTGAAGAAACCAATAATTACATATAGAAGTGCCCAGGAGGTGAACTGGCACCTACCCCAGCTACCAGTCCACACCCATACTTGGTCTGTTATACTGGCGAGCCTTCAGTTCCCAAGCCAAGTCCCTAAGGCTGGTATTAAATCTCCACGTTAAACTGGGCCTACCATAATATGCTGAATGGACTAAATCCTTTTTATATACTTTTTATGCATAGTGTACTAAGCTATTAAAAATAATTGCTGGCATAATTTTGTAAGTCATGTTTTAAGATTATTTTTTGGGCATTTTTGGCCTTTATTTTTACAGGACAGATGAAGACATGAAAGAGAGGAGGAATGACATGTAGCAAATGGCCGCAGGTCAGAATCGAACCCGCAGCCGCTGCGTCAAGGAGTTAACCTCTATGTGTGTACCTGCTCTACCAACTAAGCTTACCCGGTGACGTAAATCATGTTTTAATGTTAAAGATACATGTGGCACAGTAAATTCTCATCAGTGGGGATTTATATTTGCTAATAATATGTTGGATTTATTCTTAGGACTTTTTAATTTTTTTAAAGAATCTTTTAAAAATTTAACAATTTGGAGGCCCCCATGCGTTGACTCTAAGGATCCCCTGGGCGTCCCAGACCCCGTGTTGAAGATCCCTGCTACAAAGCTTTGGATAAGCACCAGGCATGTACTGTGATCAGGCTGTATCGTGGTTTAATCATATTCCCCAACACGCTACTTTCTTTCATTTACTTTGAGATACAGAGCGACAGTGGGCTGATAGAACTGAAGTTACATCCATTTATCTTATTCGGCCATGTCTCATTACTGAATAGGAGACTACCGTCGCACAATGGCTGTGTTAACCTCCATCCGTTCATACAGAGCAGAGACCTCCATAGGGCTTCCAGGAAGTTGTACAAACCCTTCTTTTTATGAAATGTTTAAAAGATTGTTATGTATTGCATTTACTGTATATTATATCCCTATGTTGAAGCCTGAGGTTGCACTTAAATGCCAATATGGAAAAAAAGAAAGAAAAGATGTCGGGGGTTAATATGGGCATAGAGCACATATTATATCCAAACGAATGTGTGTGCATCATGTAGCCAGTTAAAAAGATACATTCTGCTCTGCATACGTTCAAGGTAGCCATTAGAAAAAAAAATAATTCTGAGAATAAAAACATAGAACTCCAATAAATCCTAATCCTCTTCCGTACTAGTAAGCTAAAACAGATTCAGAAAAGATTCAGGACTTCACTCAGGGCTGGAGCCCCAGAAGACCCCACCCAAGCACCACCCCTGCTCCCTCATACCCCCCGCCCCTCCCATCCCGTTTGGAAGCCGGAAACGCACTAAAAGGCAACATTGAGGGAAAATGTCCCCTCAAATGTGACAGCGTGGTGTCCATCTGTACTGTGTGTCTGATCCATTCCATAGCCACTGCAGACAGCCTATGCGAGGCTTGTGTTAGTGTGAGAGTGAGATTCACCGCCTCGCCACATGGAGGCGCCGCAGCCCCGCACTCCCGCGTGCCACCTGCTCACTTTGACAGTACGAAAAAAGTAGCGGAGCCGTTACAGGAAAAAAAGGAAAAGGGGGGGGGGTCTTTTTTTGAACGCTTTAGCTCGAGATCAGATGCTCCCTGTGCGGGCTGAGAGGGGAGCAGGCAGCAGCGCTTCTGCAGGGGGACTCAGACACGGAGCCGCGCACACAACTTCTCTCCAGTCCTGCTGCCGCCGCTGGACTTTCCTTTAGGATTTTCTTCTTGTGACAGAACGAGTTGGACTTTACTTCTTCTGCCAACATGTATTCAGCAGCATTGCTACTGATGCTGGCCGTCAGGATCTACGCAGACAGCATGGAAGGACCGACAGGTAAACAACAAGGGAATATTTCAATGTTCGACAGTTTGGGAATTTGGCGAGAGCGCGCACCTGTAAATCCTCTCGTTGTTTTTAAAGTTGCCCCCCCACACACACACACACACACACACACACACACACACACACACACACACACACACTCACTCACTCACTCACTCACTCACTCACTCACTCACTCACTCACTCACTCACTCACTCACTCACTCACAGTCTAGACATAGATCTTAAAGCCAATTTTGCATTTTCCTCTTCAACTTGAAAAGTTGTCTGAAAGTGTGCGTTCAGCTGTTAAAATTAGACCCTGGCTGCTTTCATTGGTGTGAACTTTCTTCTTTTTGTAGCCTATAATATTTCACAGGGGCATAACGTGAAATTGCCTGCAACCTCGTGAGTAAAATCACAGCATAATTCCATTTAATTACACGACTCAGTAGTATTTCTGATTAGGCTACTGCCTTTTCCAAGAACATTTCCTTACAAGATTAAATTCGAGTTAAGTGAATTCATTATTTGCATCCTGAACCCTCCACTCTCTGTCCCCTGTCCCTCTACCTCTGTCCAGGGCATTCAGCATCATGACAGTCATGTATCATTGTTCAGGCTTCAATAGGTGGCAACAACATTCTCTACTCCAACGTGTCATGCCAGAAAATGTAAATCCCATCCCAGTGATGAAGTCATCTCTCACTGGGTTTTATTTATTGCTGATGATGTTCACATTAAATGGGCTGCTAACTTTCCTGCATGTTAATAGTATTGATGGAACATTTTGCATAAGTATGTCGCTGATGCAGGGGATGATTTGATAGACTGGTTCCAGTCTGTAGAAAATCAGCCATCAGAGGCGTCTGGGAGGAACAAATCAGGAGAACTGTGTTTTTTTTATGCTGCTACAAAGCAATACAGTGGAGAGATGAATAAGTAATGTCAGTTGTGTGCCCCAAATAATAAAAAAATGGCATTGGGAGATCCAAATATTTTCTGTGAGTGTCAGTCAGTCAAACAAGGATAGACCAAAGTTTTAGTGTTGTTAGTGAGGAGAACTGAGATTTAAAGCCATAATATCTAAATCCACGGAACATTTGAATGGTTGCAGGCTTCTGAGGCCTCCGAACCTCTTGACTTTTCAGGAATGTTGTGGAATACGATAGAACAAATGCCTCTGGTTACTCCCTGTCAAGTTGTTTCAAGTAAAAGTGACAGTTGGTTAATTCCCAAGAATGCTTTGCTCACTCTTGTGTGAGCATCGCAGCTACGGTATAAATACTCTGGTGTCGGTTACACGGCCACCTAAAGCAGTTGCTGCTGAACAGACGTGCACTGAGCCACTCCCTGCTCTCCAGGATCAAGTTGGTTCTGTAGGCAAGATTTAGTGTAGCAACCCAACTGTCTTTTGAGATTACACCGATCAACAGAGAAGACTGTCTCTTCGCCAGCTGGCGTACATTGGAAATTAATTCTGTTGACAAGAATGGACACTTGCTGTGTCAAAATGTCCACATAGGAAGTAATAGGCCAAGACAAAGCAGGTCTCCCCTACTTCTGTTTTGGGCTGTATATCGAACCTTGAATACTTTTTGGTATCAACTGAAATATGTTGCACTTTGTCTTTGAGAAAAAAAAAATCTGACCAGTCATTAAATGTCTGGTTATTATATCTTGCACCCCTACTTCAAGGTATTGAGTAGCAATACCATGCCCTACCATCGATGGATGGATTAATTGTCTAATCATTGCGCCTCTAACGAGTGGTGAACATTTCAATGACACCCAGGCCTACTTATGTCAGATCTGTAGTCTCTGCCATTGCTTTGGTATTTTTAAATACACAATGGGCTTTTGCTATCGGTTCCAATCCCTAATGTTGCAGTTTGGGTTAATCTAAACTTGATTTAACTTATTTCTTAAGTTTTAAAGTAATATGCAATCATCAGACATAACGAACCATGCCTAAATAAGATATACCATATGTTCAAAAAGTTGCTTGATTTAGATCAGATCATATCTGATTAAAAGTTAACAAGTCCAATTTGGCTGCATTGCGGAGGGTTGCATCACTTGATGCATGTTAATTGATGGCAGCTGGGTAGTGGTGATCTTTGGAGCAATTGTAATAAAATGCAGATTTTTCTTTTTGAAAGGAGAGGCGTTCGTTGTGAACTTGTTTCTAATCAATACTACAAACACATTTTGGTTGGTGCTCTAAACATATGGAGGTATTGAAGTGGTTTACACCTTAGACAGTTTGTTGACATCTTGTGGCAGAATCTATGAGTGTTGAGGTTTTTAAGACTTCCCTTCTGGGGCTACCAGCGACTTGTGTTGTACAGCTTTAATGCTGAAAAGAGAAAAAGCACTGCTACCTCACTTTGTATTTCTGTTTATAATCAGGTAAATGCTTCACTGTACTAAAGTGGGGTGCCAGCATGTGGCTGGACTTGGAGGTCTCTTACCTCAGCTGTGTAGTTTTACCTACACAATGTGTGATTGTTGAAGTTGAAACCTGCTGTGTTGTTTAAGTGCACCCGGGCCCTGTTAGCTGGGTCTCCAAGGAGCCAGAGCAGGATCGTAATTTAATCTTAGAATAAAAGCACGTGAGTGAACCCCAACACTGAGCAGCCCTGACACGCTGCTCCAAACACTCTGAAATTGGAGGTTGGAAAGAGATTAGCATGAAAAGACCACACTGAAATGGGCGCTGACACAAGAAGGTGGGCTTTCACACGCTGCTGGGAGGATGTAGAAAGGGTCCTTGGTGTATAGCGGCGTGAATCCGGCTCAGTGTTAATCCAACAGAAAATAGCCTGACACACAGCTCTCCTGGGGCAAATGTGGAAGCTTTAAATGGAGAAAATGGAGCGTATGTTCTCACAAAAGGCAATGATGAAATGTGCTTGTTCTGGAGGAAATAACACAAGAATCTTTAATAGAACAACTGCATAATGGCTACACGTTGTTCAAGAAAATGAGTGCATTCTGTAATCATTTGTGATGATGAGATGTCAAAGGAACAAGGGTTGGTTCAACACTCATTTTATAAAGGAAGAAAATCCCAGAAATCTATCAGTATAACTCCCAGCAGTTAGTCTCCAGAGCTGTTGGACAGATTTTCTTTTTTTTTTTTATACAAGCAAACAGAAACAATCTAGCTTTAATTGCCTTTTTGGCTGAAGAAAAATGGACGCAATTAACCTAGAAATGGATAAAAACAACCAATTTAAAAAGATGCCCGCATTGGTTTGCATTTTGCAAACAGTCTGCATGAGCCTGAGTTTCTTCAGTTAAAATGGAGGGTCAAGCTTAAAATGTGTGGATATATTTGATCAGCCAAAGCAGCCTGACAGATGCAGCCAGTGAGAGCAAAGTGAGGTGCAAGTCAATCGGGCCTTTCCTTCCCTACACTCCACCACTTTGATGGCTTTTGAGAAATTTTAATTGCCTCTGCTGTTCGTCACCAGTCATTTGTCTCCGAGAGAGTTTTATTGGCAGTGTGGCTAAAGCAAACTTGTAAAGGTTTTCAACAGAATTAACATTTAACTTTTAATAATCACAACGGCAAACTTTACACGAGTTTGGAAGTTGTGAAGCCTGTGAATAGCTGTGAGTGACTTGGCAAACTTCGATGCCTTTTTATATATACATACAGCATGATTACTTCTATCTATCTTAAAATGGTTTCCTCTTATCATTGAGGTAGGAGTTAGGGCTGCTGTTGTGCAGCTGAAGTCAATTTTCTCTGTTGGTGAAATGCAATGTCGCCAGCTCCAGTAGACCTTGTTGTGTGTCTAAGTTCTAGCTCCTTCTGCACTATCATCTATCTATGCATCTATCTTTCTATGTGTTGTATCGTCAAGAGCACTGGGCAAATACGCATCATGTGTTACAGAAATGTGAATACTTTCTTTTCAGTAGCATGGGATTACGATTTGAAATTTTCAGTCACTGTGGACAGATTGGTCGGGGACTTGCTAGCTTACTTACCACTGCAAAGTAAGCTAAATAATGCAACCGTGGCGGTAGAATGCAGAGCCTATATAAAAAAAGAAGATATACAGCTCTTAGTACCAAACACTGTCTTATTTACATGTGGTGTTAGCTTAGCTGGCATGCTAATGTTAGCCACTGGTAAACCCACGTTCAGAATCATCTGGTTATGTTCAGAGTTGGAGGATGTGAAAACCGCGCGTCATTACTCTGTGAGGTAAGAACTTTTGAAGGCCTGTTGAGTTTAACCACCAGGGTAGCTACCTAGCTAAGCTAACAGCTAAGCTAGCTGATAATGGTCAGTACTTATCCAAACTAAAAAAAGAAATTGTCCATGTAAAATAACCACAGGTTTTGCTACTTGTTACAGTGTCTTCCTCATAATGTATGTTAGGCCTGGGCAATATCACCATACAGTATATATTGTCAAAACAGTATAAATAAGTCTTATTGTATATATTTTTCTATGTAATTTCTATCGCGTTGTCATAAAACCAGAAGCTGACCTGCGTTGCGCCAATACAGTATTTACTTTATTTGGACGATGTTTTGCGTTCTGTTTATTTTGTATCAAAATTCTTAATATCAGTACTTTTAATTTCTGAATTATTTAGCTGAATTCACACAGGAGTATACAAAAATAGGTTACCATGTGCTTATTTCAAAGGACTATTTATTTATTGAATTACCAGAAAACATTGTCATTTTTATCTAGTTAATTTCATATATATTGTACATAAACTATTCATATACTATATTGCAATATTGTTTTGTATTTCTACACATGTTAATAGGGAAGCTGTGACATAGAGCCAGTGGAATGGTTCAAAGGCATCTTTGACAGAACTGGGCTGAGTTATACTGTATGTTACATTTAAATTTTCTTGACTACTTATTGACGTAATTGTTCAACAGGGCTGGTGTTGGAAGCCACGTTGGTCATTTATGGTGGTAGCAATGAGACCATCTCCAACCGTTATCGTCTTGTGCAATATGTTTATGACTTTAATCTCCCAGTGCTGCTGGCGTGTGCCCATCACCGCAATGCATGTTAATGGAGCTGCCAGACGGACTTGGACGGAATCCACAAGGCGTCTTTGTGGGTAGAACCAGGACTGGCTTTGCCTCTCCAGGTGTTAAAAATGTGTTGTGTGCCCCCCCACAACAAATCATTATTGAGCAGATGGATGGTTGCCGGCATGTGCTGCGCATCCTGTCAAGCTGAGCGCTCCAACATGTTTAGACAATAAAGATTAATTTTCTCCTTTTCAGACTTCATGTTGTTGAATGCCTATGTTGGTATTCAATTTAGATTACTTTAAAGGAAGTTGCTTGGTTTGTGATTGCTATTGCTCACTTCTCCATCACTGACTCATTTCATTGCTTTTACAGCCTTGAGTTTTATTTCAACAAGCTATATATATATATCTAGATATAATGATCTGCTAGATGAAATCAGGGAAACTCGTAGCCTGAACGCATCGGATGCTTGAGAATCAGCTGCTGCTGGAATTTGAATCTTGGAATTTGCTGTCTGTTGCAGGTATGCAGAGTGCAGCTAGTTTTATTATCGAGGCTCAGAGAACTGACCTGCTGCCGGGGCAACAAAAGCCAAAGATATTAAAGCGTACAGACGTTTTAAACCACAGATGATACTCAGACATCAGCTATCTTTTTAGCAAATTATTTGAAATGCTTCAAGTGCCTGAGACACCTCTGTGCAATCCTCCAATCCCTCTCTCTTTCAATATAAGAGCTCAACGGCTGACACAGATCATGTCTCAAATTGTCCACAGAGCATTGAGTGTGAGTGTGATGCTTTGAAAGCAGGCGGTGTAAAGATTGCACTGACAACAATATTTGTCTCTGAAACATGAATGCATTTAAAGCCCAGTGTCTCTAAATTCATCAACCATCTTGAAGAAAGGCAATGTCAATTCGCCTGGCAGTAACACTTGTCTCATCAAATCTGAAGCTATGAATCTCGAATAAACTCACCTTAAAACTGTTAGGTAACAATCAACAGTTTTTGTTGCCGTTTTCAATATGAAGAGTATTTATACTTGGTGACAAAAGTATACTCCCAAGTCATTATGCATACCAAATGTGCTTGCCTTTTCAGTGTGCATTTGATGGACACCATTGTACCGCTGACTGCATAAAGAATACAGATGTGCTGCTCAAAGCTGCAAGAACAAATGACAGTTAAATTAGGTTTCATTCACAAGAAATTTCAGCATTGCATCCATGTGGAATGTTGGATAAGGAATGGGCGACAAACAGTATGTCATCATAACCTCAAAACAGTAGAAATTACACTGGAAAACACTTACAAATTCATAAATGTGATTTCTCTTTATAATATTCTGAACGGAAAAGGGAATATGTCATGTTTTAAAATATGAATGGGAAAATATGGAACTGTAGGTGCTAGCCAATTGCAAACAAACCCCAGACCACTAATGAAGATATGGTTTGTATCTGTGGTGTTAACGTTTTTACAGAACACAAAGACAACAACCCTTATTTTCATTTTACAAGTCTCATTTCCTGTTAATTTAAAGGAAATCAATGTACTTTGTTTGGACTAACTGCAAAAAAAAAAACGGTATACTGCGACAATTGGAATATAGTACATATTCGATACTTATTTGTATGTAGTTTGGAATTGGAACACAGCTCAGGTCTACAAGTCCATGTCCCTTTTGTGGGGTTGGAGGAACAGAAAGACAGACATATACTGTAGAAGACTGAAATGTGTCAGAAGCTCAGTGCGCGTGCGTTTAGACAAACGCTGTCATTTGAGAACTTCAGCTTCTTCTGTCAAATGGAGAAAAAAAGTCCCATTTGAAGAAAAGAAAATGAAATATTTCTCAACGTGAGGTGTCAAAACTAAAAGTCGGGTGCTATATCAGCACTATTATCAAAACATTTGAAATCATACCATGCTAGCCCTAGGAAATAGACAAAGCAGGTTAAGGGAAAGTGGGTGCACCAGAAGAGCAAAGTACAGTGCTTTATCAGAATTTAATGAATGCACTCAACCTCACAAATTGATGATAGAACAGTGTGGAGTGTTTGAAGGAGGACATTTTTTTCATTTTCGAGGATAACTTCCCCTGTGGTATTGAAATCATTGCTATCAGCACACAGACATGGGCAACTATTGTGGAATAGCAGGTGAGATTGATGATGTCAAATGTAAGCTGTGACTGTGTGCTTGTTTTAAGGATGAGTTGGACAAAGAGATGAGATATGCAGGTGCATGACTGTTCTGCAGTGATGGCTGCCTTTCCATTTAGTGCACTCCTGCTCTCTGATTCTGATTCTGTCGCCGCTGCTGACGGCCAGCCGTGAATAATCTTTATGAATATTCCTCTATCGCTCTCACCGCCTAGCCGATGGTGTGTTTACACTGTGCGGCTGAACCAATTGTCCAAGCTTTTCCCCCGCTATGAAACCTGTGGTTGGGCCTGTCACAGCCGATGACAGGTTGATGGGCGTTGTGAGAGGAAAGTGTCGCTCGGCTATCGCTGCAGTGTGAGATGACCGAGCAGCAGATTCAGCAGACGGGGGTTAGAGTTCAGCCACAGGATGATTTTGTGGCGGTGCTGTCAGCAATGTGTCGCTTTGGATTGAGATGACGTCTAGTGCCAAACTGCAGGAATGGCATTCCTCTTGCTTCCTTTCCCTTTCTGCCTCTTCTGGGTAAAAGAACCGCATTGTGCCACAAAACTATATCTTTTCAGCTCTGCTACCTTCTCCTCAACACTTTATCTCCACAGAGTTTACCATTCGCATGTTTAGTCCCTTGTGTCATTAAGGTAGAAGACCACAGTGCAGATAAACTTGTGTTAGATGAAATGCCAAACATCAAACTCACCCCATCTTATGCCTTTGCCTCCATTTTTGTAAGATAAAAAGAAAAAAAGAAACAAATTAGTGATATGGAGCAAGACCCGGGCTGTGCAGGTCCCAGGGTAGCTGTAGATATTACACTTTAAAAAGCCGCTGTTTGAAGTTATCAAACCTGTGGGCCTCAGAGTGTCCCTGTGGCGCACAAGAGATATTAAAAGTTGAATGGAAACTTGTGAAAGAGAAAAGTCAAATTAATAAATAAATAATAAGACACGTCCCTCAAGGGATTGAACAAGGGCAGAGCAGCATTGCCTGCTCACCCCTGTCAGGGTTAGCAGTGACCCTCCTGTGCACAGCAGGGGAGGGTATGCAGCATGAGCAGCAACACCTGTGTGTCTGCTATCACCACGGGATGTCTTCATCCACCGCTCCTTCACTTCCTCCTTCTGTAACTAATAGAGCCCACCGATATATCGGCTGGCCGATATTAGGCATTTCCCGATCTATCGGTATCTGCATTTTATAATGACCAATTTAAAAAATTTTTTTTTTTATTTATATTCATCACAACCATTTATAATGACAAAAAAATTATTCTGATGAATTAATATTTAAAAAAATAAAAATGGACTGTCAACCATGTTATGAGCATTTTACGTTGCATAGTTTCTCCACCAGAGGGCCAACGTCCCTGTTGGCAACACTGATTATTTTGTGTTTATGTGTAAGGACTTTAAGTTCCATATCTTAAGTTTGTAATTTTATACAATTTATTTATCAGAACTTTAATATATTTTGATGTTCCTCTGTTCTGTTGTGACAATAAAACACACATTTTTTTTTTTTTTACAAAAATAGTATTTTGTATTGAGTAAAAGTTGATATATTCCAGTTTGTGATTATCCATCAACATACATTCCTTTAATTTTAGTCTAAATAATTCCTTTCTAAGTCAAACATTAGGTGCAATTTCCTAAAAGTGAGGTTTATTGAGCATAACTTCCACAATTAACAGTAAAACTGAAGTTAATAATGGTTGAAAACGTAAATAAAAGTGACAAACATTGAAAAAAGTGTCAAAAGTGTTGAAAAAACTGACAAAAATATAAGAAAATGTTAAAAACATCGATTAAAAAGCGCCAACAAAAGTGTTGATTTTTACGGGAAAACCACACAAGGGCTATTTATGGTACCTCAATTTAGGGTTGGAGAAATGTTAGTAGCGAATGCTGATACCAGTGTTCTATTTTTCCTGTTCAACCAGAACTCTGGGAATCATTTTAATGTAAGGTAACATGAGGGTGGGGTGGGGTGGGAGGGGGTGAAGAGTGCCTGCACCTTTTATACCAAGCAGTTCCCTCTGTGATTGGAAAGAACTGTGTCAATGTGCAGCAGGATGTGTGAAAGAAGCTGACAGTTGGTTTGAAAGTAAAATGAATAAACACTTCTATCGCAGGTGTCCCCGCTGGGAATCAAACCTTCATGCACATGTTTGGTAGGGCCGTTGCTTTCTTCTTTCCAGCTCTCCGCTTGACTTCTATGTGGAGGGGTTAGCTTGGCAATGATTTATGTGATGGTGGTATTTTGGCACTTCTAAGATGCAATAGCACCTGGGACAGCATCTGCTCTGTTTCCCTTCCAAAAGGTGTCCACATCAGCAGCGTGTACTGGGGGGGTTTGAGGCACCTGTGGCCACTGAACTCGGACAGATAAATGCAAAGGATTACATTCATGAGCATGCAGCTGGCGGTTCGTGCCCTGCATGGGAATGAGCCAGCGGTCCACAACTTCCCAGAGGAGCGTGTTAGCCCAGCCAAGGTTGATTGGAGGCATATACTAAAATCCTCATTCTGTTTCACGAGATGTATCACCGCTGGTGATGCTGTAGTTTTTATAAGCTTGCTGTTACAGGAGGCCTGGAATCATTAATTCAAGAAGATGGACCCCTGAGTGTTCTGCGGATGCAGCTTCTCAGGTTGAGGTGGAGAAAAAGCAAATTTAAGTGTGAGAGTGAAGTGAAAGAAGTTAAGAAGTTGGAAAAGAGAGCAGTGTTTGTGGAGTAACGGGGGGGGGAGGACGGAGGGGGGGTTATTGATTACATCAGTGGAAGCTGTTGAGGAAACAGCATGGAAGTCAGCTGTTGGGCAGCTTTCTGTCTGTGCCGCAACTCTGAGCGCCACCTTTCATCTTCCCTCCACCGTCTGATCTAACAGGCCGGCCCGAGGTGAAAGTGACTCCGGGGAGGCGTCTCCAGATCGGCCACTGAACATGTGGGTCCCTGCGCCCTCCTGGCCTACACCCCTAATCTCAGCGTCAATAGAGTCTGAGCAGATGGCACTGTGGCCGGGGTCAGCGAGCTCGTACACAATAATAATAGGCCATGAGAGGATGATGGGGCCGGCCCAGACGCTGGAGGGATGATGCAGCGGTGACCTAAGTAGATATTAAAAACAGATCTACTTTGTTTGCCCTTGCACAAGGCTACAGTTGACATATGTTGTTTGTGAGTTGGTTTAAACACAGCATCCTGTATATTGACCTAGAAAAGTGATGAGAGCAGCAGAAAGCTTACCATCAAAAGGTTTTTTTCATCGCATTCTGGGTTTCATGTAGAAGCCCCTTGCTTGTGTTAATGTATAATGAAAGTAAAGAAAAATGACATGGCATATTTTAGGATAGGTGTGGCTATTGAGTTGTTTATGTTGGTTTTGTTCAACATTCAGGCTATATAAATGGCAAAACAATTCCCTAAGGTTATTACAATTAATTCATGTTTGATTTTGCACTAAGACAAGTGAGGCTTTAAGGTAGGGTTGAGCCACTGTGGAATTTTGAGGGGAGATGTTAACATTATGCAAGCACAGATTTAATGCCAAAACTATTCCCAAAATATTGAGTATTAAGCTTTATGCTGAAATCCAACTCTCATCTGGGTAGAAAGCCCCCCTGAAACAACATTTAGGCCCATTAAAACGCTTTGTTGAAAGCCAGGTGAAGTCACAGTAATGGTGTATTATTCAAGAATTTCAGGCCAGCATGTGTTTCTAAAACAAAGCCAGACGTCAACTGTATTCATACACCCTTTTGCCACACAGTGGATCTTATGTGCTTGACAGAGCAGAGAGAAGAGAACGAAGCAATGGAGAAAAAAAGATGGAATTTCTTTTTTTAAATCGCAATTTCAAGAGATGGAGTCAATTGCATGGGACTGGGAGATCAGAGGTGAGCCTGTTGGTGTTACTGTGTTCTCGCGACACATACCGGCCACTGTCCCTTGGCTACAACTTCTTCTGTTTTTATGAAATATTTGTTGTGCTACAGTTGTACAACTTGCCAGTTTGTGTTGCACAGAAAGAGTACACTCACTGATTTAGCGTATCACTCTGTAACATTGTCGACTCATGATGGACAGTAAAACATCAATGCAGTTGAACCAGAGAAATTGTCTTCTTGTATTCCGCACATTCTTCTTCATCCTCATAACCTGGCATCTCCATTGCCCACAATGAACAACTGAGTCAATTCAATCGACCGTATGGAGTTGGGTGTGTATAATATAGCCACACTTTAGAGTTATTCTCATTGAGTCGGAAAAAAAAGTTCAGAGCCTTCCAGGATTTCATGTCCTGGAGGCAGTTATTCAGTCTGTTAATGTGTTGTAGTTATGGGGCTATAAGAGTAGGTAGGTGTTCTCAGCATAACATTTATAGACATATTTTACTTATGTATAATGTGGCATGAAGGGAACATTTAAATGTAAAGAGATTTGGACCAAGTATCAAACCGTGGGGACAAGGCAAGGTAACGGCTGTGCTTAAGCCTTGAAGGAGGGCAGTACAAGTTCCTGACTCAGCTGCCAGAGAAAGGTCATTTTTCACTTTTAGTTATGCAAATTTGCAGCTTGAAATCCTGATTCTTCCCACTTCCATTCATATTGTATGTCATGTAGGTACTTTAACTTGTCTGCAGCCTGTGAAGTGCAGGGAGGGTTTACAGTGGCCCCGAAGTGGCTAGCGGAAGAGAGGAATGCGTATTTAGAACAATGTGAGACGTGTTTGTCATTGTCTCTCCTAAGGGACAGTTTGCACAGGAACTGCTTCTGCCTGAATGTGTGCGTCCACACCCACCAAGTTCTGTAGTGCCCCAGACATCTCTAATTATATGCATACAAAAGTAGGCTATGTATTGTTTCCTTGTCCCACTCTCCCCTACACTGTCATCTCCCTACCATTCGCCAACTCTGTCACCCACTTTCTGCCAGGACGGAAGACCTGTTAATTAAACCTGCCAATCATAGAGTGAAGGGGAGTGGGTAAGGAGGAGAGAGAGAGAGTTCCTCACTTTTCACAAAGTGTTTAACTGTGGAGCTTACTTTATGGTAATAGAGACAGTCACATCCTCGTTTTAGAGGCTGCAGCCAGGGACAGTAACAGTAGTTGACTAAACTGTGTTTGCGTGTGAATGAGTGTGCGCTCTGTTTACACATGAGTGCATTTAGGGAGGGTGGAACAATTAATGGGGGGGACACGCAGATTAGGAATCCATTCAAAAGTGACCGCTTTTTTCATTCTTTGTTCAGTGAAAGGAAGAGGCATTGAGTAACGAGCTCTGTAGCACAGTCCGACGTGAGTATGAGCCTCGTTCCCGTCTGGGCGACATCTCTGACCCCGTGTGTTGTCCATGTTAAGTTAAGAATCCACTGGAGAGGGATAAAAGTACAAGGCTGGGTGAATCTGTAGAGACAAAGAAGTGACAGCACAAGCAGAATCATTAATAGAAGGTTTAATGTGGCCGGTTGGCTGGGCACAGTACGGGTGGAGTGGGGTTTGGGTATTGAAAACATTAGCCACCCTGTTAGGGAAAGCTAACAAGTTTGTTATATCCAGGGATGACCAGTGTGTTTCGGGGCGATTTACAGTAAGTTTTTAGCTTAGAGGTCTCCTGCATAAATTAGCTTGTGCTTAATTGGGCTATAGGAGTGCTGGGACTGCTCACCTACTGCACCGCTTACTGCAGGACAGATGAAGGAATGCCCAGGGGTGCTACAACATGTTGCTTGCAGCTACGTCTGCGCAAAATATCGATATTATATCGATATATTAAGGCTAGATATCATGTTAAATTTTGGATATTGTAATATGACACAAATTTTGTCTTTTCCTGCTTTTAAAGGCTGCATTATATTTTTATATATATTTTTTTTTATTGTCATTTTCTGAACTTACCGGACTGTTGTATTGTTTTATGCAATGTCATTGTATCTACATTACTAATGATTATTCATCCAAAATCTCATTGTGTAAATATTTTGTGGAAGCACCAATTGTCAACCCTAGAATATCACCACAATATCGATATTGAGGTATTTGGTCAGGAATATTGTGATATTTGATTTTCTCCATATTGCCCAACTCTACCTGCAGCCACGTGAAATGTGCACTCTGACACGCAGTCATGCTTTGGTCATCTTTCTCACTGAACGTTTTTTTATAATATACCACCTACATTACTGAGCCATCTTTAACATCACTGCTACTGCTATTACTAGGGGTGGGCAAAAAAGTTGATTCATAAATTTGAATCGACTTTTCGATTCAAGCTCTACCGATTCAAAATCAATTCATAGAATTCCAAAAATCGATTCATCATTTCTTTATTTCTATTTTTTGTTTTGTTTTATAATGGCATTTATACTATCACATGGGAAAAGTAACTTCATGTACATACTCGTAATTGTTTTTTTAATTGAGAAGAATTTTTTTTTTATCGAATCATGAGCCTAAAAATCGAATCATGACTTTCTAAATTGTGCACCCCAAACTATTACTAATGTTGCACAGACGCTTGTAATTCTACTAAAGCTGCTGATAAGTACTAATGATGCTGATAAACACTACATTATTCTACTACTAGCAGTACTCCTTCTACTATAAATGCTGCTGATGCAGCAAAGTACTAATGCCTTTTCAGCTGTAGTACTCGTGCTTCTACTACTACCGCCACTGTCTTTATTACTCCTGTTACTATTACTGCCAAATACTCCAAATAGCAACGGAAGACATGCGACTTTATTATGTAAGTAGGATTAAAAAAAAGTAAACCTATTCCTTTACAGTTAGGGAAAAAGAGGTTGTCGGATTATACTGATACATTTTGTAAAAATATGGGATTATTTTATTAGAAGGATTACAAGGTTTGAATTTTCAGTGGCCATGGTGTAAAAGGGAAAAGTCAAGCTGCAGGCTACCGCTTAGCTAACGTTGCACTGTCTTTAGCTGCATGGTACTTATGGCAAGCCCTTTTAACATTTGAAAGCTAAGTTCAACTATCCGGGAATTAACATTGTAGGTATCAATAACGTCTTTATGACTAGTCGTAATTACATTTTGGATAGTTGGAATTGTGGTTGAAGATATCTGTAACGTAATTGTGACTAGTCAAAACGACGGAGATATCTGTAATTCAGTTTTGACTAGGCAAAACTGAATTACAGATATCTACAATGACGTCATTGAAAACGTCATTCAACGCGTCACACATCTTAAATGACAATTGCAGATATCTGTAATTCAGTTTTGACTAGGCAAAATGAAAGTTAAAGATATCTCAAACGTCATTATGACGAGAGTCGTCTTGTTGTGGAAAGTAACGCTGAATCCTCATTTCTTGCTGCCAGCTTCTGTCTTGCACAGGCTGCAGCATTAAAGCTGCAGTAGGTAGTTTTGAGGAAACGTGGACTTAGCCTAAAAATTTGAACAAGCACACCTTACAGGCTCCTCCCCCTTGCTCTCTGCTGCGCTACAGCCCCCCCTCCACAGCTCCTCGAGCCTGCAGTGAACGCGCAGGCTAGTAAGCAGGGCCACCAATGCTTTCCACACAATACAGGGGATTTATTCTGAGGAGGGTTTAGCTGTTGTGTGCTGTGCTTTTAAAACTTTATGTAAAAAATTAGCTTATTTAAAATATTTCTATTAAAAGTTTTGTAAATATTTTAATAAAAAAAGGGATTAAAAATGTTTATGTAATCGCTCATTTGTGAGAACAAAAGCAGCACTTTACACAGTACATTACTGAATTACCTTTTGGATCAATTTAAAACACTAAACTTTCAGTAGGAATGATGAATCACTGAGGAAGCTCACTAAGCCAAGGAATAACAACATCTTAGAAATATGTCTTAGGTTTTATTTTGCATATGGGTAAAATAAATCAGCTTTTTTGTAAAGTACACACAAGAAAATACTGAACATCTTGATTTGGACTGAAAGACGATTCCTTCACGTGCCTCTGTGTCTGGGCCATGTCTGACCTGTTGGAGGAGCATAAAGAATGTGTGTCAGACATTTGATTTACAATCCTGAGGGGGAAGACACAGGGGCAGGGACAGCGCACAATTAAAGTAGTTTCACCATAGCTGCATTTAATTGTGATCGACAAAAACACATTTAGGCTTACTAAATGTAGGTATCGAAACGATATTGCTTATACTGAGGGTGAACGAGTTAGCTACAACATTCCTGCCGTGCTACAAGCTAACAAGCTAACTGTTAGACTTAGCTAGCAACAAGCTAACGTCACTGTGTCCACGTTCGGACACGTATTGGCTAACGTTCTATCAAAATATCTGTTAAAATACAAATATAATTGATCTATTGATGTTTTAAGTTAATTTAATGGTGTAAAACTATTGTGTGACTTCTTACCTTTCTAATGGTATATGGTGTTAACTTGTTACTTTAGCTTTTACTTTACAAGAGCCACTTAAAGTACGCTATCGCCGGTAAATCAGCCTTGCGCTACCCTTGGCCATAACCGGACACCGCTACAGACAGACAGTTAAAGAAAGTCCCATCAATGCTGTTAAAACTGTTAGAATCCTTTCAGGAGGCGTAGCTCCCTCCACCTCTGAAAAGCCTCCGATGTTGACCCTCGTTTTATTTCGGCTCGGTTTAATTCTTTCCTTTTAGCTCGCTTTTCGTCAGCGGTCTTCTTCTGTTTGCCCGTCTTTGTTTTCTGAGCAGGTGTCACTCCGAGAAAATGGCAGTTTTCCTGAAAAGTTGTTTCTCCGCGATTAGCACAGCTGCAGCACACGGGCAATCTTGAGCTTGGACACGGTACGCGCTGTGCGGGGGGGAGGGAGGGTTATGAGCAGCGCGTACACGAGAGTGATTGACACTGCTAAGACAGTCCTCCTGGCTCTGATTGGCTGTTTTGACCGGGAGCGGTGTATTTCTGCCAAATGGCATCAGGGACACAGGGAGGAGCCATAGGAGCTTAATTTTTTCACAGATTATCTGTCTCATATTCTACTGTCAGGGCATAGTGACAGTTTTAACAAATATGTAAAAAATACATTTTTACAAAAGTTACCTACTGAACCTTTAAAAAGACTATTAAAAATGCCTTTTTGCCTGTAAAATGTCTAAGTATGTGATTTGATGATTTGAACAACGCGCTCTGTTCCCGCCTGTGTGGGATGCGCGCCCCAATTTGCATATAGATATCTATATCTTGATAATAGATATCTACTATTAAATTATGAATATCCCTAACTCCAGTTTGAGATATCTACAACGTCATTTTGACTAGTCATAATTCCAGTTACAGATATCTACTACGCCATTTTGCCTAGTCAAAACTTAATTTAAGATATCTGGAAAGGACCATATAGATATCTTGAATTGAGTTGAATTAAAGATATCTTGAACTGGAGTTATTAGTCAGTATAAAATTGTAGATATCTCAAACTGGAATTACAGTTCAGTTGCGAATATCCTTAATTCACATAGTGGATATCTGCAACTGAATTGTAGATATCTGTAATGATAAACCACATACAAATAAATGGCAAACGTGATGTAATTTGTCCTAGGAAGAATGTCTTTGTGGATTTCTGAAATTACAATTGTGGATAGGAAGAATGTATTTGCAGATATCCGACATGTTGTTTTTGACTAGGCAAAACTGAATTAAAGATATCTGCAACACATATCCAGTCTAGCTTTTAAATGTTAAAATGGCTTGCCATAGGTACTAGCTGGTAAGCTACGCTGTGTCTGTTTGTTTTTTTCTCCGGATGTGCGCAAGAAAATAGGGTTGGTGAGAGAAAAAAATACTGGGAGAAAACTTTTGTTTCAATAGTCAAAATCGAAAGCTCATTTCAGTTGATTATCGATTTGAAATGGAACTTTTGACACCCCTATACTCTATGTAGCTGTCTAACCACGGTCTGAGGACATACACTTATGCATTGACATAAGTGTATGTGTATTCAGTACTGACCACTAACTTTTGCTGCTGCAAGACCAGGGGGCTTGTGGGAAGTTTGGCAACGGGGATTGCCAGAGGGCATCAGGGGGAGAGGCAGACAAGAAAAAGGACTCAGCGTGCGCTTAGGTGTATGTGGGTATGTCATTTGTGACCTAGCCGGGGGGCATGAATAAAAATGTCCAGTAATTGCCTGATTCCGTCACTGGGATCATTACCACAGGTGTTTGAGGCCTCGCAGATACAGGTGGGGATGTAAGCCTGCAGAGATTTGACAGCAAAACAACCTTTTCCCTTGGAGTTGTTAGACCTGGCATGGAGTTATAATGATCTGGTGGGTAGGGGCCCTTTTCAGTGTCACTAAATCTGACAGTTGGTCTTAATGATGTTGACATTTCAAATATGCTTTGGGAGAAATTGTTGTTAAGAGCAATCGCCCTCTCCCTTCATGTTAGGAAAAACAAAGTCACTGGCATGTGAAATTTGCGCGTTGGTGGACGAGGAGGAGGAAGAGGAGGAGGGGAAGTGGTTGTAGTAGGAACTGGGAGGAGGGAACAAGGTTTTTTTTCTTGTTGATTAGGCAGCTGAAATCATCCTTTTGTGAAGGCAGCGCAGGCAAGGGAGGGAGGGAAGCTAAACCTCCTAGAGGAAGGCCTTTTGGGTTCATTGCTGCTAGATTGATACGGGGGGGGGGGTGTTCTGGGCTCGCTTTCAGGGGAGTGGGTCCATTCAGAGGCGAGACTGGAGGCTCCTGGATTTATTCCGGCCCAGTGGGTAGCTGCAGCGGTGCCGGCGGCCCGCGCCGAAGGATTTTAAACCCCTATCACAACGGCAAAGCAGCATGCAACCATACACGCTCATTATCAGAGTGAACAGGAGACTGAAACGGAGGGATGGACAGAGAGAGTGCTGCAGAAAGAGAAGCACAATGAGCGGAAGCAACATAGAGTCCCAGTGATGGAAAGAGTAGAAGATGGAGGGAGAAATAACAGAGCCAGAAGTTTGTTATGCCTCAGCAACAGTATTACTGTCTCCAGCTGCAGACTGAAGGAAGAGGAGAGAGGAGACAGAGATTAGGAGAGGAGGAAGATGCAAAGGCCACTTAGTGACTGTGAAGGATAGAGGGCCTGTTGTCCACTGTTTAAACACAGCAGAGATACTGTCTGCAGCTGCTGGTCCCTGTGGCGGAGCTCCGTCTGTGGGACTATGTGTATCAGCACAAACACACAAGAGAGAGCTTGCACTAAAAGGGAGGCTTCTCATTAATGTGCGCTGCGGCACAAGGCTCATTTAAGAGCGCGTTATGTTCTGGTAAGAACTGCTCGTTTGTCAAGATAGTGCAGGATTCACGTCTGAGTCGCCTTCTTTATTGTGGTTCTAATATTAAAGTCAAACCAGTCCAGGGAGAGTTCTAAACTACATAATACTACATACATACTACTGTGTGGAAAATATTCATGCTGAGTATCCTTACAAACAGAGAGAGAAACGCATCACAGTCTATTTATTCTCCCGGCCCTCTGCCGCATCGGCTTTATTTCAAGACTTTGAAACGCCCAAAGGAGACATTTCATATTTTTCTATACAGGTGGGGGAGACAGGAAGCCTATATAGAAGAATTCAGTTAAAGATGCCCTCACAACTTTTCTGGATCATCATTCCTTTAAAGCTTTAAGGATTGAATCAATATATTTACACCTCCTAGTAGAGCTGCGACTAATCAATAATTGACAACTATTTTATAATCGCAAATTTGATTCACGCATAAATGGTAGGAAATGCTGTTTACCGTCTCTCATATAGACCTTTTTCACTGCAGACGTGTTGACATGTCATAGTAGTAGTTGTATTCAAAACTATTAATGATGGTTACATTCCGTTAAAGTTATCAGTTTCAGCTGTGCTTTTCCTACTATGACAAGTCAAAATGTCTACTGTGAAATAGGTCTATATAGAGGTGTCCTACTCTTTTCTGTTTTAATTCATATAAATCTGGATATCTTTGGGTTTTGGACCAACAAGACATTAAAAGACATCACCTTGGACTGTGAGAAACTGGGATGAACATTTTTTTACCCATTTCTGACATTTTATAAACCAAATGGTTAATTGAGAACATAATCGGCAGATTAATCGATTGATTCATCGTTAGTTGCAGCCCTACCTCCAAATAGCACAGTGAATGTCTGTCTTGAACGTAGACCTGATGCGGTTGTTGGGCTGTTTCCTGGGGTAACGGCTCAATGCGCCTGCTCCAGGGTTACAACTGATGAATGGTCAAACTCAAGGGACTGTGTCCTGGAGTGGAGAGTTTTCCAGGACTGGATAGGGTGACCTGAGTGGACGTGAAGACAATTCACAACTCTAGTCTGATTGATGATCTGTTGACCTGATCCCTCACCTCCAAGCTGTGTCTAGGGTAGAGCAACATGATCTGGACTATAACACTGATGTATTGGTCTCCTGTTTATTAAAAACATAAGTATCAGACAGGTGGTATGGTCCACCAGTGGTGTGCTGGACAGGACACAGGATGATGTAGGGCTGGATGATATGGAGAAAATCAAATATCAGGACATTTTTGACCAAATACTCGATATTGGGACAATTCTGTAGCCTTGACAATTGGTGCTTTTACCAAATACCTTCACAATTAGATTTTATATAAATATTCATCAGTAATGTGCATATAGTGACTAAGTGGGTAAAGGCAAATAATAGAACAGTGATTCCCAAAGTGGGGGTCGGGACCCACAGGGGGGTCGCGAGCCAGAGAGGGGGGGTCACAAGTTGATTTCCAGAAATAAAATAAAAATTTAAAAATGATTAGAAATAGCATATGTTAGCCATGATTTTAACACAAGATAAAACTAGTGGCTAAATTTACAATAAAACCAAGCAAATAAATAAAAAGGGAACAGCTCTTTTGATTTGAAACGAGGGCAAATCATCTGACATCCGACCTGGAGGACGCATCGGTTGAACTGTCCAGCGACCGAACTTGAAGACGGCGTTTAATTCTAAGACGCTGGCTGAGTTTTGGATTTCGGTTGAGAGGGAAGACCCACGGCTATACAGGGCGGCTTTGGATGTGCTGATGCCGTTTGGCACTACCTACTTGTGCGACAAGACTTTCTCGGCACTGATGTACCTTAAAAATAAATAGAGATGGCGATTGGATGTGAAGGATGATCTCGGAGTAGCGGTCTCCAACATTAAACCAAGATTGGACTTGCTGTGCTCCAAACATGTTGCTCATCCATCTCACTAGGTGAGGTTAAGTTCAAATTAAAGTAATGAGTAAATTACTGTAGAATAATGTTATGGCTGTTGTGTTATTTTGTGTGGTCAATATGCTCGTGTTTGGATACTCCTATAGTGCGTGCGCGGTTGCGCGCAATGTTTATATACGTTTATAGTGGGGGGGTCGCAAGTCACTTGCACCGTTACTTTGGGGGTCGTGGGCTGAAAGTTTTGGGAACCCCTGTAATAGAACAGTTAGAGCAGTTCAGGAAATGACATCACTTTACTGACATGCAGCCTATGAAACCAGGAAAAGACTAAACTTAAGCCATATTACGATATCCAAAATCTAAGATGATATACGTATATAGTCTCATATCACAATATTGATATAATATTGATACATTGCTCAGCCCTTTTTTGATGATCTACTACACCTGTAAAATGGCCAGCTCAGTATTTATGTGGTCACAATACACAGAAAACAAATCCATGGAGTTTGTATCGATATTGTTGTGTTATACTCATTTTCTCAGAACTTTTAAGCATCCACCTAAAACATCCAGTATTGGTCAGGCTATACTCATAATAGCCTTACTGCTATATCAGATACTTCTTCATCCTGACATGAATACCATTAAGTAAAAGTTAAAAAAAAACACATTTTCTGACAAGAAAGTGGTTAAATCAATAGATGGTACCGTAGCATACCAGGATTAGATATCAGCAAGTGACAGGTTATATTTAAATATGTTTTGAATGCACTTAAAAATCCATATCAGGCGAGTCTTGTTTTTCATTGGTGTCGCTGGGTGTGTCCATTGGGATCAATGTAAACTGTCATCACTGACAGACGCTTCACAAGCAGGCACATCTACAGCACTAAATATCTCAGTCAGGTTTATGCTGCATTCATGTCAGATTGGATTTATTGTAAACACAGGACGAGCTGCCAAGTGGGATAATGTCAGTTTGGTGGCAAGGTACACTTTACACGTGAGATCTCAGTTTCACACTTTTTGTTATTAACTTAATTTAGCTCAACATTTTGGTCCATGTCACACTTTTTAATGTACTGATTCTGTCCTCCACCGAAAAACACTCCCAGAAAATGTAATTAGACATTGTAAAAAGAAGAATGCACATCACAAGTCAGTCATTCTGACATTTATTTCAGTTGTAAAGAAGTACATAACAAGGATTTGTTTGCATTTCCGAATATAACGTAGTCCCTGTCAGCTGTACCACATGAACACAAAATATTTAGGGGAATCATTAGTTTAGAATCAATTCTAAAATCGTTGATGTTTTTTCCCACCCTTATTGACAACTGAACAATATTGCCACAATATCGATATTGAGCTATTTTGTCAAAAATATCGTGATATCTGACTTTTTCCATATCACCAAACTCTATGTATTACCAGTATAGTTTGCACCAACACCTGCGCTGTCTTTTTCCAGTCTCCAAAAACTGACTGCAGCTCACACTGGAATGGCCTTGATTACTTCAGCCAATAACACAAGTAGATGTGATTACAAGGACCGTCAGCCCTGAATAAGAGTGATGATCCAAAAGAGCCATGTTATATAATCTATGGTTGTGATGTTTCATACTACGTAGTGCTGATTGCAAAGTTTCTCGAATTCTTGTTGGAACTGATGATAATTACAGCCCTGCATTGATACATTCTTTATTGAGTGGCAAGTGGAAAATTGTTGGTATTTTGTCCCCATCAGCAGCTTCTCTATGTTCCAAAAATACAAAAAAAGGACCAAGGGTCATTGATGCTTGATTAACAAACTGATCAGTGCTTCTTTTAAAGGAGGACGGAGGAAAAGGAGCTGCTGGCCCGAAAGTTGGCACATCTCTTTTACAAATGAATTACCTATTTTCTCAATGACTCGTACAGTAGATTCTAATTATTATCATTCTCAAGGGTTTGGTGCAATGTGTTATATCGCTACGTAGGCTGCCCATGCTCAGACAGATTCCAAGGCCCTGCCTTGTTGAACGCTGCCTGTTGCTGTTGAGGCGCCATATGGGTTTATTCTAGTCAATACCCTAAAATAAAGACAGGTTTATGAGGGTGGTTACTGCTCTCCATATTCCCTGATGTTCTAGGAAATTCAGCTGAATATGTTTAGATAAGTGTTGTCTCTAAGGAATGGGCCTCTCCACAGGGGACCGGGTGTATTTGTAGAAGCGATCTGTCTGCTTGAAGAATGTATCTCCCCAGTGTCTTAACTCTCATTTCTTCTCTTACTGGCAAAATGAAAGAAGACACACAGCACTGTCTGCCCATTATCCTCAGGCCTTAGTCTCCCTTGTCTTCTTAGATGAGACTAAGGGTGTGTGTATGTCTGTGTGTGTGTTCGTCTGCATTGGGTGCATGTTTCTGCCACCGAGATGACATTCACACCTTGTGTAGCTCTCAAAGAAACCTTATCCCTCCCCCAAGAAAGATTCAGAGATTTAGTGGAAATGTGATCCATAGGGTATCACCTAGAATTTAACATGTATTTTTGTCATTTTAAACCCCAAACATCTCACTTTCTTATAACAGTCTGTAATGTGTTAAAAGCTAGTTTATAAGTTCCCACTGAGTGTGAGACACACACACAGACACACACAGACACACACACACACACACACACACACACACACACACACTTCTGACTGGTAGCTGACGCTGTCTGCAAAACTCAACCACCATTGACCTACAGTGGGTACGGAAAGTATTCAGACCCCTTTAAATTTTTCACTCTTTGTTTCATTGCAGCCTTTTTCCAAAAATCAAAAAAGTTCATTTTATTTCTCAGTAATGTACACTCAGCAACCCATCTTGACAGAAAAAAACAGAAATTTAGAAATGTTTGCATATTTATTAAAAAACAAAAACTGAAATATCACATGGTCATAAGTATTCAGACCCTTTGTTCAGTATTTAGTAGAAGCACCCTTTTGATCTAATACAGCCATGAGTCGTTTTGGGAAAGATGCAACAAGTTTCTCACATCTGGATTTGGGTATCCTCTGCCATTCCTCCTTGCAGATCCTCTCCAGTTCTGTCAGGTTGGATGGTAAACGTTGGTGGACAGTCATTTTCAGGTCTCTCCAGAGATGCTCAATTGGGTTTAAGTCAGGGCTCTGGCTGGGCCATTCAAGAACAGCCACAGAGTTGTTGTGAAGCCACTCCTTCGTTATTTTAGCGGTGTGCTTAGGGTCATTGTCTTGTTGGAAGGTAAACCTTCGGCCCAGTCTGAGGTCCAGAGCACTCTGGAAAAGGTTTTCGTCCAGGATATCCCTGTACTTGGCCGCATTCATCTTTCCCTCGATTGCAACCAGTCGTCCTGTCCCTGCAGCTGAAAAACACCCCCACAGCATGATGCTGCCACCACCATGCTTCACTGTTGAGACTGTATTGGACAGGTGATGAGCAGTGCCTGGTTTTCTCCACACATACCGCTTAGAATTAAGGCCAAAAAGTTCTATCTTGGTCTCATCAGACCAGAGGATTTTATTTATCACCATCTTGGAGTCCTTCAGGTGTTTTTTAGCAAACTCCATGCGGGCTTTCATGTGTCTTGCACTGAGGAGAGGCTTCCTTCGGGCCACTCTGCCATAAAGCCCCGACTGGTGGATTGCTGCAGTGATGGTTGACTTACTACAACTTTCTCCCATCTCCCGACTGCATCTCTGAGCGTAGCCACAGTGACCATTGGGTTCTTCTTTGCCTCTCTCACCAAGGCTCTTCTCCCCGATAGCTCAGTTTGGCCGGACGGCCAGCTCTAGGAAGGGTTCTGGTCGTCCCAAACGTCTTCCATTTGAGGATTATGGAGGCCACTGTGCTCTTAGGAACCTTAAGTGCAGCAGAAATTTTTTTGTAACCTTGACCAGATCTGTGCCTTGCCACAATTCTGTCTCTGAGCTCTTCAGGCAGTTCCTTTGACCTCATGATTGTCATTTGCTCTGACATGCACTGTGAGCTGTAAGGTCTTATATAGACAGGTGTGTGGCTTTCCTAATCAAGTCCAATCAGTATAATCAAACACAGCTGGACTCCAATGAAGGTGTAGAACCATCTCAAGGATGATCAGAAGAAATAGACAGCACCTGAGTTACATATGAGGGTCACGGCAAAGGGTCTGAATACATATGACCATGTGATATTTCAGTTTTTGTTTTTTAATAAATATGCAAAAATATCTAAATTTCTGTTTTTTTCTGTCAAGATGGGTTGCTGAGTGTACATTACTGAGAAATAAAATGAACTTTTTTGATTTTTGGAAAAAGGCTGCAATGAAACAAAGAGTGAAAAATTTAAAGGGGTCTGAATACTTTCCGTACCCACTGTAGATTGATAATGATACACGTCAGCAAGCTGCTCTATTCACAAGTAAGGCAACCCCGATGCACTTATGTCTGGTACATGATAAACGTTAACACAAATTAATATTAAACTACATATGAAACATATCTCTCAACATTAAAGCTCTTCTTGAGTGTGTGTGTGTGTGTGTGTGTGTGTGTGTGTGTGTGTGTGTGTGTGTGTGTGTTTTGGGGAGGAAGGGGGGGCTGCACTCTGATACCACTGCAGTGGCATCTGCCCAGCTCCAAGTAAGGAGAGAGGGAAAGAACCTGGTGTGTGTGAGTGTGTCCCTCGGAGAGACACACACACACCACGCGTCCCAATCACAGCCAGAATAAAATGGATAGATGGATAGATAGATAGAACTTTTACTGTCACGGATCAACGTCGGCATTACTTAATCCTATGACCAGTGTTCCTAATAGCTACTGTATGCATACATCTACAAGCCTACAACTTAGCTTAGCTATTTGCAGCTCCGTAAATACAATGTAAATGTAAATGTGCTGTATTTATATAGCGCTTTTCTAGTCTTAACGACTACTCAAAGCGCTTTTACATCATACAGGATACATTGACCATTCACACACATTCATACACTGTGGCCGAGGCTGCCGTACAAGGTGCCACCTGCTCATCAGATAAACACTCACACACATTCACACTCCGATGCGCAGCATCGAGGGCAACTCGGGGTTCAGTGTCTTGCCCAAGGACACTTCGACATGGGACTGCTGGGCTAGGGATTGAACCACCAACCTTCCGATTGGCAGGCAACCGCTCTACCACTGAGCCACAGCCTGCCCAAGCAGTTTAATAGAGGAGGCATTTGCATTTTCCATTTGGACCCATATACTTGCCTAGCTATACTGTAGTTGCAAGCACATATAGAGCAACATGTTTCCACTTTCAACGTGTATGGCAATATTTCAGCTAAGTCAAACAGTTGAAAGATGCTTTGAAAGTTTCAAACTTACAGTTGAAGAGCCGGCTTCCAGCACTCTGCTGGATTGGGGGAGGGGCAGTGCATAGTCTGCACGTGAACTGCAGAGCTGCCTGTGTGACATCACCCGATACTCATAAAAACGTGAATATCGGCGGGCCGATAAATCGGTGCAGTGAGTGAGTTTCAGCTATGAAAGCTAAAACGCCTGGTTCTTAAGCCAGGATACGACCGTGGCCATTGTTCTATTTTGCATGGTGAATATTACCTTTTAACCTCCCATTTGTATTTGATCTCAGCTACAGTTAGTCAATGGCGTTTTTGTTTCTATGCCAACTTTGCAGCATTGCCTCAAGCCTTACTGTTTTGCGGATAGAGGTCAATAGAAGTAAGACTGCTTAATGCAGCTTCAAAGCCTAATGTATACAGTGAGCTTCATAAGTTTTTGGAAGCACTACATATTCCTTTTCACAGACACAAAGTTGGCAACCCTGCGTTGCCAGTGCCCCGTCTGTATGAATAACACATAAAGCCAGAGTTGGCTGGATGCTGTGCTGTTACCCACGCAAAACCCTCGGCCGCCGGCTTTCCTCAAGGAAATCAAGGCATGTTGTTCTTATTAGAAGTGTGTTGCTGCTAATTGATCGGCGGTGTTGGGCCTGGACGACAACCCCCAATTCAAACCACGGCCATGTCAGAGAGGAGATTTTATCATTTATGAAAAAACTGGCCCCAGTATGGTTCCATTCAGCATGAAGCCTCAGAACTATAAGCCATAGAAGCAGACAAACAGGAATAGCTGAAGGCGCCTCTTTCTTCCTTTCCTGACATGCATGCACATTTACACTCCCTGCACTCACTTGCACATCCACACTCAGTTATTTCTTCCTCCCTGTGCTTTCTAATGCACACAAAGATAAATGCACACAGGTTTTTAGGCTTTGCTGCTACCCACCCACCAGCCCGCGCCTCTTACCTGTCCTGGCCATCAGTCAGCCTTCGCGCCATGCTGCCGATGTGACAGAGGAGCCGTCAGAGCATCTCAGTCAGCGGCTGTGATGTTGAGCCAGAGTGACAGAGCGACAGGGGGAAACGTGGCAAACAAACAGCCAGTAATATTGCCCTGTCCTTTCACTTCTAGCTCTCTGTCAAAGCAGAGTGCTGACAGAGTGGAAAAAAGTTACAGACATCCTTAAACATGTACACACCCAGGCATGTACTCGCATACATAAATACAGTATACACACAGCTGTTTGCATTATAATTGGATAATTTCAGAGAAGCTTTCATGCTGATGCACAGTGAGTGATTTCCTGTAGCGCTTTGCTGCAAAGCTCCAAACGTAAGGATTCATGAATGCCCAAAGTGTATCCCCCGCATTCGGTATGTGACTTTGCCGTCGTAACCCCCCTTTGAGCCATGCTGAGTTATTTACACAGCTTCGGGAAAGGATTATGTCCCTGGGTGCTGATTGTTTCCAATGCATGACTGGCATTAATGTGTCTGGCTAGCTAAACAGGATGGGTGATGCACAGAGACACGGCTGGCTCTTACCTCAATCAGGGCCCGGATGATCCCGGATTACTGGAGATCGCATCCGTTCATTCCCTATGGGATCCAGCATGGTCTGTCTCCAAGACACCGGCATGGTGCTACATGCTAATCACTGCTGAGATGGAGCATCTGCAAAAGACTGTACTTGGAGATTGTTGGAATGTCTCTGTATGTAGCACATTTGCATGAAGTTGTCATGTGGGCTAGGAACAGTGAGAAAAGGTATGCATGTTCAGATCTGGGGCAGAGATCTGGGGCCTCATTGGGGCATTCGCTGGTTTTCACGGACACTTTGTGAAAAAAATTAACTTCAATGTGCAGGCCTACCGCAAAGTCTTTTTTTGGATCTGTAACGTGGCGAAATCTAACTAAAAAGTGCAAAAAATCACCAGACATGACAGAATAACGTTTCCACTTCACTTACTGGCATAATGTATGTGTGTGAAAAAACAAAATTATATTCCATAAAAGTTTGATCATTCATGTCGATAACGTTACACATCTTTCACACACTAATGATTCAATTCGCAGTCTTCTTAACCTCTGTTAAACATGAGGATGGGAAATGAATGAAAAATCCACCACAAAATATTTTCAGTCATCCTCTGTATTTCCCATGGATGAAATATCTTACTCAGTGTGCAACAAAAAGATCGGCACGGGGAAATGCAATAGCATCTGTGAGTGTGTAGTTGCGGAAGCTCAGACATCCATCTCTGTTACTGTAGTCCTATTCAATATTTCATTATATTGTGTGTGTGTGTGTGTATATATATATATATAATATTTCATCCATGCGTGGCGCAGCGGATCCGTGCGCACTGTCACCTGCCGTGGAGACGCTGGCCTCACTAACCTCTCCTCCTCTGAGTCGGGTCTCCGGCACGCTGGACTCAGTTTCACTGAGCCTACTAACACTTAGAAAATAAATGGCATTACAGTACATCGGTGAGACCAAAGTGCTTATTGTACGTAATTTGGACTGACACTGTGATGCATGTTGTTCTGTATCTGGGGTAACGCTGCCACTATTGGCTTGATTTCCACTTCAACATTAGACTTTTTTTTTATTATTATTGCTATGGTTCAGTGCATTCACTGCCCGATCACCATTTGCCTCTCTGGGCATTTTCTTTTATTCCTTATCCAAGAATGACAAACCTCCAAGAAGAAAAAAATGTTCTCGCCTCTACCTCGGCGATCAGCACCTCCAACGTCACAAGAAGTTTGTTTTTCCGTCTGAAGCGGGATAACCTGTTGTGATTGGACAAAGAACTGAATGACGTCGGGGGCGCATTTATAGTCATTTCCATATTAATTTATGGGAGGAGGCAAGGCGGGGTCAGTAGCTTGTTCATGTGCGCTCAATTTCACATCGCTTGTGATGTATAAAGGAAAGTTTTATACATGTGAATATTTCTGTGTGTACGGTCAAGATTTGGCCGTACACCATCTTCGGGTATGAAAGCTGCGCAATCTTTTATACATGAGGCCCCAGATGTTCTTGCTGCAGGAAGAATCCTAAAACATTGGCTATGTTTTATAAATGCTTGATTAAAAAAACAATGATAGATATTCCTACTTAAATTTAAATTGACACTTTTACAAGCATACCCAGCAGGAAATGTGCTTCTGATGCTCCATGAGACTTTGCCAGCTTTGGCAGTGGCTGATTATTTAGCATACAAAAATAATTAAGCAGTGGAGTGCCATTATTGAATTTAATGTGGAAAATCAGTCCCTTTTTTCTCTGAAATAGTCATTGTCTCCTGGCTGAGTTCTGCGGAACAGTGACAAAACAGATTAAGGGGCCCTAATTCTCCTCAGAAATCCACTTCAGCCCTACTACAGAATCTAGCCGGAGGGTTGGAGAAAGCTTTATATCCCTATCGCCAAACTGAGCTCCTCTTAGCTTTATGTGTCCCTAGTCTCCGTCCCATTCAGCAATGACAAGTGCATCTGATAGTGTTCACCTGGGGCAAATTACTGGGATTACTTCCTAGATGCCTACTTGGAAGACCTTGTGACCTCCATACGGACTCAAAGGGTTCTCACACGTCTGGCTGCCTATCAAACATACCATCTCCATAATAATGTGTGATGGAACTGCATAATTCAAGAGACTACACTCCTCTTAGTCCACTGTTGGGTGAACTTTTGACCTGGGCACCAGGCTGATCTAGCCACACTGCGGCAACATATTCAGGCACTAAGCACTGAATAAGCACTGTTCATTTACCAACTCATCTTTTTTTAAGGCATGTGTTTCTCCAAGTGCAAGTATTTCCAGCCTTGATTACATTCGAGCACAAACAAAGATGTGTCCGGCAGCATGACTGCAGGCTACAAACGCTAAGATCTGGTTGCTCTTAAAGGTGACACACATGTTTGTTGAGTCGGCGATGAAGAATTTTCTCCTTAATCAGGACAGAAAGATCCTGTCCATCTTCAAATGGGCCGCATGGGCGGTGTCACCGGCATCAGGGAGTGTCATGAATCACCTCTCAAACTTAGTATAAATCATATGCACAACTTCATGGATCTCGTTACTCTTTGGGGCTTCTGGACAGATGACACAGTCAACAGGTAGTTAATTTACCCTTCGGCTATGACTGGAGATGAAGCAACTGTTGGGCTGGCTGCAGCTAGATTCATTGTCCTTCATTCCTCCGTTATCCCCGAACCTGTGGGTTCCAAGATTGGGATCAAAGCGAGTAATCCCATTTTGAGAACCACATTTGGTCCAGATGTATTTATATGTTTCATCCATCTGAGAGTGAGTGATTCATTTTGTTGTGTCGGGGCTCTCTGCCTGAATAAAGCATTAGCTGGCAGGTTAGCCTAATGCAATGCTCCCTTCTGGAACTTCACTTTGTGATAGCCTTAGGGTGCAAACATAAGTGGATTAGAAAACACACATACTGAGAATCCACGGGCTGTTTTATAAAACCTGCACGTCCCAGTATCGCTACCTCATACTCCTTCTCTTTTCCTTAATACTCACCATAGCACTTGCAAACAAACACGTGCATGAGCATGAAAAGCCCCACATGCTGGAACATTATTCCCGGGCGATGCGGTGGCCTTGCGCTGAGCATCTCAACCTCTCCCTCAAATCTAGCTGTGACGCTAACGAGAGGCGAAGTGTTATCGGGCACGGCCTGGTCATCAGGCATGCCGTCTGCAGGGTGGCACAGCACCAACTGTGCAACCGCAGACATTGGGTACAACCTCGAGCAAAGCAGCAGGCGAGACCGAGACCCAGAGATAATGATGTAGTGCATGTTGCTTCCATTTTTCATTATTTATTTCTTGCTGTCGTTATGCTGCATGTCTCATGGCTTTTTCCACAGGCAGGCCATTAGTGGCATGTAATGGTGTCCAAAGCTTTCTTCAAGTGACAAACATGATTTAATTCTACTGTATGTGTGTGTTGTATTTCCATTTTGAAATAAGGACATTGTCTTGTGCCCAGCACCGGGATACATCATTACAGAGTGAAATGTCCTGTTTCTCCTTCACAGAGTTTCCAACTAGTTCCCAGGGGTCCTTGTGTTGTCTGCATTAAATAACCGATACAGTATGCCTCCAATACACACAGTGAAAAATGACTTGACTGTTGACAGTGTGGCCCATGTGTGTATTAATATGTGAGGGGGTGGGGTGGCTTGTTTTTGTTTCGGCATAGCCTGACCAGAATGTCTTCAGACAGCATTAGACAATGTAAGCATTACAGGGGCTTCACTTAATTCATTGACCCCATTTCAGTAGCTTGTTTATTTGTGTTCTTCTGGCTGCTTAGCGGGGCGCTCTGATCACTGCAGGCGTAGTGCCGCACAGCGGCTCAAGCTAATGCTGCTCACAGGGTGTACGTGTCGGCTTTGAGACACAGAGTGATAAAAAGAAGGAGACGTCGGGTCTTATTTAAGATTAACATTTTTTCTATTTAACTTTAACACAACACACAAGACATACAATTTGCAACATGAACATATCCCCCCTTCGTCATCACCACCCACCAGGACCAAAATCAAGACAAGATGACGCAGTTACATTATTCAAGACCATACACCAACAATAATAACAAAATAGACAACCCTAACGTATGTATTAATGATAAGACCATCTTACACATCTGTCCAGAAAGCTCAAGTACCTTCCCCATGTCCTAGTGTAGACGTCCAATCTGGAAATCGCCACCACCACTTTTTGAATTGACAGCACCCCTTCATTCTTTCATCTTCTTAAAAGAATCCGCCTGACTATCATTAAACTATGTCAGACCGGAGACACTGGGTTATTAAATAATTTCAAACATTATTTCAGCTCCGCTTCTCATCTTTGGCAGAGACTACATACACAAAAGCAGGGGAGTAACTCTGTGAATGGCTGACTTTAATGCCTGTTTGTCAGAACCCTAAATCAATACTTTGCCCCGCCTCGAGGCTCGGCACCGCAGCTCCTATAGGATATCCATAAATTGAGTGGATGGTGGTGGCCAAGTAAAAGCCACCTACTCCCGTTAAACCACATCATGAGGAGGGACAGGTATAGGTCACATTGTCCAAGGGCTGACAGAGATTAATTTGAGGCCGTGTGACTTTGCACACCGGCGGGGCCTCAGGGGGCATTTCTGCCCCTGCCCTTAAATAACCTGGCTGTACCCAGCCACCTTGCCAACAGTAGCAGGTGAATATTTTATGAACCACAGGGATTTGAGAGAAACCGCTAACGATTTTTTAGGCAGTAGCTAATGGCCTCAGATGTGAGATAGGAGAAGGATTGGAGTTCACTTTCTCTCGGCTCGATGTGAGGATTTGACGATCTATTCCACAGACAGAGACTGTCTCCATGCTTGGGCAGGGAATAAGTGTCATGGTAGTCTGCCCTGGCACTTTATTTAATTTTTTTTTTTTTTTGAAGTGAAGGCTTATCTTATGAGAGAGCAACTGCTGCAGTAAACTCTGTGGGGAAGTGTGGATTTAAACAAAGGCACAGATGGCTATGTTGGAAGGAAATGCAATGACAAACCGCATTGGAGAGACTAGCTGTTTTTCAAATCTTCAGCTGCCTGAGACTCTGTCTCCGTCTGCTAATGTCAACCTGTCTGGTGGCAACAAACGCTTGAGTTAAACCGCTTTTTATGCCTGAGTCTCTTTTATTGTTTGTGGGTACAAACCATGCAGGGCTTCTATAATTGGACCTGTGATTTTTAGTTACCAGCTCATTTCTGAACGTTTCCATCCGCATGCACATGCATTGTGTGTTAACACTTTTGAAGGCTAGGATGTAGGCCTAGTGGAAACATTTTAGTTTTTGACTGCATTTCTCAAAGATCCACTGTCAAACAAATGAAGAAAACGAATAGAGATTTCTCAGAAAAGTGTCTGTCATTACATCTTGGGTCTTAATGTAGTTTAGGCTGAGGTCTTGGAACACTGCTTATAATTTGGAAGAAACGCGAGCAAGTCGGCAGGTCCGAGTTTTGAACAAACCTGCAAGTTAGCCAAACGTATTTGAAAGAGAAAACCAAGGCAAACTGTAAAACTATTACCCAGACTAATGTACTTCTGCTCTCACCTACAGTGGCATTAAGATCAATTTCCAATTATTCATTCAGAAAACTGGTGTCCTTCAAAGGTTGGATTTTTTAAATTCTTTTTAATCTACTTTAGCATGGGTGTGTAAACTTTCTCAAGCCACTATAGTTTTCATGTGCACATGAAAACCGGGTGAGCTGTGTTTGGAAAGTGGTTTTAGATGAATTTGATGACTTGACAAATTCAAAAGAAGTGTACTAAACCAAATGTATCCTTTAAATCTTTTAATCTTCATCACTGCACACTGCTACGCCCTGCTATGCCAGGAACTACCACAACTTCTATTTCTAGTCACCGTTCCATTATCTTTATTGTGACTTTTATTGCCACTGTTCATCACACCCCCAACTGGCCTGTCAGACACCGCCCACCAAGAGCCTGGGTCTGGCCCTGGTTTCTCCCTAAAAGGAAGTTTTTCCCCGCCACTAAATGCTCGCTCCTGGGGGAATTACTGGAGTTGTGAGTCTTAGTAAATTATAGTGTGCTCTATACCTACTCTATCTGTAAAGTGTCTGGATGTAACTCTTGTTATGAATTGATACTATAAATAAAATTGAATTGAATCACTGCCCAGGATACATACACAGTTCTACTTATTTCAATAACAAAACACTAAAATACATCACTTCCTTTGCAACAGGAAATGTTTCCAATGTAAAAGCCACCAGACAGCGAGTGTTAAGGGAGCAACATTGGTACGCTGTGAGTAATCTGAGCCCATCTTGATTTGACTCACGCAAGTTTTATTGAGCTTCATAAATGTCTGGACACAGGCTGCTCTTTTATCTCTAAGCCTCTGTGCTGTAACGAAATTACACAATAACTAGAGCCATGGGTTGTTCGCTTTGTTCAGAAGCCTTTTTCAAAGCATCATGCGATCAATTGATACACATCCTGCCATTTCAGGCTGCCACACACCGTTATATCATGCAAAGAGAGAATTTTGTGCATAAGGATTTTTTTTGTGTCAGTGTGTGTCATTTCACAGCTCTCTGATTAAGGTTTAAGAATTTGTACGGTGAGGTGAAGATGTGCGCATATGTGCCACACACATTCTTTGCATGTGTTTCCACGCTGGTTGTGTGAGTGTGTGCGATTCCATCCGGCTCTGCGTTTGAATAAATGCATGTTTTTTTGTTTTGTTGTTTTTTTTCTCCAAATGGCTCATCCATAAACTACAGAACAGAGTACATCAAAAGGCCTATTGCTTCCCCCTAAGCCATTACACATACGTGGTGAAATTGCGTACCCCCTAAATCTCCACGCCCGCTGCTCCATTCAGAGTAAATTACCTTTTGTACACAAAGATGTGACACATCGTTGCATGGGAAACATCTCTGGTTTCATCACTCTTTCCAACATCTCAGGCGCTCCTCTCTCGTCCTGTTTTTTATCAAACTCTCATTTCCGTTCTGATGAGCCGCCGGGTAACAAAACCTGGGAGAGGAGGGGGAGGGGGGGGGCGTCTTGACACGGTGGTTTACAGCTGAGATGGGAGAGGGTTGGGATCAATCTTGCACTGTGGGGGGTAAGATGAGAGGAAGGCTCTGCTAGGTTTGCAGAGGTCTGGGGGAGTGGGGGGGGGTAAATGGAAATAATTAGACATTTTGAGGCAAGGGGGCTGAATCAGTAGAGGTCTTTCCTCTCCATCCTTCCATCTGTTCACAAATATGATGAGAAGGGCTGTTTGCTGCAGAGAATTGCGGTCTAAATGACAGCAATGCAAATAACACCTGCACCCGTGGGTGGCTGCTGTTGTTTTTTCCCCTCCACTTCACGTGTGACGAATTACCATTTGTGACTGAGAAGAATGCAGCAGTGATGATAAGGAGTTGGCCAGCACACCTCTCCACCACTAGGGGCAGTGGGCACTCCTGGGAAAACAGAGCGAGATTGCTTTTTGACAAATGAACAGAGAAAGACACCGATGCTGCATTTAGGGAACACTGTAAACAGCAGCTCCATGCTTGTAAACACTACCACTGCAATATGTCAGCGTTCCGGTGAGGCAAATTACTTTTAAATAACTTTCTAGGTGGTGTCACCAACAAGAGTAGTCGAGGGCCGGGTAAGATATATTTCAAATTAACTTCTAATTAAACCCAACAGCCAGCTCCACGCAGGGATTGGTGGCATCTCACAAACCCCCAAAATGTGTCTCCTGTTTCACTGACGAGAGTGAGTACGGCTTCCCTTTTTAGGTGTGTTGGGGGGGGGTAATCAGTCAACTGCGGCTTCACAGTTGACTGATTACCATCATTTGTCTTTGCTCATTGAGCTTCCCTGGCAACAACCTTTTCTGTTTAGCATTGACAAATGGTCGTGGTGCTGTCTGAATGAGACCTGAGTGCTGTGCACAGTGTTCATGGTGTCCACATGGAACGCATACATCCAATTTTAGTTCTGCTTAGGAACACAACTAACTAATTTTTTTCATTTTTATCATTTATTTTCAAGATTACCGATTGTTTTCTCTGCAAAATAGTGACAAATGCCTTTCACAATTTTGCCAAGCCAAAGGTGATCTTACTTAAAATACTTTTATTTTTTAGTTTATTTTCATACAGGAGCAAGAAAAGCAGCAAATCTTAATGGAACCAGATAATTCTTTGCATTTTTGTTTGAAAAAATGATTAAGTGATTATCAAAATACTTCATTCAGTTGATTTAACCCTTTTTTCGGTTATTTTCTGTTGACCAACTAAGCAATTCATCGTCTAATTCTTCCACCACCACCTAAAACTATGCTAAGATTTTCACTTTCATGTGAAAAATCACAAATCTGCTTTTTCAATATTTTGGAATCTGTGCAGCAATAAAACTCCCTGAGCCACCCGGGTGCTTTCACTTTCCTGCTGAAAGAGGCACTTACACTCGCATTAGCAACACGCCGCACTATGAAGCCACCCTTTCTGTTGGATGTGACAGAGCTGCTCTCAAACCTAAACTCGTACTCAGACATGACACTTGAAGATGTTCATGGAGAGTAAATGTTAAAAAAAAAACGGAGAAACCAAACTCTACAGAACACTTCACTCGCAGAGGCTACAGAGCACAAAAAACACACATTTGTTGTTGATTTAAACAATCTTTCCGACTCTGTTTCTTTCTTTCTTTCTTTCTTCTCCACTTCCCGTCTTCTGCTGCTGTTATTGTTTCTCACATTTGACTTTCTCACCTCTTAAGCTCATTGAAGTCTTCCTGACGCAGCACTCGTGTGTGTATGTGTTAGTGTTCATCATCGGTGCAGATGATAAATCCTGTCATCTGTTTGTCTTCCTGTCCCTCTAGGTGTTTTGCATCACAAATTGTCATATATTGATATACTTGCCATATTGTCAATTTCCTTGGATGAGCGTCTTCCATCTGGAGTTTGTTTGTGATTATTATCAAGCTACTAAAACCTCGTGCAAATCAGCATTTCATTTACATAAAACCAACACAGTCTCAAGTGAATTTCTGTGAAAGTTCCTCTCTTTGATAGAACCAATAGTGTTCTTTTGATAGAGTGAATGGCACATTAGAGTATTAGCTTCAGCCTGGGTAAAGCCTTTGTCTCCTGTTCGATTTTATTTAGTCTGTGTACTACATATACACAAACCTTTTTCTCTTAAAACGTGATTAATAAAAAAAATATATATTTTACGGGTCTCTAGTTTCCTACAAAGGGGCTGACATCTAATTCTATTTCTTAAGAAGGTTCCTACAAAAGAATATGTCATTTGTGAATAATTGTAGGGAAAATAGACACTGTTCAGTTGAGACAAAATAACCTTTCACAAAAGCATTGAACCAAAGTCAGGCGGTCAGATAGACTTAACATGCACATACAATTTTGTGTGTGTGTGTATATATATATATATATATATATATATATATGACAGTGTATATTTAAAAAAAGAGAAAACCGCATCAAATGATGGGCTCTGTATAATAAAGCATCACTTAAATGACAAATATGTCAATAATTTTAGACTACAGTACATACCGTTTTATAAACTCAACATTACATTTTATATTATGTAAATGTTGTCTGTTTATCTCACCATAGGCTCATAATGGAGCCATATGTTTCTCCTATGTTTTGGCCATACATTTCTACCTAAGACATCATGCGTTGGGATTGTGGCTGCAACATGATATCTTCCCTACTATCCCCATTCTCACTGCATATCTCTTCTATTGTATTCTTTGTTTTTCCTTTGGTATTTAGACGCTGCAACAGTTGAATTTCCTCAGGGCAATCATGGATGTTTCATTTTATCTCATCGCATCCTCCACTCCTTTTTTCCTCAAAGTATCTGGTGCATTCTCTTAAGCTCGAAAGACGGAGCTGCAGTACCGTGCTGCTGCTTCAGTGCCGGCACCCGCTGTTCTCTAAGATCACGGTGATGCTGGGTTTCTGCCTGACAAAGCAAAGGGTGCGGGCTGGAAGACTCGCTGATCCTCAAGGGGAAAGAGTTTCAGCGTGAAACTACTGTACTACAGCAACGACTGCAACACACAATCAGGCTCAAACAACAATTACAAAAAGCTTTTCTGACTGTTCAAGATGTTCAAACAGCATCACAAATCTCAGTAGCTGCACATTAGGACTATGTGTATGTCAGGAAAATAAACATTATACGGGCTCTCCGCTGACTTTGCACAAGAAGAGCTGATAACCGTTGTGTAATATCATCTGTGGCTCTGGCGGAGCTTTGTTAAGTCTGCTAAAATAACACTGATGATGTCGTAGTGATGTCATCATGGTGATCTTAACTTTGGCTTAAGGCTTTTAATTCATTACAGCTAACCTGCACGTGTCAGACTCGAGGCCCGCATATCAATTTTGGTCCACAATACATTTTGGGCCCATCTAGTTTTTTCAGTGTTTTGTTGTTTTTTATGAAGTTTTGTCTATGTTTTGTTTAGCGTTTTTTGTTGCATTTTCTGACACAGTGTAAAGATGAACGGTTGTCAAGAAAATAGGACAGACAGACAGAGAAAGAGAGAGACTCCTTCTATTTGAGTTAGATTTATTGGCTGACATACACACTGCTAAGATAATATCAGCTGATTTATAGGCCCGACCAAATCAAAGGTCTACCTCTAGTCCAGAGAGGGTAATGGGCTCTATATCAATTACATGACTCTTGTAGAAAAGTAAATTGCAACCCCCCCCAGATGGGACCAGACATTGGAATGATGTGATGAAGGAAAATCAAGTTAACTTTATGATTGCAAAGAAATGCTCCCTCTTCTCTGGACCCCCCTGGGAAATACTTAACAATGTCTGGAGTAACCTTGGGATGCATGTCTGTGTATTTCTATTTGCGCCAGGTAAGACTTAATTCTTTCTCTCCGTTGTAGTCTCTGTTCATTAAATTTGCCATTTAGTGTTGTTTGGCCTAGGGAAAGGAACACCTAATGATTGTTTGTTTCTGAAAACAATTTATAAAAGACAGATTGTCTTTTTATCTTGCTCCGTGCATGATGCTGTACTGCTTCTTTTCCAGCTAGAGGAAAGTGGTTGTGAGAGGTGCAAAGAAATCCTGATAAAGTAAACATTTCCTTTCATTCTACTTTTCATGCTTATTTGTACAGATTCCAGCTTTACAAACTCACCTTTTTCCAATCCATTTCCCTTTGAATTACGCCAACAAAGTGGTCAGTGGTTTCAGTAGAAGCAGTGCTAAGGGGCTCATTAGCTTCTGGGAGACTTTGTGCTAATGCTCTTCTTCATTATTCTCCAAGATTACTGAAAGCTTTTCTCCTCCAAGCATGCTTGTTTCATCTCTGCCGTGTCTCGTGTTCACTGACAAATGCTAATAGCGCCCTCTCTTCATAGGGTGGACACACACATACACACACACACACACACATACTCAGGCTTGACTTTTTATGTTAACAGTTGCTGAGAGAGAGGGAGCTTGGCTGATAAGGCAGATGAAAGCTGTGGAAGAAAAGAGGAAAACAAAGGCTTCAACTGCTCTCAAAGTAAACTGTTAAGATTAGTAATATGCCTCCATGTGGTGATTAAGAGGACCTGGGGGTGGTGAGAGTGCTGGGGGGCCCAGGGTTTAGTTTCATGGGAGCCAGGATCAATGTCAGATTGAGAGCTCCCTCAAATCCCTGTCTCCCCTAACTAGAGCTGGGCAATATATCGTTTTTATATCAATATTGTGATATGAGACTAAATATCACCTTAGATTTTGGATTCACAATATCGTAATATGGCATAAGTGGTGTCTTTTCCTAGTATTAAAGGGAAGGTAGAAATGGAACGCCATCCTGTTGCTGCAGCTCATGTGTTTAGGTAGGCAGGAGTGTAACCGAACATCTACTCAAGTACTGTATGTACAAGTACAAATGTCAGATTTTTGTTCTTTTATTGCCACTTTTGCTCCAATACGTTTCAGTTACACTCGATTTGAAGGTATCTACATAAGAGTGACATTACACTGTCATGAAGGTGTCATAAACATTATGAACAAGTCCAACGTTTATGACGTAACACTTCTTTTAGTTTGTGTCATTCAATTTGCCATGACAAGTTATAGTTAGGGTTTGTGTCATGTCACTCTTATGTAGATACCTTCAAGTAAAACGTTACCTTTCAAGTTCAAGACCTTTATTTGTCCCCGAGGGGCGATTCATTTTACTGCAGTAGCAAAGAAGTTGACATACAGTACATAACAAAGACGACAACATCAATTAAAAATACAGACCAAATGGGGAAATGAATACCACAACATTAAAAGTTTAAGTCCCAGTGTGCCTTATGTGCAGACGTTACCTATTCTTTCCAGAGTTAAGCAGAGAGATAGCAGAGGGTTCGAAGGAGAATTTATATCTATTTGTTTTGGCTGGTGGCTGACTGAAGCGGGAACCAGAGGGCAGCAACTTAAATTCTGCATTCAGGGGGTAGGAAGTATCAGACATGATGGATTCTGCCTTTTTAAGCACATGTCTATTGTACAGATCAGTTATTGTCATCTGCTGAATCCCAATGATTTTGCTGCTAACTTTAATTACCATTGCTAATGTGTGAATTTTAAATTCAGAGAAGCATACCAGCAAATACATGAAAAGGTAAAGACGGACTCAATAAAAAATGTGTAAAACAATGTCATCAGGGATCTGTCCACTTGAAACTCTTTTTACTCCACTGCGATTATCTGACTGCTTTATTGACTAGTAACTTTAGAAATTAAGTTATTGGTTATATTTTGGAGCTAGATGAGTAGCTTCAGGAGAGAGAGGGAGATTAAATTTAAGAATCGTCAATGGATCAATAATTGTTCAACGGTCACCCGACATATTCTGTCAAGCACCCTTAGTGGTATTTGATCATTTCTGTTGTTGTTACTTTTTTGGTGGATATTTTGAGTAGTGCTGTCTAACTAATAACACATTTAATCGTGATAAATCGCATTAATGTCATAGTTAACTCGCAATTAATCACAATTAATTGCACATTTTTATCTATTCTAAATGTCCCTTAATTTCTTTTTGTCCCATTATTTTTTTTTCTCCCTTTAATTCTCTTATCAACATGGAAAAGTGGGTTGGCTTGCTTTGTGCAAATGTTTTTTATTTTTTATTTATTGAAAACAACATTGGCATATAGCCTATTGTAGTGATAAAGACCCCCCTGACACCCCAGCGTATAGCCTACTGTAGTGTTCAATTTCACACTACCATTCTCACTTGGAGCAAATAATCTCTCACTCAATGTAACACTGTCCATCAATAAAAGGCTGAAAATAACACTGGCAGTTGGCATCAGCTGTGTGCTTGGCCATCAGGTGGTATTTCAGACTGGTTGAGGTGTGATGATAGCTCAGTTCACAATGACAAAACACACAAATCACTTTGATCTTGTCAATGGAACCATTTGGCAACTTTTAAAAAGTAAACTTTCCATTCAGAATCTTATTGGCGTCCATTTTGGCGTCTCGCACTCTCCATCCAATCAAAATGTAACGTTACTACTCTTTGGCCAGCTCGCAAGCCCAAACAAGTGTGTGTGGCGTGCGTATTGTTTTGTTTACGGTCTAGCTAGATCTGGTGTGGTGTTGTAGTTCTAACGTTACTAGCTGTTGTAACAGCATGTGTAAAAAAACTACAAAGTTTGCTAGGCCAAAAAGAACGTTAATCTCCCGATTAAAAAAATAAATAAAAAATTGACGCTGTTAAAATGGGTTTGCGTTAACGCCGTTAACACGTTTAATTGACAGCACTAATTTTGAGATAATATCTTTTCCCTTTACCACAATACATTACAGGCTAATGGAATTGCTAAAATTATTGAAACGCTATATTAAAAACATTTCAAAGCAATATCTTTCTCAAAAACAATGATTACTAAAAATAATCCACCAAGCTCAGGGTTTACAGTTTTTATTCGGACAATTTCTTTGGTAGTAATTAATAAAAAAGTCCAAATGTAATATGTGTCCCCTGGACAGTTAATCCGACCCTCTCATTAGGAACACTACAAAAGCCTATTTCACTCAGCACTTGTAATTACCTCTATGAGGCTAATGTGTTTCTCCCAGTCGGCAGCTTGATATAATGTTAACACTGCATGAGGCGTGAGAGCCAATCTGATCCCTGGTTAAGGGGTTGGATGTTTAATGGGAGGTCACTCGCTGCATTATGCCCACTGACACAGAACACCTGAGCAATGCCCAATCTTTTCTTACACTCCATGTACAGGGCTACGTGTTGGCAACATGCCCACTGCCTCACCTTGAAAGGACACAGTGTCTTCAAATACTCCCAAACACATGAGAGTTGACTCTGTGTAGATTGAAACAGTGGTACTGGTACCAGCTACCAGGGTTAAAATAATTTCTTTGTCATTTGTTTTTGTCATAATGTAGTTCTTAATGATTTGTTGAAAATGTTCTACATGTTGTGATGTCACAACTCTACTATATATATATATATATATATATATATATATATATATATATATATATATATATATATTTATTGGTCGATACGTTCTGGGTCGACCAAAATTCTGATTGGTCGATTTTTTGCCGTGTTAACCGTTACGGTCTATGGCAGGAAAGCACTAATTGCTAATGGGGGTGTTTACAGAGCACCCCTGTTTCACAGGTAACAGTCTGTCTTCAGAACACCCCCCTTGTTTTCACCTTTTTTGGATTAGCCCAACCCACCGGAGACAGATTGAAGAAAGTACCAGAAAGCCTTCGTCTGATGGTTTGCTGAATATTATTTAATTGTGAGTGTTTAATTTACAGTCAGTCCTCCTCCTACCATGAAGAAGACATCGGCAGTGTGGCAGCATTTTACAAAAATAGATAACGGAAAAAAGTTGAATGCAAAGTTTGCAAGCAACAGTGTGCATATCGCAGCTCGATTACAAACATGGAGTATCACCTAAAAACGGTAAGCTAACTTGTCTGCGTTAGGTTGCCCTGTCTGTTTGGAGTAGGCTGTATGAACATATCAGAGTTGGCATATTTCATAGTCTAATAAGCGTTTAATAACTACCGGCGCACCCACCCGTTCGCCAGACCCCCCACACACCACGCTGGATGTTAAGCCTCTACCATCCAAACGCTAAAATAATATCACGGAAGGAATTGTGGACTTTATGTCTCAGGATATGAGGCTGATGCAGCGCTGTCAGAGCCGACAGACGAGTCATTTCAGTGCAAAATAATTAGGTCCAAAACGATTTAATATACTGCAAATAGCCTACAAGGACAAGTACTGCAGGACACTACAGTTAATTAATCTAGCATTTTTTTTCACGACTTTAGTCGACCAAGATTTTCTTTGGTTGATTACAGCCCTAGTAGAAAGTGAAGTGCAGTGCTGTTACAGTCACTCCCCGGCTGCAGTGATGGTACAGAAACGCTAAGAATGCAGATCAGATGAGATTTATTGATCCCACAATGGGGAAATTCACTTGTCACAGCAGCTCAAAGCAACACAACAAATCCAATCTAATAGTGTTCTCCAGAACACTAAAATACATCCACCTTTCTTTGGAAATGGAGCTTTCTTTGGCTATGAGGACTCTTAGCAAATGGGATTTTAGAGTATTCTTGAACTACATGCCTGTAGTTCTTAAACTTCTGGCCAGTTGAACCCTCCCAATGTTAAGGTAACACCTAGGTGTAAACTTTTAGGCTGTGAAGTCTACATGCAGGCCCCTTCTTTGTCTCCGGTCCTTTGTCTCTGAGCACTTGTTGGCCACATGTATTCTGTTGTTTAAGATTAGTTTAATTCTTTCTTTCCTCGATCCCAACACGCATAATTGCTCACACATGACACTGCAACCAAAAGGAGTCAGTGAACATGTCCTGATTGCAGATCAGTTAAGGTCACACTTTATTTCCTTCTGTTTAGAGCTGTTGGCCCACCTTGTTATACGGGCGTGTGTCCTGTCTTAAAAAAGGCCAGATGCCAAGTGGTGCTAAATGAAGAACAAACTGATGCGTTTGCTCCACGGCCCAGCCTGGATGCTGCTTCTTGTAAAATATTGGCAGCTGTTTTTAGAATGTGAATATTAAATAAGGATAGGATCTGCTGTCTGCAGGGGCCTCAGTGGTCCAGTCCGAGTGATGGATTGAGAGCTTTAAAATATTATCTGAACAGCGCCTTAAGTATCATAATGGATATTACCATGTCATAAACTTTTATTCTGTGCTTAATGCTCCAAAGACAGACATAGGCTTGTGCGCATGGCCGCACGTAAGCCCATGTGAATGGGCGTTGCATGTCCATACACACACTATTATAAACGTACACACACATTAACACAGGCTCTAGTTAACCTCTACAGACTCCCAGTTGCTCTCTATCTCCGCCCAGATGGCCATGCAGGCTGTGGGCTCTGGCCTCTATATTGGCTATCATTAATATGCAACACAAATATCCAGCCCATGTAATTCTTTAACCTTGCTCTGCAGTCTTTTAACTCCTCCCCTGTGACTCGACAGGCCTGCATATCAGATCTGTACTTCTGTATGACCACGGCTAAGCACCTAATTATCAGCTTATACTGCCCCGTGAAGAAGGTTATCATCCGTCGGCGCAGTGTGTCAGAGGGGTTGGGGGACAGTGCTGACATCGTCGTCGGCGTTATAGTTTCTGATGGCCCTTGTGAAGGTGTCAAGGCCGGCCCACTGAACACAAGAGTCGAGTTGAGCAGGCCCCCTGCTATGGTAATTACAGGACCTGCCATGGAGCCTATAGCTCAGACATATCTGTCTCGCCGCCTCGCTCCCAGTTGTTTTTGGCCCAATATCTCATGAGCAGGCTCAGTTGTTACATATTTGTGCGGCTGTTTCTTAGCAAAGGGCAGTAATCTGTGAAGTGACAAAAAGTGCTTAGAATGCTGTCTGGAAGGGCACAAGAGAGGGGAAAAGACTAAGACGTTTATCTTCAATGACTGTCATTTTGTAAGATTCAGATAAATCTGCTCCTAATTAACATGTCAGTTAATTAGAAACTTTTACACACAGCAACACTTGGATATGTTGAGGCAGTGAATTCCCAGAGATAATGCATCATGAGGTCATTAAACGACACACAGCAGCGCTCATGTGAACCAACATAATGAGATGGTTTTGTTTGTATGAAACGATACCAGAGGGATCAGAAAGCCTTGTGTTTTTTCATTTTTTCTTCCAAACGTGAAACAAATACTAATTTTTAAATTTCACTTTCTTTGCACTGTGTAGAATGCATTATGGCTGCCTGAGTTTGAATGGGGAAATGACTTGTGTAGTAGGGGTGTGCAAAAAAATCGATTTGTAGCTCTATCGATTCAAAATAAAAAAAATTTATTGTATGTCTACTGCAATCACATGATAGATAGATAGATAGATAGATTCTTTATTGATCCCCAAGGGGAAATTTAAGGTTCCAGTAGCTTACAGACATCCACATGAAAAATATGTATATGAACATACATACATGGGTAAAGTAACTACAGTACATTGACATACTGAGAGTCGTTTTTGAATTGAAAATGAATACTGAATCAAATCTAGGGGTGGGACTCACCAGATGCCTCCCGATACAATATCATCACAATACTTACGCCACGATACGATAATATTGTGATTTTAAACATATTGCAATATTCTGCGATACATTGCAATTTATAACCTTTTTTCTAACTTCTAATTTTTCCCAATTTCAAATGATGTCCCCTAAAGGAAACTTTATCAACATCTGTTTTATCTAAAAAGATACATTTCCCTGTTTGTTCATCTCACTTAAATTTTATTGCTGCAAAATGGGATTGTCAAGCAGACAAACTGACCAACACATATATAAAAAAAGATCCATAAAAGGTTCAAAAATCCATAGTAACACAGTTGCCGGCTTTCTATTAACTTAATTTACAGTATGGTGTATATACAGGGAAATTTGCAGTGCATGTGTCACAAGATTACCTGTGTAGTGCCATGTCATTGGTCAGGCTGTTCCCATCAACCATTCATACATATAGCTACGAAAAATAATGCACTGTAATCTGTATGTACAATGAGGGGAAAAAAAGTATTTGATCCCCCTCGTGGAGTTACAAGAATCATGAGAACAGTGAGGAATCAGCCCAGAACTACATGGGAGGATCTTGTCAATGATCTCAAGTCACCAAGAAAACAATTGGTAACACACTACGCCGTGAAGGACTGAAATCCTGCAGCCCCCGCAAGGTCCCCCTGCTCAAGAAAGCACATATACAGTACATGCCCCTCTGAAGTTTACCAATGAACATCTGAATGATTCAAAGATTTCCCCTCACTGTATACTACGTATTTATTACTGTATAAGACCGTGCAGAGCCTGGATGAGCATGGATGGGTCCTAAAACACAGGGCCTTTAAGCGGGGCAGCTGAGTTTGTAGTCACTGCTACAACACACACTAGTTCACAGTAATCTCCAAAAGAACTACTTCCATATCCCTGTTCTGCAGGTATTCAACAAGTGCCCCTCGTTTAGAAGAAGTCCCCCAGCTAATCCTGCCTTGTACTGAATTGAATTGAATTGAATTGAAAGCCTTTATTGTCATTGTACCAGTACAATGAGATTTGGAGAGCAACTCTCTAAAAGTGCAAACATTAATAACACATACATACATATACAATACATTAGTGCAAGTCTGAGTGTAGGTTGAGTATGGTGACAGCTTTGGGGAAAAAGCTATCCCTGAGTCTGTCTAGCTGATGTGATCCCTACCTAGCTGCTGCGCATGTGTGACTCCCAACAAAGATATTAAAGAAGTAAGATGTCTCACTCTGTAGCTAAAACCTAAAAGACCTAAACACACAGGATAAAAAGAGGAGCTTCAGCAATGTGCAGTACAATATACGTATAACTTTAATATAAATATAATATAAATATGTTTTTTTTGAAAATGAAACCATGTAAACCTATTCTGGTACAACCTCAAAATACAATTACGAAATGACCTGAAAATGAGCATAATATGGGCGCTTTAAAGGGATAACCCTTAATTTAAGTTTTCATTTTAAAGCAGGAAAAGTTCAATAGCGATAACAACTTTAATGGTACTTGGATTTTTTTGTTAGTGATTCCTTTTCACATCCTCAGGGAGCGACAACTTCAGCTTATGTTGTGCATACGTTTTTGTACGACATCCTACAAACCACTTCATGAGAATGGGTTGTGTTGGTGGACTGGATGAATCCAGTGGGTCAAATACCTGGTAATTGAAGATTAATTGTAGTTGACCCCCGTCTCCTTAGTTGAGTTGAGACAAATGTTTAGATGCCTTGATACTAAGCCACCCCAGCACACACTGTATCACATTATGATGAAATATTGGGTTATCTTGTAGATATCACACCAGTTGCTATAATCCTATAAGAGTGGATTTCATACTTTTCAGTAATAGAAATTGCATTAAGTTATCGAACCATCAGCCGTATGACAGTATTTTGAAATGGATCTTCTCCACATGGATTCTGTACTAAACCTTTGTCATTCAGGTTATGCTGCACTGAACACATATCAGGGGACTGATATTTTTTTATTTTACACACCTTTCTACTCTATTGGATCTGTATACTGACTGGTAGATTTTCTTCTCAGCCTGATTTTTTTTCTGTGATTTAGAAAATGTTTAGCCTTGACCTTTTCTAGCTCTCCTGTTTTCACTAGTTCTCTTTTCCCTATAAAAGGCAGCTGTTATTGTTAGGGTTGGGTACTGAAACTCACCAAATGTGAGACTACTGTACAGAATGAGAACAGAGATTTTGGTGTCTCATTTCAGTGCCACTGAAATGCTTTCTCTGCCGTCTGGTGAGGGTAAGGGTTAAGGCTAGTTAAGTAACTGGCAACAAAAGCATAACTGCACATTACGCTGGTTAACATAACACTTGGCAGCAGGTAAAATTAGCCTACCGTTAGCAAAAAGCTGGCTTAAATGCAGTTACAATGCTAAAAGCTAAACAGTCTATACGTGTGACTGGATTTCACTGGAAAGGATTCCAACACTGGGACGTACAACAGTCTGCAGCTAAAGACACAGAGGAGAATAGCTGTTACCAGACACCATGGTTACTGCATTAACAACACCAGCAGGACTTAATGGTGCATTCAAATGCACCCTGAGAAACTCAGGCTGTTGTTGTAATAACCTTTCTACCATCTTGTGGTTCTTCTTTGTTTTTTAACTGGTGAAATACGTTATTGCTATTACATTTCAATGAATGATTTAATTTTGACGTATCAGTTCATTGTTTTAGCGCCGGTATGACTGTAGTTAGGGTAAAAAGGAAATCTCTCCATTGAGCCCCACTGTCAGTTGTACTCATAACTACGGTCAGGGTTTATTTTTCTTATAAAACCTTTCTTGGTCTGATATGAACTGTAGCTTGTTGTGTCTAATTCTAGTTAATCATAGCACATTTTAGATAGATGGTGCTGTATCTTAGTCATTATGTTGCCTTGATGACTCCTCTTTGTTGTCACACTACATTCATCATTATTCCATATTTGCCACTTTGTCTTCTTTTTCAGCAAAGGTAACACAGTTTTGCTTAAATTCTTAAGTAGACGAAAAGAAGCACATATGCTCACACGGCAGCTTCATTAAGTGACATTTGTTTCTCATTAAGCTCAAAAGTTACAGATGTTACAGCTTAAGGTGCATGAATATTCATTCAAAGACTAAATGTAATCTATTCATTTGCAGTTATTGGCCTGAAACCTGCTTTGTGTGGCGCCTTTCAAATAAAGAGGAGCATTTAGAGTTTTTTTAAGAACACTTTCCGCTTTCCTCTTCAGAAATCAAGGTTACTCTAAATAACTGCAGGCATTATTTCCCCGTCTGCTGGAACTAAGCAGCTCAGAAAAATGTCTCCTAAAAGATTGAAGTGCAATTATGTCTGCGTCTTGGACATTTGGGTAATAATTCTTTCTCCTAATAATGGACAGCACTCTCACAGCTAAGCCTCTTATTACAAGGGCTCATTTAAATGTATATGGTGTTGAAGGCAGTGCTGCTCCTAATGTAATGTAAAGCCTCTTGTTACCAAATACCAATTTGTGCTTCCGTGTCTTACACTTCTTCCATGTGCAGCTGAGTGTTGTCACCTTGTGCTGCTAGCAGAAGGATGCTCGATGCATCCTCAGTGCAAGGGGGGGTGAAAAATAAAAAAAGTGAGAGCAGAAGACAGAAGGGCTTAGAAACGGGAGTAAACGACGCCACCGGAAGGAAAGGCTCAAGTGTTCCACAGGGCATCTGAATCAAAGCCCTCTCTTCTCTCTTCTGCAGAGTGAGAGGGGAGGTGTGAGCTGTAATTAAGTCGAGGCAAAGACAGTGTGACTCTCTCCGAGGAGCACTGATCTCTTTCAAAAAGGCTCTCGTCGCCGTGCTTACGGTGCCCTATTATGCCTTTAGCATCATGTTTGTGTGCACAAATGTGAGTGTGTGTGTACATGCTGATTTTGAAGTGCTATTGTGGTAACAGCTGCCTTTTGCGCTTGTGTATTTTGTTTAACCTTTTGACAGTTTTGGATTTCAGAGTGGCAGTATTTTTGCACATGCTCAGTACATTCAAGTCCGGAACAGTAGCTCTCTCGTTAGCCTCCGCAAAGAGTGCTGAATTATTTGGCTCTGATGCAACAAGGTGCTCACAACACAAATCCTCCTCTATGGTGACTCCATAACATCACACACTTCCTTGAGACATTTTGGCATCACAATCATGCATTTCGCAATTTCTTTCATCGCAACCCTTTCAAAATGATGTAGAAATGGCTATTTGTGGGGCTACCTAGATGGGTAGAGTGTGCACCTCAAGTAGTCTGAGTCCTTGGCAGTGGCCCAGGTTCCAACCCACAGGCCCTTTGCTGGGTGTTATCTCCTCTTTCTCTCTCTCCATTTCCTGTCGTTCTCCAGCTGCTTAAACAACAATCTTTGAAAAGAATATCGTATCTATGGTGCATATCTTTCTATCGCAATCTTTAAAACCAACAGCTAAGCTGTGATCAGCACAATTTCTGTCATTTGGACAATGTTTGCTGTTTCTGTTTTTCAGAATAGTGAGGATCCTGCCATGTAAGCATCATGGTTCTATACATGAGGAGGTGTGCTACTGTAAAGGGTGTTGTGTTGGTAATGGGACAGTAGGCTGTGCAGTCAGAGCCCTGTCTCAGTAATGGGGGTCAGGGCCTAAAAGCTGGATCACCCAGGGGACCTATCTTGCAGCAGCAGGGTAGGGGTCTGTGGAGCTCTGAGGACAGGGGGCGGGGAGGGGGAGGGTTGTCATCTGGACCCCTGCATCTTATCTAGACATGTTCCAATACCAATTTTCCCTTCCCGATACCAGAGGTTGCATGCTTGGCCGATTTTGAGTACAAATTGGATATTAGGGCATTAAATAAAAGTCTACATATATAGTTTTTGAACTACTACTAACTCTCTATGGATGTCATGTGCTTGCTATCATTGTTGTATGACATTAACAAATTCATACAGAGAATAAATGCCGTAATTGAAAAGAACATAAACTACTTTAAAAGTAGTGCATAGACTCGCATACTTAACGATACCAACATTTTATGAGATGCATTTCAGATACTGGTATCGGTAGGGGAACAACTTTAATCGTATCGCTTGGTTTTATGGGTACTTTCCCTTCCCTATTTGATTTTTATTTGGATGCAACATGTAAAAATAAATAATGAAAACTAACAAATGGCTCACTGAGAGTCCTGTTCTTGTGGTTGACCACCCGTGGTGAATACCAGGATTGTGTGTACCACACATTCTGCACCCAGCGTGAGGAAGAAAGGCTCCAGTAAATAACCACAGTCTTGCTGGAGTGGACCTGTTTCCTCATTTGTGGTTTCACATGACTGAGTTCATTCTGCTCCGAGCAATTCCAAGCATTTATTTTTTTCACCATTTGATTGTATGGAAATCAACATCAAAGCCGTCGGGCTGGTTGATTGTCATGACATCATGCAATCAGACATGTTGTGTAAATCTATGCACGCCATTACCATAATGGTAATGGTGTGCAACCGCAAATAACATGCAGCAGATAAATGCAGGCTATTTTGGAGGCCTGTTTTTTAAGTGATTAGGATTAGATGTTTGATTTAGAGTGGAGATACACCTCAGCAAATCATTTTTTTAAGTCCATTCATTAATATGTCACTTGTAATTGTCAAGGAAGAATTTGAGCATGGAGACAGCAATTATTTCCAATATTAATACATCACCACTAAACAGAGATATATAAAGCTTTCAACCAATGCATTTAGGTCACTCCTGACATGAATATTCCACTGTTGCAGGGGACAAAAAAGACTTGACATAACCACTTAAAGTGGCTTTCCGCGAGATGGGGGAAGAAGTGTCTCCTCCAGCACTCTTGGTTAAATTTTCATATATAACAGAAGTGTGAGCGTATCTGTCATTTTCCTCCTATTCTCCATCAGTGAAGAAACCCAGTGCTGTAAAAAAAACAACAACCTCCGTCATCTTAATTAGGCTGATTTGAGCCTCGTTGAACAAGGTCTGTTTTTATTCATCAACGTCTATTCATGCGCCCCTCTCCTCATGACATCTCTAACAATAGCATTAACTGGCTAAGCAGTGGGGATTGCAGGAGATGGAGCTCTGTCATTGATGTCTCTGTGAAGGGGGGAAATGGAAAGATTGAATGAGAAATGAAAGAAGAGAGCCTGGCCTAATGAAAAGTGCCTGCTTTGTCCGCAGCGGGTGCTTTTTGTGGTTATCTTTTCTACCTATATAAACTGCTGGCAGAAGAATTTATACAGCGTCTCCATGCTGACAAAGGGTGAAGTATATCTCTTACCCAAGAGCCTTTCTCTCTGCAGCTATCTATTTTCTATCTGGCTTGCTGGTATATCATTCAGCCGGCCCTTTAATCTCGCTGTACATGGACCAGTTCATCTGTGCTGCAGTGTCGGCTCAGGTTAGACTGATACTTTGGGAACAAAACTGTGGAAAGACAGATTTTCTATCAGTTTCTAAACAGGAAACTAGTTCAATTTAAAGCACATTATGTAATCAATGACCTTTTAACTGTAGCAAATTCCTATGCAGTTCTCTGGTGCAACTCTTTTAGCTGCATGTGTCAATAACCCTATCAACCGCTGCAGGTATAGAACGTGGTAACTCATTAACAATCTGTCTATTACCTTCTTAAAGATACTGGCAGATGTTAAAGAGCATTATTGGCCTCTGAAAGTTCTGGCCTTGGCTGGCCCTGGCTACTGGGATTCTTTTCTGAGTTGCAGTTAGGGACTGGAACCACCATGGACCAGTAATAAAACAATTTCACACACCAGCATATGCCCTCCGGTGCCAATCTTGCCTAACCAACCCGAGTGTGCAGAATGCAGTTAAAGGAAGATGAGAAGAGAGAGAGAGAGAGATAGATAGATAGATAGATTTTTAACTTGGACTTTCATGTTGGCTTCTGCCTTATGTCTATTAACAGATACTTCTATATGAATGCAAAATATGTAGCCACTTTCAGTAGATTTTGGATTGGCTTTTGTTTGTACTCCAAGTAGTATTGACCAATCACATTTGAGCGGGCTGGGTTGCATGCAAGTAAATAGTCGGTGTGAAAAGCAACAGCCCACAACCCATTTCGAAACGCATCAGCTATGATCTGACGCCAATTTATCTTTTTCAAACGTGTCTGCGTTCATATGCAGGCATATCTGTTTATAGAAATTTGCCGAAATGTCGTCTGGATCTAAAAAGAAAATGTATTGACTGGGACTGTAAACAATGACCAGCGCATAGAAAAGGAAGTCTTGGCCTGGATATCCGGCTGGATACACTGGAACTCCAGTAATATTGGCCCTTGCTTCTTCGCTGTCAGGCTGATAGCCGATAGCTTCTGTTATGGATTCTGCCCAGTCTGGTAAATCCGAATATGGCTGGTTCAACCAAGATGTTAGGAGAAAGCAGAAAGGATAGAAGGAGGGGTGTGCATGAGAAACATGACTGCAGCTTAGGGGAGGCATAGTTCATCCTCATTTAATGGAGACTTATGGCCAGGTTGGTCTCAGGTTGGACAGACATATAGCCATTACCAGAGCATTTACTCTACATTAACTGTATTGTAAAGGTCACAAGAGCACAGTGGTTCAGTCCATCAGTCATACCATGATTGGATATCTCCATGTCATAAGTGATGATAAATGACTGTAGCGCCGCCAAGTCTATTTTGATCGATCTCCCACACATACGCAGTCTGTTTACTCACGCAGGCTATCGCAGTCGGCAATCTCAATAACATCAGCCACGGAGTTATGTTTCCATTTGGTAATGTTGGCTTATAGATAACCGTATATGAACAAGGAACCACATCATAATTACCTATTTGCATTTCATTACAATTTCACTGATTGCCCATGTTGCATTAGTGAGGCTCTCCTTATGCACTTGCATTGTGACACACACACACATACACACACACACACACACACACTGTGGCTGCTACTTATAGCACTTCTAGTATTATAATGAATTCACCTCTTGGACAATCAAACCATTCACTGGTAGGGACCAATCACTTCAAAAGGAAACATAATCAATGATTTTGTTCTTGTTTAACCCTTCCATTTATTTTGTTGTTGTATGTTACGGACAAACCACATAAAAGAGAATTATAAATCTTCCATGAAACAAATCTTTTAAAAGGCAACAAATCAAAACTACCGAGAAACAATAAATCAACACACTGATGATGATCAACATGATCAATGATGTACAGTTTGTCTATTAATGACGTAGCTTTGAATTGTGTAAAACAAGTAATTCTCTGTTAGATTATGTGTTCAAGACATGTCTGAATGAACCCCTTATCTTTTCAAAGCCCTTTATTGACAGACCTTTACATCAGATGCACTGTTCTTGAACACATGTACTAAAGGCTCTCATTATCCACTCATTTTTGTAAAATAATTTTAAAAAATAGTTTATAGCACTTATGTGGAAATATACTGCTTTACAATAAAGGGTGACATGAAAAGAACACATACTTACATAAAATAATACAATCAATATAAATACAAAGAATAATGCCAACTTCCGGGTTGGCCTACAAAAATACCTCATCCGTGCAGCACTCTATGAAGGCGGTGGGAAGTAAGTAAGAAGTATGTAATAGGATGTAAATAATGACTAATCACAAATGTCACAAATGTTTTATGACAAAGAAAATCCGATTTGTCAGACCTCAAGGATCCACACGGTGGATTTTGGTGATGTAAACATAACTTCTGTTTAGTTGACTCCAGCAGGCAGCTTTGAAGGAATACGCCACCGTCTGTTGAAACAGGATTATTCACCTCTATATTTATATAGGTGGCTGTAGCCTACTTCCACCCAATATGAATCAATATAATAGTCAATATCTGCCTAGGAAATTGTCTAGTCTTAATCTGCAATGCGATTTGTACTCTATGTTAAATACGCAGGCAACAAGAAGTAATTATGTTTTGTTTTTGTTGTTTTTGGGTCACTTTTACTCACGACATGCTAACCGGAAACATGGGATTCCATTCACTACGCTAATCTAAGCTAGCGGTGGCTCTGCCGGACTAAGACAATGCATGTACTGAGACAAAAATATAAATATAGAGGAGATGGTGAATAACCCTATTTCAACAAACAGTGTACTCCTTTAATGTGACGTATACAAGGTTTTTGTGCATATGCATCATCTATACATCTGGCCTTTGGTGTCTGTGTTTCAGTTGTAGTTGATGTAATCATTAATGGTCTCAATACAATTTCAGGTTGAAAAAAATGCAATTCACTGAATATTTGTATGAAAAATGTCTCTGTGTGACTTTGGTCTGAATACTGCGTAGTGTCAATCAACAACCTATGTTGGCAGCACCATCCAGTTTACCATGAGTGTTGTTTCTCTGTAATAGAACTACTCCACTCTTTTACCCATTCTTCTTCTTCACCCCACTCACTCCTGTCCTCCTCCTTGGTGAGGCGTCTGAAAAAGCAGTGGCTGTTATTAATGGTCTATGAAGCAGTGGTGTTGGGATTATTCCTCTACTGGCTCACTATTGATGAGCTGTACAGCTGTGTCTCCCCCCCCCTCCCCCTCAACCGTAAGTAAACTTGTCAGGTCTGATGCATTGCCTGCACACGCTCAAATGCAAATCACGCAGCAGCGGAGCTTTATCTTAAACCAAACAAGAGCAGCGGCGCAAAATCCTGAATCCTCGTTCCCAGCAGAGCTGATGTGTCTGAGTGGCTCTGATTAAAGCAGTGCCGCCAGAGCTCTGCTGCTGGTTACACAATATTAGCTGCTTTGCCTGCGGAGTTCGCCTTAATGCAATGAGAAATGAGATTAACAGATAGTGGTGCCATATCAGCACAGGGTGAGTTTTTTTGGTCAGGTTTTAACCCAGTCAAAGTTAAAATCTTGGATATATCCGATTTTTTAATTTTTTTTATTCTCACTTAACCCTTGTGTTGTCTTCCCGTCAAAAGTGAAAATCAACACTTTTGTTGACGTTTTTTAATCAATGTTTTTAACTTTTTATTATGTTTTTGTCCCTTTTTTCAACACTTTTTTTTAAGTTTGTCACTTTTTTTGACTACGTAACACTAACTCATTAACTTTAGTTTTATAGTTATTTTCAGAATTTATGGTCAATAAACCTATTTTTAGGAAATTATACCTAATTTTTGCATTAGTAAAGCAGAAATTATGAATTATTTAGACTAAAATTAAACGAATGTATGTTTATTGATAATCACAGACTGTAATATGTCAACTTTTACTCAATACTATTTCAAAACCACTTCAATTTTTTTTCCTCCAAATTCTATAAAATTAAATAAGACACCCCAAAATTTATGAAAGTTTGAGATGCAACTTTGAGAAAGTTATGAGATTTAGAGATAAGAGCGTTATGTGGAATCAATCATGTTATTTTGGTTAATTAAAAAGAACATTGATATAGGAAAACGGATCAATTTGACCCAAGGACAACATGAGGGTTAATTTTAACTTTGACTCAAACGAGGCGATTGATTTTATTAGTTGACCACTAGTGGATACATCTTTGTAGAGCTTGTAATACTGCAAATGCAAGGGCTTTAATCAATGGGGCTACATCTCATGTGCCTCATTTGATAGCTCCTCGACTCCTTGTCCTCGGCTGAACCGGACGTTGTTCTGTCCCTCTGTGGTGAAGGCTGTCTCAGAGCTCTTCTTTCTGCCCCGAGAGCCTAGGAGCAGGCATCGAGGAGGGATCACCGAGGAGCTATGAGCGAGGATACACAAAAGCAGCCTTCCTGGGAAGCCGTGTAGCTGAAGGAGTTGCTAACTCCACCCAAACAGCTGAGGAATTCATGTGACACTTCAGAGGAAAGGACGTCTTATCCCTCTAAAAAAAAAACTCATTTGCTTGTTGCCTCTCTCCTCCCCATGATTTCTTCTCCTCTTTTCCGTGCCTCCTTGGTGGGAGGGACTAAGACGTGAGGAAGGGAGTGGAGGACTTGAGGAGGCAATTTAAGCAACATGAGATGCAGCTGAGTGGGTCATAGACCCAATCACCAGTCATTGTTGTTTTTGTGATGTTGACAATGTCAAAAATTAAAATCTACAATTATTATTAGATCTCATTTAGCTGACGCTTTTATACAAAGCGACTTAGAATTGCTATATATGTCAGCGGGAGCACGCCTCTGGAGCAACTAGGGGTTAAGTGCCTTGCTCAGGGACACATTGGTTGATTTATCACATCCCAGGTCTCCTACACAGAAGGCATGCGTCATATCCACTGTGCCATCACCACCATTATAATAATGTAATGATAAAAACTCTACTAGAGAATTACTTTAAGTAAGTTATTTTTAAGCAAGGGAAGATGAGTGACAAGAAGTGTGCTCTGTGCGTGAAGGAAACATTTGCATTAGAAATAGTAGCTCACATGCAGGAGAAATCTTTTTTCCTAAAACATAAGAAAAAAGAGCATCAATTATGAGAGACGAAGTCCAAGGGTCTGTCTTTAATGGAGGTTTCAGTAGCATTTACAGTTCATATTCTTTGAATGAGCAGCAGAAGGCAATCTTTCAGACTGGCAGCCATCCATATACTATATACAGATTTATATTGGTTAGAATCAGCCGCCGCTCTGCCTTCTGCACTGTGTTGTTCTTGTAAGAGTAATTGCAAATGAGTGTGTTTGTTCAATCTGTACATAAGCCTATCTGAGAGCTGCAATGGAACTGTGTGATCAATGTAAACCCATCCTCTTCTCAGTCTCCTTTGATTAGCTCTTGGTGATTGATACGGTATTGTTTTTTGAGACAAAAGCATAAAAAAAAATCTTGTTTTCCACGAATCCTTTTGTTGTACTATTATTTGTGATTTGTTTTCATTATTCCTGGCCCTCTTTGGCTCTTTCTCGTTTGTGCTTCTGTTTGAGGGCTCTTCACCCTGCCCACAGGTTCTGTCTCGCCCCTCTAATTTATGTCTCCCTCTCCAGGATAAATGCTATGTAAGAGGCTTGTGTTTTCCTCCCTCTCTATCACTATGTAGTCCTGTATATGATGTGCCAGCTGTGCAGGCTATTAGTCAGGGCCGTGGTACTCCGTGTAGAAGCGGAGTAGGCTGGACAGTTGTACCTGGGGTCCATCACAAGCACTTCAGGCTGGTCTACACCATCTCCTATTAATCTCCCTCCAGGGCCTCTTCTGGCTGCTTCACTGCTTTGTGCAGCACAGTTAGTATGCTCCGCTACTTTCTGACTTTGATCCTACACAAACACTGCTAATAGGATTCAATTAACTACCAGGTATTAGACTCCTGACTGGTTTTCGAAAGGGATCTCTTAAAGTGTCAATGCACCCAGATTACAAAGGCTAAACACATTTTCACACTTACATCTAGTGGTATCCTAGCCTGGAAATCCAGACCCAAATCCGAAAGATTAAGGCATCGAGTAATGAAAGTCGGCCATCTCGAGGGGCGGGACCAAGCGTGAATTTAAAAATCTCACTGCACGCAATTGGATAAAAACTACAACCAATCACAACAACACACAAGGTGACGTATCCAGAGCCCCATCCGCCTTGCTACCAGCAGAGCTAACTGGTAGATTAAACTGTCGTCATCTGTGTAGCTCGCCTCTGGCCCGCCTATATCCGCCTATATCACCCTTGTAGCTCGGCTACAAGGGTATAGTTTATGAGCAGCATTACTCAATTAGCAAACTCAAATTGTGCTCTCGCGAGAACTCTGGATTTCCACGGTAGAGGTATCCAGATGTTTTGGTTTAATTTGCCAAGGTGTTGAGGAGATACACCCAACACTAACACTATACCACTTTGTACACATTATATTGTCCTTTTTATCCTGTGTGAATTATTTTCCTAAATTATAGCAGGTTTACTGTCTGAGTTTCTTTTTGCACTGTATGTTGAGCCACGTCTAAGACGGTTTTCTGTCATGAAAAACAATACGTTTTTCTGAAGTCTGAATATCTTTTGAGATTTTTGCCTCCACTGTAATACAATGGAGGTGAATGGAATTTGTAGGGCTAACATTATTGATATTATAATAATAATCCCCAATACTTACTATAATTTATTCAGGGGAAGGTTCACTGAGATGAAGCCTCTCTTTTGCAGGAATGCCCTGATCACATTCACAGAGTTCACATTCATGCCTAGAAGGCTTTTAGTACAACCACAGTCTGATCTGCTGGCCATGCTTAGGGGCACATCAGTGGTGCTTATGAGGGAGGGACAAGCGCTGTTCTTTCACTTTCCCCTCCCAGATTTATCCTGTCGGTCTGGTGATTGAATCGACTCACAAGTTCTCTTCTCTAACCTTTAGGCCACCCACTGCCCAATACTCAACATGAACAATCTTCCCTGGAACTATTTTCTACCAAAGAGAACGTTTAATTTGCATGCCTGGTACTGGGGGCCAAGACACCTCGAAATCCAAATACAATCAACCGTACAACCGATGCAATGGGGCGTCCCATTGCCCTAAGTGGTCCAAGGCGCATACCATGTAATCTCAACATCCCTGGTTCCATTCTGGCTAGTTGCATGTTATACTCCATGTCCCCTCTCTCTCTCTCTCTCTCTCTCTCTCTCTCTCTCTCTCTCTCTCTCTCTCTCTCTCTCTCTCTCTCTCTCTCTCTCTCTCTCTCTCTCTCTCTCTCTCTCTACTTTAAACAGCCAATAAATACAAAATACTCAGGTTTTTTGTAATTTGGGTGTACCAACCCTTTTAATGACTTAATCTTCTTAAAAGCCAAAGCAAATCAGGCATTTTATGCGTTTTTGTAACATCTATTTTGATGCTTTTGAATGTGAATAAACATACAGTGTGTGACTCATTTTCAGTTCTTCAGTGAGAAAGAATGGGCTTGCGATAACGTCAACCTTATCATTTAAGATTGATCATTTTATATAATAAAAAGAAATGATTAAAAATTTTCCCCAGAATTCTGACACGTCATGGGAAGCTTTTGAAACAGCATCATTGACAGGCATATTAATGATATTTGTTGCGATCTCATACAGGATTTGCCGGCTGTTGAATAAATTCCCCCAACACCACACAGAGGATTTCCCTGAGCAGTGCTCTCATATAGAAATAGTAACAAGAAAACCATTTCATTGCATACTTGTATGGAATCTGATGAAACACTGCACCAGATTTAGGATGGGAGCAATAAAGTGACTTGGATATGGATCACATAAATTAATGTCTGGTCAGAAAATACAAGCAGGGTGGGACTGTCTGCTCGAGGAACAAAATCTCAATATTTATAATCTTTTCTTTGCCAGGTAAGAAAAAGAGCTGAGAATGTGCTAAACTGAGACAGGAGGACATGCTTAACATAGATAACACATTTGACAAATTACCCCTCCTACCTTTCAAAGAGGAGGCCGCCTCCTTCTTACATTTATTTTTTTTCTCCCTCTTTGTTCTCTTCCTGAGAACAAAGTCAGTAACAAAGTTAACGTCTCTCGCTGTTGCTGCTGCTCTGCATGGTGGCGCAGTGCACGGCACGGCTCGCCTCTGATAAGCAATTTACATTCTCAAAGCTGCTTTCTCTCACATTCAACGTGTTAGGTGGAAATCTGATCAATCTTTGTCCCTGTTGCTGTGATGAACACAAATAATTCATTTCCACAGTCGTTACGGCGTTAGCCCATGTGACATATTCATTACAGTTTCATTTGTTTTTAAGTAAACATCAAAACGGCAAACAACCTCAGCCACACATAGATGTTGCATATGCACATGCACACACACACACACACACACACTAGTAAAAATTCAGCAGAATGCACGTGGCTTTTCTAATTACATAGGCTTGCCCTCCTGCTGCCAGAGATGCACATTTGAGCACTGGGAGGAACGTGTGCGCTAAAAGCAAAGGAGGCTGGGAAGGATGAGTCTTAATGAGGGGAATCAGTGGAACGTGTCTGATGGTGACATTTCTTCCTGGAGCTGGAGGGCTCTCAATGAAAGGCAGGCCTTCACCGTGGGGCCTGCTCCACCGCTCAGCCCTCTCATCCTCCGATAACGGGGCATGGCGAAGTACAACAAGCGTTCCTCACACAGGAGGCAATTAAAACTGTGATCTGCTTACACACCCGGAAACGCTGGCTCGGCTGCAGGCGGAAGGGAAGAGGGCCGGGGCGGTGGGGATATTTGTTTGTCAGCAGGAAAGGCAAAAGCGGGGGTTCAAAATTAGCAGTCTTAGTAATTAGACTTAGAAAACTTTAATGTCCCCAAGAGGCAATTTGTTGTACAGTACAGGCATATTGACACATAATCCACAATACAAATTTATCTAACACGTCACATTAATTAATAGAATAGAGTAAAAGGAGTATATTATACAATATAATAAATAGATACAACTACTGCCCATTACTTTGCATATATTCCTTCTGTCATACCCCTCCCTACATGTTATTTAGTATTTTATTGCAACATATAATATTTCTTCAAGCTCAAAACGCATACATTATTAAAGAAAACAGATGGAGCTTCTGAACAAAACAACATTGGGGGAGTGGGTCAAACGGGATACTACTAAGTAGAAGCTGACAGAGTCAGAGTACCTCTTTAACCCCAGCAGCACTGCTGCCAAGCCTTAATGCGATCTGTTAGTGAACAGAGGCCTGGGACCGCACTGGGCTCAGGGCGTTTGGAAGGAAATAGGACTTAGTTTAACTTAGTTTAAAGTTAGCTAAAGCTGCGAAATCAAGAACATGACTGCTAAAACTATGATTTATTACAGCCTGGATTAATTATGTGTTGCTCCACCCATCAGTGCTATCAAGTATGTCATTGGTTAAGGTCGGGCATTGACCTTGAATTGTTAAAGTGGAAGAGCCCCGATTATGCCTTTTTGGACTTTCCACATCTTTTAGTGTGTTTTATAGTTTTAGTACAAAAAAACACATTTTGCTCCGTACAACGCTTAGCAACGCCCAGGACGATTGTGATTGGTTTAAAGAAATTCCAATACACCAGAGCATGTTTTTCTCCCATGTCGGAGTGCTCTGTGGAATAGCCAGACCCTCCTTTGCAGTGCTGTGGAGGAAGGTCTGGCAAAGTTACACAAGTACACAGTTTTCTTCCTGGCCTCCCCATTATAATAGGGGCTATTGGATTTTTTTGATAATTGATTCATTTTTCATCTGTTTATTATCATTGTGAGGTAAATATTGTGTGGTTTGGACTACTATTTGGACAAGACAAGCAATTTGAAGGTGGCTCTGGGAAATTGTGATGGATTAATAGATAACAATTGTATTTTAGCTCTAGCATTAAAGGGCATATTGTGTCTAAAATATGCGTATCAATGGGAGACATCGTTCCGTGAATGAGACCAAGCAAAGCTTAAAGCACACACACACAAGCATGCCCACCGATTTCTCCTCCCAAGTTCCGACTATTCATCTTTGGATTTGCTGAGGTGCCCTTCTGTTTGCTGACCAATTAAACAGGAACACACCATTTTGTCCCCTAATTTGACAACCAAGCTGGTGGCTTTAAAAGCCTGTGGTTTGTGTAATAATGGCAAAATAGTGAATGCAACCATTAGAGGCCAGACAGGGGTTGGGTCACCTTGGCAGACTAAGAGCCAGGCTGTTGTTGTCCTCCATCAACTGAAGAACCCCTTTCACTGCCCTGCCGCTGCGGCCCATTATTTCTGGCTATTTGGGTGACCCGTGGCTGTTATGTCATTTTCACACCACAGGGCTAATTGCACCAAATGGCGATAGTTTTGAAGGAACAAATGAGCTAGGCAGTCCATGCTGACCGCCTGTTGCCAACCATTAGCTGGAATTTAGCTTGTAGCTTCAAAGATTCTTCAGGAGTTGATGTATTAACACATTTTTAAAGTGAGCTTGTGATGATGTAACTGAGCAATCATTTCTCTGGTGTTTCTCTGAATAGGGACCACAAAGTGCACTCCTGCTACCAATGGCTACATGTTTTAGATTTTACAGTTTCTTTGTAGCTAGGTCTGAGATCCATTGTTATAACACTGTATTTATCAAGCTTCTCAAAGTGCCATTAAGTCTTTAAGTGCTGTGAATTCATGAAATGTACTTACTTTGAAAGTTTCAAAGTAGGAGTATATTTCTTTAAGCTACACTCCGTTATTTGAGACAGCTCCAGAGGTCTCTCCCGTGGTTAGAAGTAGTTTCCAGTAGGGGCTTGCGATGGTACTGAGGAGACAGAGACGTGCACCAATCTTTCAGGAGAGGAAGAATGCTTTTGAAATGTTTGACAACGAGCAGTTAATCAAACGGTATAGTTTGGACAGAGCAGGCTGATAACTGATCATAAGCTCTAGGCTATATGTAGGCAGGTCAGTTAACAGCACACCGGTTTAAAATTTGTAATTAAGACATGTTGGAAAACATGTTTACCTTTCATTTCCAATGTGTATCTCATAATGTATTCTCTTGAACATTCTTTATTGTCCAGTGTGTTGAATGTAAACTCATCTTAGGAATGTCACCATGCAATGTGAATTTATCTGAGAATATTCTTAAATAAGGAAACCTATCCAGTGATTGGTCCATGCCTATGTCGTCATCCAAAACCCATTATGTGGCACATCAAAGTGTCGTGACTCCTCTCTAAGACTGACACTTAAAATATAGTCCTACATTTTACTTAAATTACCACTGACAAGCTTGATAACTAACTTTTAAGCGCAGCTTTGAGCGAGAACTGCACGATTAGTCGTTATAAAATCACAATCTCGATTCACCCTGTTCACGATTGAATTTTTAAAGGATTTAGATTTTTTTTTTTATGACTTTGATTCTTATTTCAATTTACGAGCCGACTGCATCACAAACGCTACTACTGTCTTCATTGAGTTTTAAACAATGACTGTATAAAATAGGTTTTGAAGCATTGCAGCGCTCTCCCTTCTCTTCGTTGAAGCCTCTATGTTTACAGGCTTGGGATGATGCGTAATGTGCTATAGGTGCCAAAAAAAATTATGTTTTGGTGCTGCCAATTTGCAAAGTGCAGCACTATGTAAATGTCGTTATGATGCAGTGTATAGGTTAACCGCAGTGTAAATATGTTACTGTAATATATTTCAATATTGTAAAAATGTTCTCTTTTTTTTTCTTGTTTTCTATCTGTAGTACCCATTGTCTGGAATTGTCGTTCTTATCTTTCCTTTAAATATTTTTTCCTTTCTTTTTATATATTTAAAAAATGTTCATTTGCAAATTTGTGGCAAGAATGTAGAGCTGTCTTTAATTCAATGTTAGGTGGCATCAGTTTACAAGTCCTCAAGGATGTTTTCATTCCATCTGTGCATTTTATTATGTTATTGTATATTCCTTCTTTTTTATTTTATTTCATATGCCGAAAGAAAGAAAGAGAAAGAAAATGAGTTTCTCCTCTCGTAACCCATTGTGTCCTTTGCTCGCTGTAGCTGGCTGTACCTTCGATGAGGACTCCGACCCCGGCCTGTGTGAGTACCGGCAGGGACAAGATGACGACTTTGACTGGCAGCTGATCAGGACCTACAACTGGCCACACCCGACCCCGGATCTTCTACAAGGTAGAACTCTAATGGGCCAGAACATATCAACGTGGTGGTCTGTAAAATAGGGCTGGGTTTAATAAATAAATAATTCTGATTTAAATTGGTTTTCATTTGAATGGCTCAATATGGATTCATAAAATCCAGAATCGATCTTTGTTATTGTGTATTATATAAAACTCCTAAGGAATCCATACCAACTGTCATGCTGGCTTGTCAGGAAGGGAGTTAAAGGAACACTCCAAAGATATCTGATGTGAAATGTCACTCAATACTCACTCTAGAGAGACTCTAGATTATCTAGAGTTGCATTTTGTTGTTCAATGTGAAATAAAAAAGTACATTAATGCAACTTCTTTGGGGTCCATTTAAATGAAAACATTGATCCTTTTAAGAATGCAGCAGGTTAGAGGGAGCCCTACTCAATTGTAGAATCTCTTTGCAACTGAAATATCCCAAATAGAAATCGGAAATCGAATCGGAGATGTAATCGACTGGGGACTTTATGAATCCGATTTGATTCATGAAATCAGTGGAGACACCCAGGCCTACTGTGAAGCATCATACAGGATTTTACTGGAATCATCAAACTTTTTGTCAATAAAATAAAGAGTAAAGATTTTTTATTCAACTTATATAATTATGGTTCCTAAAGAAGCATGATTAAAAGCATATTGACATTATTTCTCAGAGACTTCAAACTCTTCAGAGACCTCTCTGTTTTGTAGCTTGCAGAAGATATACAATATATGATAGAAAACTTTATTTTTCCAAGTTTTCACAGTACAATTATACAAACAACAACCCTGATCCTACCCACCCAAGGGTATACATAGTCCATACACACACAGTCAAAGAACGAGGAAATTGCTGTTTTTTGTGATAAGTTAGGCTCCTGTAGCAGGTATTTGGGAATATACTGTATATTTAGTAAAAACAAACATAAACCAGAGAAGCCCCGCGTCTAGAAATAGTTATAAACACAACACAGAATCACCCACCAGTCTCCTATAAAGAGGCACGCCGCAGTTTTTATGTGCTGTGCTGTTTTTCAGACAGTTGATTATGAGAGCTCTGTGAATGCTCAGAGTACAATAATGACATTTAATGAAAACAAATGCACTGCACACCGACTGGGACTGTGTGTACAGATTCTGTCAATTACCAGCATTACTGCAAGTCCAAACATTGAGTCTAAAGTAATTTCAGAGCAATCAAGGCAGGAAAGTTGTATGGTTTTGAATGGGGAGGGGCCAAAGAAAAGGAGCCACAGTACTGCATTATCACAATTTCTAAAGCCTAACCTAAACCTCTGCGGTATGACTGTTGTCTTTAGTCAAAAAAAGTTAGCCTTTTTTTTTTTTTTTAAGAGTATCCCCAACACTGGTCACCTCACAGACACATACTTTAGTAAGACAATGTGAAGTCATTTCTAAGTGTTAAAATAGTCAGTTGACAAAAATACCATCTTTGGAGTCATCTTTGATGTTGCTGTGCTCAAAGTTTGAGTTGATTAAGAAAAAGAAGATAAAAAGAGAAATTTACACATATCACAAGTGGAGTGACAAAGATAGTGCAGGGTTCAGCACAGAATCAGATCTGTCTCTTAGATCCTGTTCAGATTTAAACAGTTGCATCAAGATACTATATCCAGATATGTGGAACCAGCTAAGACTGATTGCAGTCCACAGCCCCCTCAACTAGCACCAGAATGTATCCCAGATGCATCTCAAGAGATGCACTTTCAATTGGATTTTGCCTCCCGGCATACTTTTGATTTATAGGCAGTAAACTGTCTGCTGTACAGGAAACCCATTTGCTCAGTCATGCAGCTTGAAAAGAGAGTCATGGCGACTGTTGGATGTGTTGCCTCAGGGTGGCCTCAAACATCACCTTGTGCCAAGCAAATTGACTGTGTTTTGGGGGGTTTGTCTTGCTTTATGCACAGTGCAAAGTTGACAATGTGGTTCTTGAGTAATAGGACTTTACTATACAACTCCAAATGTAGCGTAAGACACAATTAATTCCTGTATTTTGCACCATTACTGTGATCTGTTTACTTGTGAAGGAATCACCCAAAATGCCCTTTGGTGTCCAGACTAAAAAAAGTCTATACTGTAGCTATGCATCAGGAAATTGAGCATTTTTGTCTCTCAGTGTAATCCTAACACTTAATGTGGCTTGACACAATGCTGAACAACTTGTGTTTGTTGCATTGCTGAGCAGACACTTTCACATCTTAAAGCTGCACCAATCAATGTTTTACATAAATAATGGAACCAATGACTGTGTGATTTATTCTAAAAATGTATCTCATAGTGATGATCCCACAAAAAATATCACCCAACTCTGCAGTTCCCCTTAGAGGAGCTTTACAGAGGTATTTCATGTTATAGCTTGTTGTTTGGGTTTAGCGACAAACCAGTGAACATAGTGTAACAAAATTCACAGATTTTTCCTTAAAGACATGATAGAAACCCACAGAGCTAAAGAAGATTGAATATTGGATGTCATTTTGCGAGGTGGATAGAAAATGAATGCTAATGTTGCTGTGTCTGCTGGATGTGTAAAAAGACTTTATTAGGTGATAATTTGTCAGTGTTTTCTTAACAGGTTGTTCTGCTGTCCCCAATTAGCTAAAAAATAATCAAGTAATACTGATTTAAGATCACATCTCTACTGGCATGTCAACAATGGAGATGTTGAACAGCACACAGACAGAGTAAGAGACTAGCTGGTGAACATAGCCGAGCATTTAGCAGCTAAAGATCCAGATATTTCCCTCATGAGTGTGAGGAGACCAAAACAGAGCTAAAAGAGAAGGAATATTGGGCTTACTCTATCAGGTGGACACATGCACAACTCAACAAGAATGCTAATGTTTCTCTGTGTCCACCAACTGTTTGCTAACACATTTGCCTTAGCAGCTTTATGAAATGATGTCAAATGTATTTCCAACTGCTCCCAAGAGTGAAAAACAAAGCAAAAAACAAACCATTAGCTTTAAAGATCATTTTTAATATTATTGTATATATACGTTTAAATATTTACCTAATTTAGTGCTAAGTTTAACTATCATATATGACAAAGAAAAGCAACAAATCCCCATATTTGGCTTGGAAAATGACTAAAACGATAATTGTATCAGCTTTTGAATGTCATTATGCTGTCTAAGCTTGTACCGCCTCTCGAAGAGAAACTACAGATACACCTTTCTCTTCCATTTCAATGACCTCTAGTGACTGTAGTGAATTTAGATAAAGAAATGTGAAATAAGGTAAAGAAACAACTAACTGATAATGATTCACATTGGTGGCGCTGTGATATCTGGCTATTCTCACCAGCATTCACAGCAGTCTCTGACCTATGTGTCTTGAAGAAAGTGTGAACATGCTTTATTTCCACTCTGGTTGGATGTTAATGGATGTTGAAATGGACTGACTGCCTATGTCAGCGTGCTCACCAGGTTTTCTCAGTGATTTATGCCAAACAATCTTATTACCTTGGACTGTGTTCCAATCATCAACCTACTGACAGCTTGTTTTCCCACATTGAGCCCCTTGCTGCTTTTCTATTTAAGTTTGGCATTGCATTTACACAGGTGGCCTGCTTTCCAATCTGTGCTGACATTTTACATATATGTTTATTTAAAGCAGTGTGTGTTTCTTGGGAAATGCTTTGCAAGTCTACATCCGAGAGGAAAACATCCAATTGTGAAAGGTGCTGGTTATAGGCGGCCGGCTTGGGTAAACTGTGGCAATTCATTGAAGGAGCTGGCAGACGTCCAGGATTTCATAATCCATTCGCAGTCATCAAGTACTTGTTCTGCTGTTCCAGGCCCAGCTCCCCTGAGGCAGGTTGGGTATGTTAAGGAACTCCCCGGGATTGGTGGAGTCTAGCATGGGTCATTGCTGATTATACTTCCTGGTGTTCATCAGGGGCTGGCAGCGCTACAAAGGCTGCTTTACATCTTCTTTTTATGCATTAGAAATGGTCATTTTCAGATATGTATGAGATAGGTATGAGCACATGGTCCGATGACTTGGATGTTCCTCTCGGATGCTGCTGAATAAGAGATGAAGATGTTATCTATGGCTGTGGGGGATCTCATCATCAAAGGAACCTTTTATGAGCCCATTTATTGGGGTCATACATAAACCATTGGCTGTATTAGGGACTCTATATGTAGGTAGAGCTGTAACAATTCCATTCCAAATTTTGTTATACAATTAATTGTCTCAGAAGTAATTGCAGTTAACAATATAATTGGTTCTTTCAGTCAAATTTTCAAAGAATAATTAATGTATTACTTTAAACAAATTAAAGTTTTGAATGAAGCAGCACTTTCTATCAGCAAAAATCACAGATAAATGCTTCTGAACCAAACACTACCTAATCGGACATGTTTCAGCAGTAATGCAACTCGGAATTGGGAAGAATTTAACAACATTGGCAGCCCAGATGACATTGTTTACTACCATTAGCCATGTAGCTACTATAGTTAGCAGCAGACACTAATAGAATAAAGCAGTTTCTGTAGTCAGAAATAGCAGATAAAGGCTTTTAAACCAAATACTACATAAATAGAAAATGTTTCAGGGGTGATGTGACTCAGAATTGCGCAGAATTTAGCAACACTGGCAGCCAAGATGACATTTTACTGCAGTTAGCATGTAGTTACATGCAACAATGTTAACACCGCAATGGCTTAAAAAACACTCCAGTCCTGCCTACTTGGAGCAGATGACCAATCATAGAAGGCCGACTTAAAGTTGCTTAGCTGAGAATAGAAAAAACTGTAGAAACGGGAGTGTTCAGAATAGTTGGAAATCTGAACGTTTTAGCTCATCTCATTATTGGCCACTTTTAACATGAAAATTCAACATTATAACATCATAGATATGACAGAAAATAAGGAAAAGCATAATATTTCCACTTTAATATGGATTCTAGTGATATGGATTCTTAGCTTTCATATGTGTTTGTCTTTATTTACCACTGCATCAATATGTGATGCAGGCAAGTGTCATTAATTTAGTTGTAAGTGAAAACGTTAAAGAAGAAATATGACTTTACCTCTTCATATCCAGTGTAAAGTCAGCTTTATCAGTTGTGTTTTCCTACTCAGCATTGTAGACTGACCTGTCTATCTAACCTTCTGCTTGATCCAGCAGCTCAGGGACAATATGCACGGTTAGTTTTCCAAGAGGACCCCTGAAGCAACACTGCAAATATATACGTTTTGCCTTGAATCTTTCCAAGGGCTTTAAATTCTTTCAGAGACGCTAAAGAGACTGCAATTGAGACAACAACTTAGTTTATTGGGCACTAGCAGCTCAATAATATTGATTTGCGCCCACCAGCCAGTAGAATACCAATGACATGAAACATTGCAGCTAAAAAGGAACATGTTACGCCCTTCAGCTTTGCAGTTTTTATTTTTTATTTTTTCCCCGCCAGTGTTTCTTCAGAATCTCTCAGCCTGCTTGTCAGCATTGTAATGCAGGATGTGAGATGCCAAGGCTCAGTGTCTGGGGCTATGTGCGAAAGCAGACATGATTGCTGTGCATGATGGACAGGCTGTTCTTTTAATAGTAAAATTGAACTGGCTTCTGCTGTGCTGGATCAGACAAAGCAGATTCAGGGTCTCTTAACGAGATTTTATTAGAGTTGAATTAAATTGAACCAATGGAGGACACCTCAAAAACTTGTTTAGGTCGATACAACAGGGTCCCTTTGAGAAATGGCAACTTCTAGAAAGGTTGGCCTAATTTAAATTCTCAAATGTTGTCCTGCATAAAAGAGTATACCTTAAAAAATGGTTGTCAGTTAACAGTTTCATCAAATAGACAGCCAGTAGCTGGTCTGTAATCTGGAAAATGAAGATAATTATCAGAAAGAATCCTTTAAAGGACAGCAAATAAATTGACGTATGTTTGATATTGTTTGCAGATAGCTCAATAGTTACAAATATAAAAGAGGTGATGTTTATGTACTTTCCACATGGAGCTACTTCAAAATATAGGTGTAAACCTATTGTAGTGGTGAGGAGAATACATCTATTCACATTTAAAAAGTGCAGCAGCAGCCCCATCATCCATGCAAAGAGAGGATGTCTGCTCTTAGATTTCCTCAAACACCCGACCTTGCTATTTCAAACATAGACAGAATGCAAATATCATGTGGCTCACAGAAAGGAAAAAAAAAACATCATTAATGTCAGCTTTTGGTTCAGCATAAATCACCTTCCAGCTACGAATGCTATTGCAGCGTCGGTCCAGCATGCACAGGGCGCAGCAAAGTTCAGTAAAGCTAAGCAGACTTCTGAGGCTCTTCTCCCTTCAAACTTCCCTCTTGGGGTTTGAACATGACGCTCATTTGCTGCACAGAACTTCAAACCATTTATGGTTTCTTGCCTCCACCAACTGCCCTCTCGTCTGTCCCCGCTCTGCCGGGTAAAAAAAAAACTTCTGAACACTGCTGGCTTTGATGATCCAGGGCCTAGAGTAGGAATGACTCTTTGCATTTAAATGGCACATTAACAGAGAGCAGTTTCTCTTGATCGAATGACTTATTTGAATTTGTCAGCATTGGAGAGTCTGTTGTTGTGCAGGTACAGTTACGTCCATGTACTGCTGAAGAGCCTATTCACAAGTATGGTACCAATCAGATGTCTAGGTATACATCTTCTTATAGTAATGGACATCAACATCTGTGAGCAGGCCATCTATTGGGGAATTATGGACCAGGGCACAAACTTTTCCAAATTTGCCCCCTCATGCACATGCATGCACTCCAGCACCCCCCTCAGCTCCAAAACCAACACAGGCAATTTCAAACGATCTCTTGGCCATTAGCCTTGTAGTGGCAGATATGGAGTCTCTAACAATCATTTCTAAATCCAGGGCCCAGACTAGGCCATGCTCTGTTTTGCATACATTATGTAGAAATATTTAAATACACCATTTAAAAAAAAAAAAAAAAAAAAACCCAGCATTGACACTTTTTCCCTTGCCAAAATTTAGTCTAACTTTGAAGCATTATTTATCCCTTTCCCAACAAGACAGCATGACATGGTTGCTGCCAATGGAGGCCTTAGGTCACCTGGTTTCATATTCATTCCAATTTTTTTTGGGGGGGGGGTGTAAGTGGTTCTGTTGTTCTGTCTGTCTGACAAACTGTATGACGCAAGATGAATTTCCGAGGATCAATAAATGTCCTATCTATCTATCTATCTATCTATCTATCTATCTATCTATCTATCTATCTATCTATCTATCTATCTATCTATCTATCTATCTGTGTCATCTGCACATCTGGTGTATCAGATGACAAGTTTAATAGGATTTTATTGATGAAAATATGTGTATTTATCATGTAAATACATATAACTTAAATTGTCAGTGAAGTAAATCAATCAGTTAATTGTTGTACTTGATCCCTTTTAAGAGTCAACCATAGACCTTTGCCTGGGTGATCTGTGTACCCTTTGACCCTGGTTTTGATTCAGTACAAATCTGTTGCTGCTTCTCTAAGAAAAAAGAACATTTCATCGTGATTAGAACTATAGTTGGATCAGATTCTGGCTGCCATTAATTGGTGTCACAAACCACAGCAGAATAAACAGTTCTTCCGGTGGAAAATAAGTATAGTACTGAGAATCTGGACCCTTTTTTCTTCTTGAAATAGTGGCACTTGATTGCAGTCGTTGGTCCCTCTGAGGTCCTAAATTCACTTTCTTTTATCAGACTCAGGGGAAAGTTTAGGGGAGGACATAAAGCATGTGTACGTGTTTCTTGGGCAAGACTGACTGAGCCTACTAAATACCAGGAGCAGACCACAGACAGACTGGAGAAATGAAAACAGGGTGAAAAAATATATACTGAAGCAGAGAAGGCCATGTGTTGTGGAGAGATTCAGGAGTGATTGGTTGAAGGCAAGTGATAAAGCTTTTTTTCTTTATAACAAAGTAGCCGGAATTTTCCATGTGGAACTTTTACCTACCTGTTGCTTTCTTATCCTCCTGTGGAACGTTGGATGATAAAGGCTCAGGACAAACCGTTAAATTGCACTTTTCTGTAGAAGGAAACTGTTATTAACAAAGCCACCTAAAAGCCCTGTGGTCCGTTCCGAAGGCTCGACCCTGAAAGCAACGCATTGTGCGCATCAAATGTAATCAATACTTTAGTAAACTGAAATGTAAACTGAAGCTATAAGCTGTGGATGTAAGTGGGATTAAACATACTTAACTGAATTTAACTTCTCTATCTCGTTTGTGCCGCATTCCCACAGTACCTTCATTATCCTCGTGAATCCACCACACAGCCATGATGCTACAGAAACGATTTTGACAGCACATGTAGATTGGCTTATTAGGAAGCTGGACAGATTGATTCACCATTGTCTTTGGAGTAGTAAGTGCTGCTAACCACTATAATCAATGGATTCAGTTGGCAAGATATTACAATTAATTTTTACGTCATGATACAACAAAATTCTTTTTCAATTTGGGTGAACAGAACAGTTATCATTGGTGGGTTTGGAATTATAAGTGGACTAATCGGTTGTTTTGGTCATAGTCAACTAAGATTTCTTTAGTTGATTAGTCATGTTTTATGCTTTTTTCCTGCTGAATGACTTATTTCCAAGAAATGTACGAGTAGAGCTGGGCAATATATCGATATCGTGATATGAGACTAGATATCGTCTTTGATTTTGGATATTGTAATATGGCATAAGCGTTGTCTTTTCCTGGTTTTAAAGGCTACATTACAGTAAAGTGATGTCATTTTCTGATCTTACCAGACTGTAACTGTTGTAACTGTATTGTTTGCCTTTACCCACTTAGTCATTATATCCACATTACTGATGATTATTTATCCAAAATCTCATTGTGTACATATTTTGTGAAAGCACCAATAGTCAACACTACAATATCATTGCGGTATCGATATCAAGGTATTTGGTCAAAAATATTGTTATATTTGATTTTCTCCATATCACCCAGCCCTACGTACAAGCACATCTCTGGTAAACAAAAGAATTTAAGTGGTGCTTTTGCATGACTCTTTGTGGAGTAACTCAGATTTACAGATCTGTCGATTAAATCAATTGATCGATTAGTCGATACAATTGAATGAGTGTTAGTTGACTCAGAACTTCTTCAATCGAGGACAACCCTAATTATTAGCAGTTGAATATTTTTTTCTTTATTGTGCTACCTTTTCTAAATATACATACCTATTGAGGAGTGTCAGAATGTTCTAATAGATGCACCACATCCATACTGTACACTTTAAAGTTCTGTCTTGACTTTGAAAACTCCTAACTGAAGTCTTTTAGTTAATTTTTTTGTCCTTACATCTACAGGGGATCACGCTATCTCAGCAGCAGGTATGACAATAACGTGAGCGACTGTAATTAACAAGATGTTGACAGGCCTGTAAATAGAAGACAGTGTGAAGCTGGTCATGTCATTAGAGCGAAAGGCAGCAATATATTCAGTAACAGGGCTCACTGCATTTGCAGAAGGATATCAGATCTCATCCATCTGACTCGCTCTGTTAATATGGATCCCTGTGTCATGTTTACACCCTTTTTAATATTGGCATTTAATATTGGCGTTTACTGAAGCATGGTTTTCAGATTTACAAAAAGGTTATCAAAGATGAAAGTCGTTGTGCAGATAATTGCTAATAAGAGCTTGTTGATGTGTTGGTGTGTGTAACTACATTCAGCAATATCACCAAGTCCAAATGAGCATTAGGGGAACACCTTATACAATTTAGTACCTTGATTTGAGGCGATAGGGTCAATAACAGACAGCCGACATGTCATTTTATGTTTGGCTACTTCCTTTATCAATTTCTCAAGTCATATTCCAGAAACTATATTATGTTAAGATAGTCCAAACATTGCTTTAAAAAAACCCATATACATATGTAGCTGCATCTACTGTATATTTAGAGGATGGTGCAAATTGCCCATCCCTACATCACCCAATGAGCTAGCTTTAGCTTAACATCTGGTTTTCCTTAGCTAGCTATTTTCTTATAATTTTTTGTTAGCTAGCTAACCATACTGTAAAGTGTCCTGAGATAATGTCTGTAATGATTTCACTATAAATTGAAGAAGCCGGCTGGCTAAATTAACATTTAGTTTTGTGTCTTTCTGGTTGAAACAGAATGCGTTAGCAACAACAAAAATGTCCGTTCCATCCCTCAGCAGTTAAAATGAACTGCATGTTACACAGCCCAAACACAGCACGGTGGCTCAAAAAAATCTGTATTTTGCTTCTTCCCTCAGTTTATTCTTTTTTGTAATTTAAATTTTTATTGCAAATATGACAAACAATAGCTCATATGGTACAGCTTACAGAAAACAAATAAAGTCAGACATTGAGGTAACAGTTCAGTCAAAGCATAAGTTATCCTGGTCACAAGGAATGTGAAAATGAAAAACAAAAAATGTTCAGAGTAAGCAGACAAAGGCACAGTAGTATTAGTTAAGTAATACAATCAAACAAAATATCAGCAAATGAGATAAATATGGCATGAAAATCCAGTTATAATCTCACAATCAGGCTACTAGTCGGAAGTCAGGTGGGCCATAAAGTAATCCCAAATCCCCAATGTCCCCGGTCCTTTGCCCCTTATCCTGGCCAACATAACCTCATATGATGCTGTCTCACTCATGAGGAGTTTCCACTCCTGCATTGTTGGGTTTATGGGTGATTTCCAGTGTCTCAATATAATTCTGGCAGCAGAGGCTATTCCAACCATCACAACTGAATAAGCACTTTTTGTCAGGGTTGGCGTTTCTGTTTATCTCCCAAAGGCATAATCTCGGAGATATCGGCAAGGTTACCCCTGCCCACGTCCCCAAGAACTCAGCATGTTATGCCAAAAGGTTTTACCATAGAGCATTCCCATATGAGATGCAAAAAGGTACCCATCTCAGTTTTACATTTCCAGCATGTGTTGGTACTTATTAGTCCTATTTTGAAAAGCCTATTTGGCGTCCAGTAGTACCGGTGCAAAATTTTATATTGAATAAATTTCCCTCTAGCTTCCTTAACATATTTACCATTATTAGCTAAAATCTGTTTCCATGTATCCATGTCAATTGTGCACTCAAGGTCTCTCTGCCAAATTATTCTCAAGCTGTCACATATGCTACTGGTTAAATGAATTGAATTTTTATAAAATGTTGACGCCTTACGGTTAAACGGGTTGTCAAGATAGTCAACAATTGGGTTATTTACTTCACCTGACTGAAACTTTTTCATCACACAATGTCTGATTTGTAAGTATTTCCAAAAGTCTCCTGTCTCTTCCAATTTGTACTTATGGACTAATTCAGTGAATGACATAAATATACCATCTTTATAAAGGTCACTAATTGTATATATTCCACCGTCTAGCCACCTTTTCCAAAACACTCTCTGCTTCCCTATTTGTACTTCTGGATTGTACCAAAGTGAGGCATAAGGCTGTTTATAATGTGAGAGTTTGTGCATTTTATGAACCTTTGCCCAGACCTCACAAGAGTGCTTAACAATGGGATTGATCTCCTTTACTTTATCCTTCCAATGTTGGGATATCACATTTACAGGATGAAATGGTGTAGCAAGAGTCTTCTATAGAGACCCACTCCAAGCCTGACCCCGTTCCTTTCCAATGGTTGGCAATCTTAGCCATTTCAAATGACAGACTATACAGTCTAACGTCAGGCAGGCCAAGCCCTCCTTTATCTTTGGGCGCCCACATTTTACTCATTTTAAATCTGGGCTTCCTCCCTGCCCAGAGAAAGTCCCTAATGTGATTATCATATTGTTTAAAAATGTGATCAGATGTGTTAAGTGGCAGCATCATAGATATGTAGTTAAATTGTGGCGCTATTACCATTTTAATAACATTAACTTTACCCCACAGACTAAGATTTAGTTTTCCCCATTTACCTAGATTTGTTTTGATTTTTTGAAGAAGTGGTTCAAAGTTCAGAATTGTAATCTCACTGAGATCTGGGCATAATTTGATGCCCAAATATATCATGCCCTTTGGAACCCATTTGAAGTTGTATTGTGTCACTACTTGCGGGTGACAGTATTTAGATATTGGCATCGCTTCCGACTTAGTCCAGTTGATTTTATAATCTGATAGCTTGGAGTATTTACCAATGGTATTCATTAGTGAAGGTAAGGAATTTTGAGGATCACTAGTCAGAAAGAGAATATCATCCGCATACAGCATTAGTTTATGCTCACTTCCACCACCCTCTACTCCTTTGATGTCAGGGTTTTCTCTTATGGCCACTGCCAAAGGTTCCAGTGCAATTGTAAATAATAGAGGCGAAAGGGGACAACCCTGGCGCGTTCCTCTGGAAAGATTAAAGAATGACGAAGTTAAACCATTTGTCATGACTGCAGCTTTGGGATTGCTGTACATTATTTTTATCCACTTATCAAAACCAGGACCAAAACCAAACCTTGACAGGGCCGAGTGTAAGAAATCCCACTCAACCCTGTCAAAGGCCTTCTCAGCATCCAATGAGATGGCAGTCACTGGTACTGTACTGGAAGAGTGTGATAAATGTATAAGCCTTCTTAGATTGTCGGTAGAAGATCTGCCTTTTATAAAGCCCACCTGGTCTGTGTGGATAATGTATGGTAAAACCGTTTCAAGCCTTAGGGCCAACACTTTGGCCAGTATTTTACTGTCAACATTAATGAGGCTAATTGGTCTAAAATGAGCAGGATCCATATGATCTCTACCTTTCTTAGGAATCAGCGAAATAAGAGCTTCATTAAGAGATGATGGCAATGTACCAGTTTCAAAAGCCTCATGAAATACCTTTGTCAATATTGGAGTAATTGTATCTATATATTCTTTATAGTACTCTACTGGGAACCCATCAGTTCCAGGCGACTTCCCTGTTTTCATAGCCCTAATAGCGTTTTTCACCTCTTCCTGGGTTACTGGCTTATCAAGAAAATCTGTCTGCTCAGCAGATAAAATTGGGAGGTTGATATTTGTGAAAAAGTCCCGCACTGCTGGTTCATTTGGAGTAATAGATGATCTATACAGACCCTCATAGAATTCCTTAAAGACATCATTAATTTCCTTAGATGATGTAACAAGAGAACCCCCTGCTCTTATTGCTGGAATTGTGTGAGCAAAGTTTTGTTCTTTGAGCTGTCTGGCCAAGAGTCTACCAGTCTTCTCCCCCTGACTCATAAAATGTTGTCTTAAGTCTAAACAAGGCATGTTCTGCTTTTTTATTAAAAATGTCATGAATTTGAAATTTAAATTTGCAAATATTTTTAAATAAGCTGTCAGAATAATGGTTGGCCAAATATTTTTCCATGTCATGTAATTCTACTTCCAATTTCTGAATTTTATTAATATGTTCTTTTTTTCCTTCTAGAAGTTTGTGCAATAAGTTTGCCTCTAATGCAGGCTTTAGATGCCTCCCAAACCATCGCAACGCTATCTGTGCTTCCCAGATTGATCTCAAAAAATGAGGATAGGTCTTCTTTAGTAAATCCTTTAGAAAATACTTCGTCTTGCAATAGGGACGTATTCATTCTCCATCTGCCCCGTCTAAGTTTATCTGAGTGGATATTCGCACATAGTTCAACAGGTGCATGATCTGACAGGGAAATAGCATTAATATTACTATCAATAACCGCATTAATCAGGCTCTGGGAGATCAAGACAAAGTCTATTCTTGAGTGAGATTTGTGGCAATGCGAGTAGAATGTGTATTCTCGTTTACTTGGATTAACCAACCGCCATACATCAATCAAACCATTGTCTTCAATAAGCATGTGAATGGCACCTCTATCCTTTGGTGTTGAAGTTCCTAAAAATCTACTTTTATCAAGGGTCCCATCTAAGACCTGATTGAAATCACCTGCCAAAATAATTTGTCCTTGCGAATTTCCCAGTATAGTGTTAACCTCATGAAAAAAGGAGGGATCTCCTTTGTTAGGAGCATAGATGTTGCACAATGTTAATTCCATACCATTTATGATGGCTTCAAGACAAATGATTCTTCCGTTCATATCCTTAAATTCCCTTGACACTGAAAAATTCAACCTTTTATGGACCAAAATAAGAACCCCGTTTTTCTTGCTTGAGAAGGAGCTATAATAAACCTGTCCAACCCAGTCTCTTTTAAATTTCTTAGCTTCCTCATCCATTAAGTGTGATTCTTGAATGAATGCTATGTCAGCTTGTTTATGTTTAAGATATAAAAGTACTTTTTTCCTCTTCACAGGATTCCCACAACCATTAATATTCCAGGATACTATTTTAACACAAACATTATTTGCCATTCAAACCAAAAGAAAGTAAAAGTGTTGTAAGTATAGGGTATATAAAGAACTGAACCACTTTGTCTGACTTGTCTGAAACAGTATTCATAAGTTTTTGTACCATTGCTGAGCCTATTCCAAATGTATTTTTTAAGTGAACATACATGACCAAACTGGTCAACATAAACATTCCCTCTACAACAGAGGAGAAAACACAAAAAGTCTCCAACAACTAACTGGAGACTTGGACTGAGGAAAAACAAAAAACAAAATCTGCCTAGGTCCGTGGGTTGTCCGGTTCGCCCACTAAGTCCCCAGATAGCTACACAAGTATTATCCAACCCCACCATGCCTCTCTCAAACTCTCCACATAAATCAGCCTATAGCTAGAGTTTTGCTCCGAACCTTTAATCTCCGTCTGTCATGTGCTGCTCAATGAATTTAACAGCCTCTGACGCATCTTCAAATTTTCGGTTCTTCCCCTTCAGAGTGAAACGGAGCGTCGCTGGGAAGGCTAGTCTGAACTTCACATTCTTGTCACGAAGCAGATGTTTTGCTGCAGTGAAAGTTTTCCTCCTCTCAGCTAGCTCCTTGGTCATGTCAGGGAAAAGGGAAAGATGACATCCATTCCATTCAGCTCCACCTTTTTCTCTCGCGACTTTAAGCACTTTGTCTCTCGCGGATGAGCGCAGAAATCTTATCATTATCAGTCTCGGGGGGTTGATCCTCATTCGGACGAGATCCAGGAGATCGGTGTGCTCTTTCGACCTCGAACTCGTTATCAGTGTCCAAACCGAGGCCCTCTGACAACAGTTTTTCTATGCATGCAGTCATGTTGTCCCCCTCAATTCCCTCTTTCAGTCCTAGCAACCTGACATTATTGCGGCGGCTTCTATTTTCCAAATCTTCCAAACGATTCCATACAGTCTCTATGCGCTTACTTTGTAGATCGCGGTCGTTTACCAGTTGATGACTGGTGTCCTCCATGTCTGAAATTCGGCCTTCCGCTTCTGTCAGTCGCTCTTGCATAGCATTTACTGTATTTTTCAATTCTGCTGTAGTCTCTTTAATCGTTGACACATCGGATGCCACTGTGTGAAGCGTCGTGCTCATTTTAGTCACCTCAGCGAAGAGATTTTCCAAGCTAGCAGTCTGCGGTGGTTGTCGTTTTGGGCTAGCATTCGCCTGGCTCCATAGCAGCACTCTTTGCTCTCGTATTCTTGAAGTATTTTGAAGATGTAGCCATATTCCAGCAGATTAATTGTCTCACGTAGTTGAGGGTTCGGTAATAAGATATTTAACTTTGAAATAGTATGGATAAATGATCGGATTAATTGGATTTAGTTAGCGGGGTTTAGGACAACTTCTACTGAGCAGCCATCTTACTCGACATCCCACGTGACTCTCTCCCCTCAGTTTATTCTTAAGTTTAGCCACAGCTAATGGTCTCTTCTATCAAATAACAATACAGATAAACGTTGTGCATGGCTGGCATCCAACATGTGGTTAGCAAGCCACAGTATAGTACATTACACATAAAAGCATGTGTTATAGAGGTGGGAATCACAAGGTACCTCACAATACCACACACGATGCATGGCTCACGATCCCGATAATATCCCGATACAGCAATTCTGCCACAAAATAATGATAAATCACAATAAACGTTCTAACTATGAATGCAAAATGGCTGTGAAAAGTTAAGATCAGGTTTTCTCTCTTTATTCACAGCTAGTCCAAGCACAATTATGTAGCAAAGGTTTTTTAGTGTGTAAACTAAAATGACATAGAACAACTATGAGTCCAGACATATGGCTGGGGCAGCTGTTATTTTCCTCAAACTGCTGTCCTCCATTTTGTTGAAAACCTCTTCCTCTTTGACTAGTTACCTTACTGTATATTCAAGTTTCCCTCGTTCATGTGTTTCCCTCGTTCATAATGTATATTGCCGTATCAATATTTTGTCCCACCCCTAATGTAATATGTAGGACATTTATGTTCAGTTTGCAATCAAAAATAACATTTTGTTGAACTAGTCAATTAAGTTTAGTCAACATTAATAACTAGCAATTCACAATGTCTAAAATCCAAATTGGGCGCCAGTGTGTATGCTAATGTTACCTAAAAAATCCACTCTGTGTACTCAAAAACCTTTTTTTTGCTCGAGTTTTTGTGCCAGCAAAAGTGTCTCTTCAGTCCTATGCTAACAAGAGGGTCAATCACAGCGCCCTCTCTAAGCTCTCTCCAGTTTATGAAATGCATTTAGAGTGGATTTGCATTATTTATTAGCTTGCCTATGCCCTTCAATTTCTGCTTGAGCTGTTAATACCTGGTATTAACAGCACGTTGCACCGCCAGTGACTCTTCCTACAAACAGGTCCCACGGCTCTAAAAGGGCTTCTCTGTTACCACCACTGATTATTATGAGGCTGTTTACTTCTTTCTCTGAATACTTTATCTCTCTCCTCGCTCATTAGTATAGACCGACCAACACATACAGTAGTTACCGCTGACTACTTGCAGTTCCTGTCACCGATTCACACAAGAACGCCACAAAAAAAAAAAAAATTTCAAACAGTAGAACATTTTAAAATACATGTGCATGTGAATATAAAAACTAAATATCTGTTTTTCCTTGTTGAGTTGAATATACGTGACTTGAGTAGGAATCTAGGAGCAGGGCTTGATAGATAGATAGACATCACATTCTGCATCCCTCCAGGTGTGTTTCTGGAATAAAGGACTCCTATATTAGGTCAAATGGATCAACCGTTTTAGATGAGGACTATTAGGAAGAGTACCTTCTTCTGTTTATGTTAATTTATAGCACAGTTCTGGTCTAATGGCTCATATTCTGATTAAGGTCTTACTCAGGTTAAGCCGCTTACTTACATGCATTTTCATATCCTGACTAAATATATCTCTGAATATACTGAAATATATCTGAAATAATAAAATCATTCGAGATCTACTACTTACAAAGGCTGGAGAAACATGATACGGTTTCTTGAGCTCTAATATTTAGGTTTGTAATAAGTGGGATGTGTTGACCTAATCCCACTTATTACAAACCTAAAGTGAGTAAGAATGAGCAGATTTTGAACTCATATATTTGACATTTTGTTATTAACTGTTTAATTTTATCAATAAACTGGTGGGTAATGCGATCACGTACATTGGATGAGGTAATCCTGACCATTCACTACTTCACTATAATTTGCTTCTCTCTTGACCATAGTGAATTAATTATTTGTAATATAAATATCAATCTTACATGCCCCTAATAATGATGGAATATGCATTTATGCTTTCATTTTTTGTTAAGTTGTACTCTTTGAATGGCGCTGCTATAGCAACACATTGTTATGTTTGGGGACATATTAGTCTCGCTTTGCCAGACCTTCCTCCACAGGAGGAGAGTCTGACTAGTCCAAACAGCATTTAGGGATGGGAGAAAAACATGCTCTGGTTTATTGGCATTTCCTTAAATCAATCACAATTGTTTCGGGCGGCGCTAAGCATCGGACAGAGCCCCGGTACCTCGTGAAGGAACTTGTTTTGGTGGAACATACGTTCAAAGTTTGTTTTAGTCGTGCAACAGAAAACTCAGATTGGACAGATCTCTAGTTAGTCTAGCTAGCTGTCTGGATTTACCCTGCAGAGATCTGAGTTTAAAATTCCAACACAAAGAAATGGGGACGGACATCCAGGTGAAAAGAGCGTGATCCGGTGGAATTTCCAGCAGCACCAGAGCAATCCCAGAAGTGTAACATCATGTATGTAGATTAAGGACATATTAGAACCTTTACCTGTCCACTCTTACTCCTAATTTCCCACCAACTGCAGAACGTCTGTAGATCCGCTCTGGAATGGCGGCAGAGTCATTAGGTTTCCATTAAAGACAAGGTGTGTATTTGCACTGAATGCGCAGCAGCTGCGTTCCAACTCCGTCCCAGCTCCGGTGATCCCCTGCCCTCCCGAGCAGATATGCAGAGCTTCTATTTTTGCTAGACGCCGGAGAGCTCCGCAGCAATTCAGCACACGGCAGATACAAATAAAACATCCGGTTAATTTTCAAAATAAAATAGACCATGCTCAGCTCACGGCTGATTATATTTCCCTGCACTACACGTTGAAAACACAGCACAGAGTTGTTCCCCCTCTATTCCTATGGATGGAAACAAACTGTTGTTTTGTGGTTTTATACTACATAAATTTGCAAGAGCTTGTGGGTCCTCGAAACTTCAGCTGTCAGTCATGGCCGCCGCAGTTTCGCAACAAATCTGGACCTGGTGGGTGTTGAAGGACGGCGGAGCACGGTCCGTCACGCAGCGGAGCCGATCCGCAGCCGTTCTGCACCCGGTGAAATTAGGAGTTAGGGTGAACCCGTGTCTCCCTTTCATTCCTCCTCCTTTTTTCTGTTTCTAATATATCTTTCTCTTATACTCTGTTTTTTCCTTTCTTCATCCCCTCCCCCTTTCCTCCTATTCTCCCTTCCCTCAGGTGCTGACTGGCTATCTTTAGGAAATGTTCCCTCGCTGCCTCACTGTCTCACTGTCGGTGTAATTGATATATTATAGGTTTTCAGATTTAGGATGATTCATTTGCATATAATAGGCTGATAACTGATGTAAAAATGAAAGCCTAGAGCCATGCCCAGGAAGGATGAGGCTTGTGAGACTAATGACCGTTTAAATAATGCACAATAAATGATATTTTCCAGCCAGATCAAAACCTCCAGAGCTCTGTAGCGAGCAAAAGGAGAATACACAGGAAATCCTCAGTTTGACTCAACCTCGGAACAAAATCCCAATTCTTCAAAGAACGTCGACAAGTTCTTAACTCCTTTAACCACAGGATCTCTGACTCCAAGTGCTGGAAGATTCAACCCAAGTATTTTTAAAACTACCAAAACTAAGAGTTAGTTTTAAGATCAAAAAGAATTCATTCACTGATGAAAATCAACTATTACTCTGTGAACCCAATGAACCCGAACATGACTGAAGGCTGCTGCAAGTAATTTGATGATAAGGCAACCCCTTGATGTGTTAGTGGTTTTATTTCTGGCCTACATCAGCTGTCACAGGCGTGCTACTTGACACTATGTTTGTTATGCTGCCAGTTTGTATTTTAGTTTCAACTTCAATTAACCAGAAAATAATATTTGAACTTAAGTTTGCCAGATTCTTCTTACAAAACGGTGGCGCCTCATGCTCGGTCGCCCACTGTTCATATTAGACTTTGTAAATTAAATATAATTAGACAAAACAAAGTTTAACAATCACTGCTCACTGCATTACAGCACTAAGGCATGCCATGTTGTAGCACTGCTTGCATGATTTTTGTGACATTGCACTTAATAACCACCAACCATCCAACAGTGAGGAGTGTGTGTAATGTTAATGTTAATACTCTGAGACAGACATACTCCTTTACTTTGCTTAACCCTGACTCACATGGTGAATTGTTCTTTACTGTAAGGTAGCCTGAAAAAACAGCAAAAGACAGCACTTTTGTCACAATACGATATTACGATATCCAAAATTTAAGATGATATCTAGCCTATAATATAATATTGATATATTGCCCATCCCTACTCCCAAGTTATCAGATTTGGCACCTTGGTCAGTGGCCCTCAATGGTTGATACCGACGCAAGGCACTCTTTTAGCATCTGTTTGAGACGCATGCAGGCTTTTAGAGCCACTGCCAGACTGTGACGCTGTACAATGACGTAGTTTCAAAAGCGACAAATCCTGTGTAGGAAGAATTCAATATGATATATAGTGTCAAATCATAACAGACGTTATCTCGAGACACTTTCCAGATAGAGTAGGTCTAGACCCCACTTTCTATTACCCTGTGGGAGGCTTTGCCACTTTTACTGCCCTGAGTGTGAGGGAGTTTTCCTACCCTCTTCTCAAACACTTGATATCCCTTTTCCATTCAAAGCGTCTCTTCAGTCCTTTTGGTCTTGGGCTCCCAGTGGGCTGCTCCAGAGAAAGCCCTGGTTCATGTTGCCTAGGTGAATGCAGTGGTTTGCACGCATGGCAGACACATGAAACATAATTCTTTGTTCAGACTATCAATAGCTCCCCGGCAGAATAATGCCTGCGTTTCCTCAAAACAGCCTTAAAGGGTATTAAAAAGTCTTACATTTCATTTGCCAAGGCGTTGATTGTTTATTCTCTCCTGTAGACAGTTTCAGTTGTTTTTTGAATGTGACGGAGGGCTGTTGGGAGACAGTGGATTGTGCTGCCGGAGGCTGTTCAATCTTTTTTTTTGTGGAGGTTCAGTCAGCACCGTCAGACCCGCATCGAACACTATATCATACCAGAATGTACAAGATGTCAATTTTAGCAGAACCTCAAATGAACTTAATTGAGTGAATCCTTTTTTATTGGTCCCTTCATCCTTCAGTTTTCTGCCACTTATCCAGGACTACAATAGGTCATGTTAATTAAATTAGCAGTTTTTGCTCTATATTGCTGGGAAATACTAAAAAAATAACATTATTCAAGGACATATCATCCCTACTGGTTTTCCATCATACTTACTCTGGCATGACCGTGAAACAAGTAATCAATTTCCTTTCATGTGATTTTAAAAATGGTCTTGGTCTAGAACCTGACTGATAAAGGATTTTTAAGGCTGATAGCGATACAAATGTTTATTTAAAAATCCGATATTCCAATATATCTGCCAATATATATATTTTTTTAAATCCAGAAACATGTAACAAAACAAACAGATTTCCCTAACATTAGTTATTTGTAGTTATTTATGATATTTATAAGAATTTGTTTTATTGTCACATCAGAACAGAGGAACATCAAAATATATTAAGGTGCTAATAAATAAAATGTATAAAAATACAAACTTAAGATATGAAGCTTAAAGTCCTTTGAACAAAAACACGATAAGTAAAAAATATAATAATAATAATCAGAGTCTCTGGACAAACCATGCAACGCCAACAATCATAACATGGTTGACCGTCCGTTTTTATTTTATTTTTTAAATATTCATTTATCAGAATCAATTGTTATTATGAATGATTCTGATGAATGAATATTTTGGCCATTATAAATGCTGATACCGATAATTCGTGAAACGCCTATTCGATAATATTGGCCCTCTGATATATCGGTCGGTCTCTAGTCTTAAGTAAAGTTGGTGAACCCTGCAGAACCCCTGTTTTAGCAATCGATGCAAGCAGAAGGAAGCTACTAGCCATTGCTACATTATGCTGCAGACAATTTCCCAAACAAATACACTGTATGCATTCAGCATGTAGGCCTGTACATTTTAAAATAAACCATGCCAAGACTCGCTCGGTGAATATCATTGTTCACTTGATCTTGACACTCTCAGTAGATTAGCACAACGCTGCAAGGTGCACCAGATGTTCTTCTTTGAGCCTTTAGTGTATTAGATGCAGTGCTTGAATAAATGATGTCACACTATGCCACAGCAAAAGTTGTATGACGGTAGTTGTATGACCCTCCCCTCCCCTCCCTTCCCCCATACATCTACAGCTAACAAAATGTGAGAATGATTTATTGAGGTAAATACTCAACACGTCAGGGGTTTAATTACTATGGGGCTGTTTTATTGTTGAGCTAAGAAATTTTGCTTCCTCTCTTCTCTTGCCTTTTTGACTGAAGCAGCAAACCGAGAGGAAACTGTAATTAGTTTGTACACATTGTGCAAAAATACACCAGGAGGAGACATGATATATAGTGTTATTTCACTTTGAATGTAGGGCTGCAGGTTTACAATGTGGTGTGATTGGAAGTTAAATGCTGATACTTCAGATCAGCTAACAGCAGTTCAGACCAAGAATCGTCCATCAGTAATTTAATCAGCAAAGGCCTATATGTCAGAAATGGATTACATAAACAGACTAAAAATGAAGAGCAGCATAGGCAGTAGGGCTGCACGATTAATAATTTTAATCACGATCACGATTTTGGCTTCCCACGATCAAATTTGCGTGATCGAGCAATATTTTAAATGCGTCATTTCATAGAATGCTCGGGTTTCTTTTGCAAAGCCAATCTACCGCTCCCTAAACACAGAAGAAGTTATTGAATGCAACTAACTTCAGTTTGTAGAGTAATAGCGTGTGAGACCGAGCCTGCTGGACCTGCGCGAAAGATGTGACCCATGGCCAGAATATCATAGTTCATAAAAATGCAGCGCAGTGACGATACAGACATTTCATACACACGACGTGTGTAACTCTGCTGCCCCGCCATTCGACCCGTGCTAATACCCGTCATAATGAGTCAACCGTCTCACTGTGAGTACGTCCATTGCCCTCCCTCTCTCTCTCTAGCTCTTTTAATCAGTTATTGTTGAAAACAAGTGAAGGAGCTGTCTCAGAGATGCATAAAAAAAAACACACACACATATATATATATATATATATATATATATATATATATATATATATATATATATATATATATATATATATATATATCCTACGCTATTTATTTCGGATAATAGCACAAAAAATGTTTTGCAGCTGTATGTACTGTATATAACATACAACTTCAACATAAGAAGAATGTAGCATAATATGGTTGTGACAGCAGTTATAAATACCTTTTGTGACAATAACATTTTTTGGTTAAAATCAACAAATAATTGTGATAATTAATTGTGATCTCAATATTGATCAAAATAATTGTGATCATCATTTGGGCCATAATTGTGCAGCCCTAATTTGCAGATACATAACTAAGCTAATATATTGGTCCACTGTCATATTTGTCCCCCTCCATCCTGATAGGGTGCTGCTGTGTGTGATGAATCCCTCCACGTGTGTTAGTATTTCCTACTACTCCATTTCTTTTTCAGCTCATGTGTTGCGTATCAGTTGCCCCTGTGGTTTCCTGACTCTTAATTCTCGTCTCCGTCTGTGGCTTGCGGCTCTCTATGGCTGCAGGTTTTTGTTGTGATGCCTATGCGGTGGCTGTCTTTCCCCCCAAGTGGCAGATAAAATTCTGGCTGACACAGAGGGATGACACAGGACGGTTATCGGACTCAGAACAGGCAGCCTCGACACACCGCTTTCCCGTGGTCTGCTTGGCCACATCGGTAATTGGCTTCTTCTTCCTCTGCTTCATCTTCTTCTGCATGCCTGCTGCCCACTGACGAGTGCTTGTCACTATCTGTCTTTTTCTTTCATTCTCACCACCTCTTTCTTGCTCATCTCAACTACGGTGAAATTGAAAGTTTGTAGGATTAAAACTTGAAATGCTGCTGCTAAATATCCTCTACACTTGGTTGCTCAGTATTTGGAAAAAAAAGCTGAGGCAGCGTGGGAAATAAGGCCAGCGGTAAAGATGATGATGATGTCAAAAGGAAATATTTTCACTGCCGGCTGCTGGCATCCAAATGTGAAAGCTCTGTCTAGGGATGGAAAGCCGTCATGTGGCTTCCTTTTAAACCTGTTGAAGTACTCTGAAAGAAAACTTTGCCCGACTGGTGACCTCGCCAGTATTGAGCTTACTGTAAATTCTCAAATATTCGCCAGGAATTTGATTTACCTCAACTGCTTTCCTTTTCTCTCATCTGATTCCATTTTATTTGGATGATACTACTATAAGCTCTCAACACTTCCTTCGTCTTGAACTAGCTGTCATGCTCATTTTCACAGCACTCATGTCGACTGTACGACATCAGAGACATGTCATCCCGGCTAGCTGGGGGCTCATAGTCCTTCTTCTCTAGCCATAATCATCTCATCTCAGTCACTCATTATCTCTAGTTGTCTCCATTTTACAGCTGCAGCCACTGATGAAACTACTTTAAAAACCCTGGCAGCATAGCAGCTCAAAGTAGAGCACAAAACAGTTGGTGATTATTAAAATAATCACCAACTGTTTCGGTGATAAAATGGTTTGAGTCATTTTTAATATATATATGTGTGTTATGTGTATATGTGTTCAATTCAATGTGAATATGCTCTTTCTCCTCTGGGACAGTAAAATGAATATCTTTGAGTTGTGGACAAACGAGACGTTTGAGGACGTCGTCTTGGGCTTTGAACACGTATCCACAGTTTCCTCAATTTTCTGTCATTTTATAGAACAAACTACTAATTGATTAATTGTAAAACTATAAACGGATTAATTGACAATGGAAATAAACGCTGGTTGCCGAGCTCAAAGGACGTCATTCTTTTGAAATATCCTAAAATATGTAAAACCAGTTGAGGTGATCGTAATCATCCTCCTTGGAACAACAATCCTTTTTAACACAGATGTGGAGAATAACTTTGGAAATATTAAGAAACCAATTACAAGTATAAGACATGGGGATTAGATTGGCAGACCTTGCACGGCAGCTGGATTGTCGCGCTATTGATCTCACAGGATGATATATCAAATGAAGATCCATCTCGTCAGACTCCAGTTGAATGCGTTTGCGTGGGAACGGCAGCGGACCGAACCAATCGGCGTGCGGTGAGGAGCTACTGGCAGCGACGGCTGTGCTTCAGGTTTCTAGTACCTGCCCTTCAGATAGTTCTGTGAACACCTAACTTGAATGTCCGTTGTTAGACTCATTCTTCTGTTCTTCATTACTAAGGAAGTATTACACTTTCATCATGTTTAGTTTTTTTTAAAGAGTAGTGTGAGAGAGGTTTGGAGGTGGGTAGAGCAATCAAGCAATAATAACTACAATAAAATCCCAAGAATAAACATCTGCAGGAACTTAAAATCTTAAATCTAAGATGGCAACTGGAATGAATTAGTGACTTAAAATGAAATCCTTAAAAAGAGAAGCTTAGAGCAGCAGATTAGTGAGTATGCCCACAGATATCAAAAAGGGACGGCCAATATTTTAATATCGGCCTTAATAGGAGAACTAATGCCATCTATACGTACTGTAATTAAAAATGATCCAAAATAAAAATTTAAATCTTTGACTAACATAGGATATTGCTTTGGCTTTTTTCATTGTACAAGCCTTTTCTAATAAACCCAGAAGTTGGCAATAACTTGTAGTTTCTGTCTTTGCACATGTTAGCCTGCTTGTCTTTGCGTTACCACATACTGTAGTTCCCCGATTGCCTGTTAAAGTCAAGCAAGCGAGAGGCTGCCGATCTCTCGGAGCGATGCTGGGAGGTGCACCCATGGCACGGGTGCCTCTCGGTGCCTTTGCTGTTCTTCAACAGTGGATATGGTGGGGGGGTTGTTGTCTTGGCTTTCCCTAGGCACATCTTCATGCTGAGATGAACTGACATGCTGTCCTGGAGCAGCCGTCGGAGGAAGCGAGAGGGAGAAAGCGAGGGAATCTGCACTTGGCAGGGCTAATCCAGACTTGAGGATGTGCTGTTCCAGGTTGCTATCTTTAACCGGGGGCTCCAACTCCCACAGAGCAGAATGCAAGACTTTGATTGGGCCGCCCACACTGGTGCAGTGTTTTTGGCCAGAGCTGGAGGCTTAGTTGTATCATAGTTGTTGTTGTGCACTTTTTTACTTGAGGCCAGAGTGGAACAACCAATAGAAGGTTGTGACCCTGAGAATCGCCCTGGGCTCAGATAAGCATAGACTTTGGCTTGCCTGCACTCTCTCTGCTCCACAAGGAGCACGGATACCTCAAGGAGATGTTGCTGTAAAGAGAAAAAATACCCAAAATATCAAACAGAAAAACAGTGGACTGGCTCACCACTTCATATTCTAGAAATGGTCTCTAAATGCTCCTCACAAAACCAATTGAGTTTAATTTCTTAACTATGGTTTGGATGCATCTGAGCTGGGCAGTTTTAATTGGACGTGGAACATTCCCTCCTGATTAGACCAATTTGGAGTTGGCGGAGAGGTTTGCACTTTTCTCCACAGTTGGATTTGAAACTTCCTGGCCATCAGCAAGGGTAAAGTCTTCTAGAGCAATGCCAAAGGGAGATGGGGAGAGTTTATTTTCCTAAACAGGCGGATAATTAATTGGACAAGAGAGGATTGTGTAATCCTGTTTTTCCCGGGCCATAACCACCCTCATCCTGGGACACAGGCACTTCAAAAGACTGGCCGAAAAGACCTGACAGAGACTAAACCAAGTCCACATCTGAACAATACGTCGCCCCCACCCCCTCTCCTAAGCTCTGGATCTATCTCCTTTCAGTTTCTCTGGTTCACACTAAAATACTCTAAAGATGGAGAAAATGAGAGCGATAAAGTAATTAAAAGTCTGGAAAGTTTCTCTCGGCACTGCACAGTGAATACGTTTTTTTGCCTTCAAGTGGTCTTTGAATGCTGCATTAGCCGTATCTTTAAAGGAGTTGTAATGAATTATTATTTAATTTGTGCAAGTCCTCATTTTCTTTTGTTCTCCCTTTTCATGTTATCACGCCTCTCCTACAACAATAGGGAAAATGTCCACGAAAAAAATAGGATAGCGTCTGTTACAGGTATAGTCGGAGAAAGAAATCATCAGGTGCGTGTGTGTGTGTGTGTGTGTGTGTGTGTGTGTGTGTGTGTGTGCAGGATTATTAGATTGTGTAGTGAATTTGACTTTCAAGAGACTTTTTTGTCTTTAAAAAGCATTATGTTGAAACTTTCTTTGGAATAAAATTGGTCACACTTCATCATATTTAGCAGCACTGGAACATTGTGGCCACTGTGACTTCAGTTGGAGATTATTTGTCTTTCTCTTAAAGCGTATATTGTTCCAACCCTACAAGGTTAAACTTGTTTGTCTGACAGGTTGTCCAAACACATGTAAAGGCAAATATACTCCAAATGGCCACTAGGGCTGGGTTTAAAAAACAAAAAGAATTCCTATTCAAATCGATATAGCTCGACCGATATATTGGCGGGCCAATATCATTGGCTGATATTAGGCATTTCCCGATCTATTGGTATTGGCATTTAATGTATAATGGCCGATTTGAAAAAAATAAAAAATCATTCATCAGAATCATTAAAAATGACAAATAGATGATTCTGATAAATTAATATTTAAGAAATAAACCATGTTATGAGTGTTGGCATAGTCTGTCCACCAGAGGGCGCTCTACAGCGTCCCTGTTGGCAACGCTGATTTTTATTTGTTAATGTGTTTTTGTTCAAGGGACTTTAAGTTCCATATCTTAAGTTTGCATTTTTATATATTTTATATATCAGAACTTTAATATATTTTGATGTTCCTCTGTTTTGTGACAATAAAACAAATTATTATCATATTATTTTAGTGAGAACTCATATATAACTACAAATAATAATGTTAGGGAAATCTGTTTATGTTCTGCAACACGTTTCTGGATTTTTTTTTTTTTATATATCGGCCTATATCTCGGCATATCAGATTTTTATATAACCAAATAATTGTATTGGTATCTGCCTTAAAAATCCTTTATCGGTCGGGCTCTACACTGTATGTGTTTTAAGAAGTAGAAGTAGAAAAACAAACCATAAAACCAAAGCAGTCTTAAACTGATCCAAAATCTTCTGTTTCCAGAAGATTGAAATGATCCGGCTTTTGTTTTTCTTTCTCAGCTCAGCAGTGGCAGCAGTTTTTCATCTCTGGATTTTGAGCTTTGTCGTTGTTCAGGTGGCAGAACATGGCTGTGATTAATAGAGTCTATAATGCGCTGAGCGCATACACTGTATACCGCCTTCCTTCGGCACACACTGTCATCAATAAAGAGAGAGCAAAATAATACATGTAAGCAGCGAGTGGATGGATAGGTTCCATAGTGGGGAGAAATAAACAAGATGCTGCTTCATTGGTTTAACCCACTGCCAGTGTCAAACAAATACATCAGTATATGTATTCATTATGAAATAAATGTGTCTTTTCTTTAGGACTGTCTTGATTTAGCCTTATTGTCGGGATTGTCATATAAGTGAATTACCCACCAGGACTTTTCCAGTCCACTGTTGCAGACTATTTTCCAATATCGGAATGAAATCCTGAGAGTCTTGCTAGAGTTGGGGCGCTCCCGTCGTCTCCATCATTTGGTGTAAGGTGGTCATTAAACTCAGTCCCAGTCAGTCTTTTCCTCGTCTGTTTGATATTATCCTAAGTTTTAATTCCTTGGTAGTTAAGTTAATTCATGTGAACATTGTCAACAACCAATGTGTGCGCTAAAACCAGTGTTGTTTATGGTTGGTAGTTTTTCAGGTGAGGGAAGAGTTTGGTTGTATGGCTTCTTATGCGCTGTCCCACCATACGGCACGTTTTGCACAGTGCTTTAGCTCGAGCAACATCTGTTGGCTTAAAGCCAAAGTTCTTCCACTCTGGCGGATTAGTTTTGGCTACAAACGTTTCTGCTTCAACCTCCATAGTTTCGTCGTCTCCCTGAGCCACACTCATTACTTTTCTGTCTCTTCTTTCCTTTCGCTCCACACACTTGCTTCGCAGTTCACTCTCTCTCTTTCTGTCATTTTGCTTCTCACTAACGCTGTCCAGGTGCCCACATGTGACAGGGCAACTGGCCAATAAAATACGTGGGCTCTAAACTGATCACAACACACAGCCACCGGCACATCTCTTTAAAATATAACATTCCCTTCGGGACATTTTTTCGACATGATATTGCATGTGATATTGCAAAATCAATATTGAATTGATATATTTGTGGTAGAGTCCTAACGTGCATTGCAAATGAGCTTCGGCTATAAATGCTGTGATATGTGGCATAGGTCTATGCTACATATTTGTAGCCTATACAAATACACGTAAATACAGTTTCCTCATAACATGCAGCACTACCGTTTAGCATGTACCACTTTCCAGGGTGAGTTATATTCATATTACAAGTTATCTTACCGTTTACCTTCATACCACAGCGTGGGGATACCATAGCAGCTGTGCATGTGTCTCACAGTTACTGTGTTATGTATTAGATCTTGTTGTCCCCTCCCACTCGTTGTGCTGTTGAGGAGTTGGGCTTGTTTTTAGAGCTTTTTGGGTGGGATGTTGTGAGAAGATCTCATTAATTTCAAGGTGCCCTGGTTCCTCAGTAAGGGAACAGCGGAACGTTTTCCACCTTACAGGGAAAGAGGGAGGATCCACAGAAAGAGTATTCCTGGTAACCACCAAAGGGCTTTTAGGTGAAAAAACACAACTCTATTTGGCTCATCATTGGTGTGGAATAGGAAAATATTATCCTGTCACTTCAAATTGAGATGCTTTACATTTTTCCATATTAACCCAAATTAATTTACATTTTCTAAGGTTTTTAGTAGTCAAGCTGCAAAAAGTAAGGGACTAATTGAAACTCAAGCTTGTCTCTGAAACATCTGTATTTCAGGCAGAGGTTGATACAGGTTGAAGGAAGAGAAAACCGAAGTCAGAGAGGAGAAAAGGGGGGGACAAAGTGAGATGAGATCATGCAACAGTTTATTATGCAGATGAGGAGAGTCAGTGACTCCTAAACTGTCTGAGCGTTTCCTAATTCATCACTGTCGCTTTGCGTGTGTGTGTGTGTGTGTGTGTGTGTGTGTGTTAGTTACGGTACAGCAAAACCACCGCCTCTGATTGATCACCCTTTTGCAGACTACGGGAGAACATTCCTAGGGCCATGTGCACCCACGGGTGCCTCAGAGCCTTGATTAAGGAACAGACGACCCCAGAAATGAGTGCCACCAGAGGCTTCATCGTCTCACGCATTGTTCTTTCCCTTTCATTGTCTCTCTCAATCTTTGGATTTCTTTCTATCCGCCCCCTCATTCACCCATCTGCACATTTCTTCCTTTCTTTTTCAACTGCTCTCTTCTCTGGTCCAGCCACAGTTTTTTACTCCCCTCCATACTTTTCTCTTCTGTCCAGTCTTCATTTTCCTATTTCTTTTCCTATTTCCCCCTGTACTGCTAAGTTTATCCAGTCAGGGACTTTTGTGTTCTTTAGTTTGTTAAGTGACAGGCCTCATTATGTTTGAGGGATTTCATCAGTTAAGTGATGATAAGATTGTCACCAAGGTAACTTTTACCTTAGTTACAATCTTAGTTAAGAATCTGTTATGGATTTCTCTATGTGCTACTTACTTAACTTACTGCTCCATGCTAATATTTTAGCATATACTATATTGAGTAAAGTTTTTTTTTTGTCAACTACCTCTGCTCATTGTGAGGTGTTAATTTGTTTCATGTTCAGCTAACCCAGTGGTTCCCAAACTTTTTCACGTCAAGGACCCTTAAACTGACACAGATTAGACCAGGGAAACCCGTTTTATGGGATTTTGTCCCAGGGTCCCCCGTCTGACAGGGTTTTGTCCCATGCCACTCTGTCTGATAGGATTCTGTCCCAGGGTCCCCCGTCTAATAGGATTTTGTCCCAGGCTACACCATCTGATAGGATTTTTCCCAGGGTCCCCTGTCTCATATGATTTGTGTCCCAGGGTCCCCTAGTCTGATAGGATTTTGTCCAAAAAAAAATTATTACCCTTTTTGCTGGGGACCCCCTGGAACCCCCAGACCGCTAATAGTTTTGCCCTTCAATAACACCCACAGACAAACTGTTTTTCCTTATATATACAATTATTGACTGTAGATGTAGACAATTCAAACTTTCTAGCACAAAGTTGTGAATGAATATACAGTATTAATATTCAGCCACGCTGTGTCCAGCTTTCCATTCTTTCTCCAGTAACAGCCCAGTCACAAGTCTGTTTGAGAGGAATCTTAGGGCCTAGTTTAACATTTTAAGATTTTAAGATCAAGGCCTTTGTTCCATAAAAAAATAGTTTTTGTTCTTTATTTAGGAGATAATCCAGCTGGGATGGCCTCTTTGAGCTAGTTCTTGTTAGTATTAGCCAAAGTTATATGCATGATAACTAGACCATTTCCCAAAGTGTGGTCAGAAAGAATGATACTTTCTTTCTTTTAGGTCTTTAAGTACCATCACAGCCTCAGCCAGAATAGCCAAATATAGAAATGTCCACAGTTATTACAAAAACCAAAACAAAGGCTCTTCTTGGCTTAGGTGTACCCAAAGTTTCCCATACCCAACAGTGAGAGTTTGAGCATCACTCGTTGGGAGAACTAACAAGTACAAGACTGCCGAAGTGGACTGACCGGGGAGTGACGGGTGCCAAGTTCCTTTCAGACAGCTGACACAATAATACCACCAAGGGCTCTCTGAAGTCATCATGTTTCAAACTGGACTGGTCAAAGGTTTGAATCCATACTGAATGAAAAGCTGCAGATAGTTAGACTGTGATAGCTGATTGGCGATACCCGCTGGGACAACACTGGTTGGGCAGTGATCAGAAATGTAGGAGGCATTTGATTGGTTCTTTCCAAGCGGACCGAGAGGCAGTAATTGGTGGGCGTTTTTACAGGATTACAGTAGCTTCAGATGACGGGTTTATTTTCCCCTTTTTTTCAGAGCCCATATGTTATTTATTGCTGTCAGGGTGTAAAGACTATTTCTAAGAATATATAAAAAAGTGTATATTGAAAATAGTTACCAACCCTGACTTTAATGGCTATGCACTAAATTGTGGTGTGTTGCTGTAGTTTTTCTTTCCTACGTTTTTCTTCCTCCTCCTTCATTTCCATCTCTGCTGGGCTGCTGGCTCTGGGAGCGGCAGCTGATGGCTGAGAATCTGTCTTCCATTGGAATGGAGCATTCCCCAGGAGTGTCACCGGCTCGAATCATACGGATGCTATTACATCCCGTAGGCATTATTTATCTTCCCGGCTGACAGCCATTACCCGTAGTGACATTAACATCTCCTGATCTCCGGGGGGACCCAAACGTGCACTTTCCCCACTTTTACTCTCACTCCAAACTTCCTCATCCCCGCAACACGTGTCTTTCCATCGAATTAAAGGCATTGTTATTCCACAGTATTGAAGAAAGACAATCAATAAATTAGGATCTGAATCCCAAGATTAAAAAACCAAACACAGCCGAATAGTCCAGCGCTACTCACTTTGATGCAAAGATTTGTACATTAGCAGTAATGTAACAACATGGAGGTAAAAACAACACTCACACTTTATTTGAACGTGAAAAGTGTTTTGTCCCTAAAATCAATGAATAATCGTGGTAAGTAGTCGTAGCTCGAAATACTTGACACACACCCACACCGAAAGCGACAGTGATGAACCACAAACGCAGGTCAAGGGGCAGTGGTGTGTTGGTTCCCATCTCTTGTGGTTTTCTTGCACCATTTCTCTGAGTGTCTTCCAAACCCCCGCTACTGTCATGGATTAATTGGATTTTTGACCCAGTTCCAGTTTGCTCCCCTCCTTCTCCTTGTTCTCCGCTTGGGCGCTGTCATCAGATTGTGTAAAATGCTTCTCTCTGTGTGTGTGTGGGGGGGGTCTTCAAATGTGGGAAGAGGATTTAGTGCGTTGCTACCTCTTTTCCAAACTGCTGGGACCCTTTGTCTCCCTGCCACCCCCCTCATCACTCCCCCCTATAGAAAGGCAACAGCCGGCGAACAATGTCGGACTCCCTCTTTGAACCCCGCTCCACACACACACACACACACACACACACACACACACACACACACACATACACATACACACAAAGACGTATTCCCCCTCCTTCCCCTCTCAGTTGTTCCAGCCACTTGATGCCAAGTCACAACCATAACGGCCACGGCCACTGCTGTTGTTCTCCTGGCGTTCAGGGACCACGCTAGGGGGCCGTTGGCGTTAAGTTCATCCGTAGTGCACCGAGCACAGAGCCAGTAAAAGAGAAGAGACAAGAATTACACTGGTTGCATGGCTGGAAACTTGGGTCTCTTTTTTTAATTAGTTGTTCTACCTGCCCTAAATCAAGCCCCCCCCCCTCGCTCTGTGACCCTCCGCTGCTGCTCCTGCCTGATCATGCATTATTGTCCAAAGGTTATTTTTGTCAGTCATTCGCTCCCCAGCGCATTTCACAACAGAGCGGGGCTGTGCATCTTTTTTGAAATTTGAATCACGATTACTATCACAAAAATTAAATAATCTACAAAAATGATTATTTTGTACAATTACGTTTTTAAATAAAACTCTTATTTTGTCTTGTGTTCTGAATGCACTTTTTTGTTGTTGTTTTTTCAAAAATGGGAAAAGTATTAAGGGAAAAGTCTAAGTGTACGTAGGTGTTTTCACTGTTGATTTGTTTAACTTTTTCAGTTTTTTAACTTCAATAGTAATCGTGTTAAATAATCGTGATCAGGATTTTTTTCTCCATAACCCAGCAGCCCTACAGTAGAGCATGTAACCTTGCTCCATACTCGTCTCTTCTTTTGCAGGGGGAAAAAAAAATATGAAAGAAATGTAATTGCTGCAACTTTGTAAATTTTACCTTGTAGGGGTTTTATCAGGGTTTTTCATCTCTGTGTTTGCTTGTAATTATAGACCCAAGGCTGCTTCAGGGTCAGCTTTTGCACCCTTTTTATGTATATTTGTCTGCTCTCCTGCCATGATTTGTAGTCAGTCAGATGGCTCCGCCCGCACTGCTAGCGGATCCAAGGATTAAGACTTCCACTCATAAATGTCAAATGATAGATTTGAGAACAGCGTGCTTTCCCCCCTCCAACTTCAGCCAAGATGCTTATTAGTCTGATTTATTACTATTGATTTCAATTCCCAAGGCTTTATTTGCTGGAAGCTGTACCATTATAACTGCCGCCACACAGGATATGAATTAAGATCCCGGAGATTACAAACGCCTTTCAGTTGTGTCTGGCAGAGCAGTGACTTTTGGATGAGCAACACTGTGTGTATGTGTGTCTCTGAAAGTAAATGAACTCAGAGTAATGGCTGCTGTTTGTTTGGCCCGTTTGAATCCCGCAGCCAGGCCATTGGGTGGTTTGTGTGTCCTCGCAGCCAACCGAGTAGAAGCGTGGGTGATTTTGAAATTCCTCCCAGCAGCAGCGCAGTGTGTGGTACGTTAAGCCGTTAGTCCGTTGCTTCAGTCCCGGGGGGGGGGTTTGAAAAGACTTGTGTCGGTTAACTGTCCGCCTTTCAATGACACATTTAAAATTTAAACCACCCTGCTTTTTGAATCCAACAGGGTGCCATGTGTTTTGGCTTGGGATGTGGAACACATGCAGGTCCATTGTTATTTGAAGGGCCTCGGTGAATGCTGCAGACCAGTATTAGTGTGCCCCCTACTGCCAGACTGCAGCCCCCAACCATTCCTACTCACAGAACTTTTATATTTCAAGTTGAAATATTGAGTTGAGTCATTTTGTGATTCAAGTTGAAGTCCCAGGGTTCATCTTTGCATATCTAGAGCATATTTAAACAAAGCTTTAGCTGACCAAAGTGCTGTACAAAAAAGCACTAAGGTGCTGTATAAAAACCCTGAAATGTGAAAAATTAAAGTTGAACAAAAGCACAAAAAACCCATGCCAATATACGATGAACTGTCAGCCAGTACAAGATCTCCCTCTGATGTGATGGATATACTATACCTGTTTTAATTTTGTTCTTATTGTTTAACTAATTATTACTGTATATTTTTACTGTTTCAATTAAAACAAAAGTAGGTCTTATGCTATTAGGGGAGGTACTACAGGTGAATGGGGTAACCTAACCTAACAGATTACCCCCTGAAACATCCACAGTGGATTATTCCCATTGGGATAATATTAGAAAAGAATTAGATACATTGTTTTCTGGATTACAAGTTTTCTGAAATGTTATGTTAAATATGCAAATTATGCATTCGCTTATTAAAAGCTGATGATATGCACACATTTCCATGTTCAATTTTGTTGACATATTGGAGTCAAAGCTTTTTACAGAGGGAATTTTGGATATCTCTCTTGCTAGGTTTTAAGGAATAAAATGTTATATACATCAGGCTAGGAATGAAATATGAGCAAACCCTCAGAAAACCTCAGTAAAAACCTTTACAGTATATAAATGGAATGAGCCTGGAAAGTTTGGTGTATGTGTTTTATTGCGATGTTTTTTGTGTGTTTCCTTTCTACTTTTATTTTTCACATTTCAGGCTTTTATACAGCATTTTATTGCTTTTTTGTGCAGCACTTTGGGCAGCTTAAGCTGGGTTTAAGTGCGCTACTGAAGAGGAGATTTATGGCTCAGAAAACTACCAGTTTTTACTACAGGGGTCTCATTTATAAAACTGCACAGGATCCTTACTGAAAGTGCACATACGCCCGAAAGCCAAAAATGGCGTACGCCAAAAAACAATTCATATTTATAAAACTGTGCGCACACACATCTCTAAGCAATGCTTCCTTTATAAATCACAGATTACCCACAAGTGTGCATACGTGAATCAGCCTCTCATCCCGCCCTGTACACGCCCATTTTTAACCATATCCAAACAAGCCTTATTGATAAAGTTGAAGATTATAGATACTTTTTACTGTATATGAAACACTTAGCTGGAAACAGCTAAGTGTTTCGAGGACGTCCGGCGTGTTGCCCTCTCTATAACACCCATTCAGTACATAGATCCTAGAACACAGCTTTAGGGAATCTAAAACGTCATATTAGCCAGTCATCGTCATGGTCCCTGAAGTCTTTCTCTCCTGATTCTGCCATTGTTGTAGTCCTCCTGCAGGGCCAGCAGTGTCGTTATGCTGCATTACGCCTGGGGGCGTTGTTAACACCTTGACAAAATCACAGCATCAGCTAGTGGTATCCTCCATTCCGAGAAAATATTTGAAGACAAAAGTGTAAAAGGTAAACCCACTTTTCTTCATGCAGGTTTTGTTACCAATAGTATTACATTTGGACCATAACGAGGACATTAAATGTAACGATTGCGCGACAGCTTAACGGCTGTTTTTTCAGACTTGTGATGATACATTATATACACAGTATTTAAGACATATATTTAGTTATCTACACTGTGTTCTGCCGTTTTCTAATGCTAGGTTATTTGATGCTATCCTGTACAGTATTCCATGCAGTTGGGCCATCTCCCCCTCCTGTGGTCCTTAGCGCTGTTTAAACATTAAGAACACATTTTAATTCACAATGTGAGTTGGATTTTACAAGGTGTTTATGGAACAATTATCACTCAGCGCAAGCGCAAATAACACTGCTGGATTTAATCTTCATGGTAACGTGGAAAAAATGTGCGTAAGGCATCAATACTTGAACGTATTAAGAGTAATCGTCATTCCTGCATGTACTTTCTGCAGTCTGACTTCAGTTCACCACCTCACCATCTGCGTCGCCAATTCCCATTGTCTCCAAAACGTACGTACGCATGAGTTTGAATGGAGGATCGCACATTCTCCCATCAAGTGTGTTTTTTATAAATCCCAACCTTTGCATTGGAAGTGGCCTACGCACATTTTCACGCAACTTTTACAAATTATAATAGGATAATTTTTTCACAATATTGCTTTGAAACTTTCCTAGTTGATTACAATAACATTGTAGTATTCTGAAAAGTTACATTAAATATGCAAATTGGACAAAATCTAATGCTAACTTTTGGAGAATTTAGTATAATTCTACAGACGTAAATAGATAAAGTGTAAAATAATATTTTGGATGTTTTTCCTTTCCACTTGTCGAAATAAGATATGTTATGGAAGTAAAATAGCCCAAAATGCAAGACCAATGCAAGAGCCAACATTGTTTTTACCTGTGTAAAGTCTTAATTTATGGAGACCCAAAGCACAAATTATATGAACAATTAAGACCTTATTGATTGTATGCTACGTTTTTATATTATGACATTATTTATACATAATTGTACTAATAAATGTAGATAAAATGTATAATGTAATGTTGAAGTTGGGAGATTGTCATATCAATTTTGAATAGGTCTAAAAATACTTTTTGTAGTTTCAAATACATTGTCTGTTGCCAACGTGTAAACAGCCAATCACAGACAGTCACTGTCTCTGCCGTGTTTGTCTTATTTGAAGACTTTTGCAAAAGAGGATGTTTTGAAATAAAACATCTGCAGTAATTAATGTGAAGACACAGGGTAAAATAATACTCATATTGAGCCCATGGATTACTCACATACATGTTTCTTTGTTGATATAAGTGTTTACTTCATAATGTCTCTTTTATGTTTATTAATCTGAAAGCTTTTTGAGGCAGAGGAATTCTTGTGGAAACACTGTATACTTTTGAGGATTCTTGCAAAATTACATGATTTTTTATGTTGCCCAAACTCACAGCCGTCAGCAGCTTCAATCAGGGAAGAAAAAAATATATGTATCTGTGTTCAGCTCCAAAACCCACAATAAGGCAAACGCTACTGTACATGTTCAAGATTCGAGATTTCTTTATTGTCATACCACAGTACACTGTAGTACAAAATTACGTGCAAAGTTCACAGCTTAAAAAATATAGCACAGAAATGATTTTAAAAAACGTAGAAAAATCGAGATATTAGTTATATGAATAAAAATAAATAAACTTTATATGGGTGTGCAGAGCATGTAGAGTGATACATATAAATAAACCAAGTCTAAAAAAAAAAGAACTGGAAAAATATAAATATCTAGATACAGTTGGGAGTATAAATATCCATAAGTATAAATTACTGTCAAACTCCTAAGCATTGCTGCTGCTGCTGCTTCACATCCAGCATGGCAGCATTCTGCTGCCTGTTGCTAACCCAGGCTGACAATCTGTTCCTGGGGTCAGGGCTTCGTGGCTGGGTTAAGGAAGGGAAAGGTGGAAGGAAAGAAGTGCTGGTCTATGCAGCTTGAAGGTGATCTGGAGCAGATGGTCTCCTCTCTCCTCCAGATGCACTTTACCTTTCCATATCTGCCACCGGCACACAGTAGGACTGTAACAGATAGGGCCTTATCGCAGCCACTCTGTGTGGGGAGGTGAGTGGAGGGGGTAGGTGGGAGTGGGATCTGCATTGGGCCTTGATCCATTCTGGCAGTCCCCCCCCCCTCCTCTTGTACACAGATGCTGCAGCTCTGCACTGCACCAACTGATGAAAATCTGATCAGGCTATTGGCCTGCAAACTTCCCACCCACTTCTCAGGGTCCATATCAGTGAAGGGCAAATACGGCAAGAAACAGGCTTATCTTGAGAGGAGATGGATTTGGGGGAGTGGAAGACTTTGTTTGTCTTTGGTAAGTAGCACAGAAGCCGGGGACTCAGGACGGCTCCTCTGCAGAACCCAGTTCTATTGATTAGCCTCTTCCCCCTCTTACCTCAGGTTACTCCACCTGAGAACCTCTTCTCATGTCGCATTGTGTAATGTGCCTTGCATTTACAGGATGTTGTAAGTCTCCTCTTTCCCTCACATCTTTGGACGACTTGATGTCTGAGAGATTTCAGAGTCCCCACTGTGATTCTTTCTCTTTGCAGCACCGAGACACGCCATAGACTGTACATTTAGTGGACAGAGCTTCCAGGTCTGAGAAGTGAAACCACTGTGGAAGTGCTTTAAACCTGAATTCTATCTAATTTCTATCATGGGGCAACACCACCGGTTTCAAAAAGAACACCGTTTCTATAGAGATCTATGGTAAAAGGCAGGTACCGGCAGGTAAATGTCCGCTGAAAGACTCTCTTCGGAAGAACTGAAAATCGGCAACTTTCCTTCTTTACCATTGCAACCATTTATAACACTGGCTTGGCCGAGTCGTCCTCCCCAGCTCCACCGTCTTGTCAAAAATTGTCACGTCCAGTTGCAAAAAAAAAAAAAAAGATGGCGACGGCTGTTTTGACAAAATGGCAGTCCACAAACCAGTGGGTGACATCATGGAGGCCACGCCCACTATTTTTATGAGACACACCCATTAGGAATTAACAAGAAAATGATAATATGTCTAAAATAGATACATTGTTACCTATGGAAGTGGTTTTCTTTTACTCTGAAGGACCTCAGCCCCTCAGTCCCATCCATCAAGAAAACAGGTATGCAGCATTTCAAGGCAGAAGTGAAAAATAAATAAAAGAAAAAAACATTTGTTTTGTTTTCTTCAAACATGGAAAGTTTGGTGGTTATGGGCGTACTCCCTGCTACTGTACCTGTTAGTCCAGGATGTCCCAGCACGCGCCCTCATCCTCTACAAGAAGAGAGAGCATAGGCAAGAAGCAGGGCCTGGGAAATGACGTGCTCTGTTTACTAAATGACCAGAGAAACCTAGAAGAAATAGGACAGGGAGAGCGAGGAATACTGGCACGGAGAGAAGACAGAGCACCAGCTCCCCAAAAGGCCTCCGGGATGGTGAGATGAAACAAAGAGTAGATCACATGAGTTAGATGAAGAGGCTGAGGGCGGGTGGTATCTTTCAAGAGCGGGGAGACAGTAGTGGTACTAGGGAGGGCAGTGGGCCCACGCGTGGTCGCTGGGCAGCTGCTAATGCATTATTGATTTCTGCCACTGGGAAGATTCCCCCTGCATCCTTCGTCCACTTCCATCCACTCATCTCCGTCAGCTAGGCCTGGACTGAATTAGGACCGATGTTTAGGGTTGAGGTCAGGATTAGATTTATTTTTGGGGAATCCTGAATCCATGCTACGAGCAACAGCAATAAGTCCATCTTATCTTACCAAGCGTTGCCTCAGGGTAGCTGAAAGTTGGCCGTAGCTAAACTTTTTTCCTTACCACTGGAAGCCAATCGAATGTTCTCCCTCTGAAACAATAGCAATGGCTGTGTTGTACGAACAGTACAACACAGCCTGGCAAGTGTAAAACGATCAAAATGTTCACAACAGGCAGTGATATTTAGTTTCCTCTATACAAATGTTCTTGAGACTTCATAAATAATTGTCTCCAAATCAGTGCTTGGAAATCAATGGTGGGCTGATTTTATTTATTATTTTATTTGAAAACTTGGCATAACTACTGCCATAACGTGGCATAGCTACTAATGTCTGTCAAACATTTTTCCCAAAGAAGGCTATTCAGCTTCAGTTTTTTAGGATTCTGAAGCACCACAGCCATTCCAGGCTGTCGTACCTTTTTGTTTTTGAGCCATTAGTTAAGTTATACCCCCGTCTCCTCTACTGACTTTAACAATGGCTGCTCAAATAGAAGCAAGACCACTTGTAGTGGTATGCTAACCTTGGTTAGAAGTACATACTGATGATATTATGTGTTTTTCCCAGTTTGATATCCCACTGTCAGGTCACTATCAGGTCTAAATGGCCAATCTGAAACTGGTTAAACTGTTTGTAGTATCCCTGTCTTTACAGCTCAGAAGTAATAGTTAGACTGCCCAATCCTTGTCAAACCTTGTCTATTATCAGGCTTTAAATAGAACTTCTTGAAGGCAAAACACAGTTTATTACAGTTATTAAGGTGGGTTTCAGTTTTGTAGCTCTAGGCATCAATTCCTTTTATTTGGATACCATTGTAAATACATATCTTGGAAACATTTCTTAAGTCCAATGTGGCAATAAGAACAAGCGGCCAGATGAATAATCTACCCAAACGTTGGACGAGTCTTCTTTTCCAGGATACTCACGCTACTCATACTTTTTATAAGTGTGAGATGCTCACATACTTCGCTGCAATCGACTTTGTTTTTTCTGAAATCCATATTTCCCAAATTTCTACACCAAATGTGCTGTCTGTCTGTTGCACCTACTAATGAGAGGGTGCCGTTATTTGTACGTGCCTTTAAAAACTGTTAGAAATCAATGCTGAAAATAATTTTTTAAAATAAACAAATGTTTTGACATGATGACGTTCTGGTTAAGGTATGGTTTAGGATAATGGTTCAGGGTCTGGGAATAACTCTGATCCTACAGCATAAACAGAACAGCAGCTCGGGTTTTGATGCAGCATTTGCACAGACAATGAAAGTGTGCATTGTTGGCACAGATTACTATATGTATGTGGTGCTAATCGCTGCATTGGACACGTCGGTGTAAAAACCCAGTAATGACTGTGTTGTTGTCTGCGGTCTCCAGGTTGTCAGCTGGGCTCTTGAGTCTCACCTGGGGAATTCATTAGCTCGAGTTGTCAGCCGCAGTCAGACTTGTATTGTTTGTGGGGCGGTTAGGCTCTGTCAGTGTCGCATTCGTGACCAGCTGCTGTTGGTTTGCAGATTTCCCATTTGCATGGTGTAAGCACTGTGTCACTTTGTTAATGGCAAAATCTGCATTGGCTTTTGGATCCAGTAAACAAGCCCTGGCCCGTGTTGCCGCCAGCAAAGCAGATCACACACTACAGCCAGAAATACAGAGAGGAGCACACAGCGAGACCAATCTGTGCCCTCCCAATCATCTACGCTTGCTGTACTTCACTCCTTTTGTATGTGCAATATCATCTGAGGTCAGCATGGCTCTGGGTTGCAATATCACAAAGAAAAAAAAAAACAGAGTAAAAAGACATGAAAGCAAATGAAGATCTGAAAGACCAAATTCAGAGACCAAATTGAAAATCTTGGATGACCTTCTCCACATGCCCTGGAGGAGGTGGTGGGGCGGGGAGGCGTAAGGAAAATAGTCTAGCTCACTCTCGTTCTCATCACACAATCTCGATCAACATCGACTGTTAACCGTTATTCATGGAGAGTGCAGGTGGAGGCAAAGGTGGGATGTAGAAAATGTTAGATAACAATTTTATACAAATACATACATTTTGCTTGGCCTTTTCGAAAGAAAGATGGTGTTGTCATTGTATAGAATTGGGCCGTCTGAGTTATACAAAGCGTTACTGATGGCGGCAGAGTACAGCTAACAGAAAATGACAGAGACAAACATAAAGATAAAAGCCCTCAGTAGCGCTCCCTCTTTGATTGCTGCGCTTCCCCGCCCCTCCTTTCCATTTTTGGCTTCTCTCGTTTTTTATCACAAAAAGCGGGTAGACCTATGACTCAGGTTCCCACCCCACATTCTGATATGAATTCAGGGAGCTGAGGCCATGCCCTAATCTCTTAATGCATGTTCCCTCGCCCTTGGCAGGGTCATGCAAGAAATAGATGGGGCCTTATCAGCTTTTATGGATTTATGGAGAATTTCTCCACATTGGCTGTTTTTTTATTTTACACCAAGTGTGTGTGTGTGTGTGTGTGTGTGTGTGTGTGTGTGTCTGTGTGTGCGCATATACAGTATGTGTCCCTGTGTAAGTGTGTTCTCAAGGATCTTGAGTAAGGTTATCAGAGGCGGTAATATCTTAATGAATTTTATCAAGTTTTCTAATTAACGCATCAATCACGTCAACTTACTCCATCAAGCTAAAATGAAGAGAGACGCTGGGCTTGTTTTTGGCAAATTGATTCAAGTCTGCTAACCTTCAGCAGCTGATCTCTCAATTTTTTTTTTTAACACAACAGTTAGCTCAGCTGGTTGAGCTTGCACCCCATGTACATAGGCAGCGGTCCTTTGCTGCATGTCATTCCCCCTCTCTCTCCCACTTTTCTGACCTAATCTGTCCTATAAATAAAGGCAAAAAATAATTATATATATACAGTATAAGTGCATTATGTACTTAAATGAATTCAATTTCAAGTCCCACTCTTACCTAAGAGTACATTAGGATCATCATCTAAATGTGCTTGAAGTTGCCACTAATTAATGTTTTTATATCAACAATTTATCAAATGACTATGTTTAATGTGGAAGGATTTACTTGTATAGTAGTCTATATTCATTCATTTCTGGGATTGTTCAGCAGCTGCCTGAAATTCCACAGATGTCCTTCATTTTCGGCCGGATGTCCGTCCACTTCCTCTGTCTTTGTGTTGTCGTTCTAACCTCCGGTGGATTTCTGAGGACTATGGTTGACTGCTCCTCATATCTCTGCAGGGTAAATCCAGACAGCTAGCTAGACTATCTGTCCAATCAGAATTTTCTGTTGCACGACTAAAACAACTTTTGAACGTACACGTTACATGTTCCACCAAAACAAGTTCCTTCCCAAGGCAATTTTGCAGAAGCGCCATCATTGTGTTGGGTGCTTAGCAATGGCCAAGATTGTGATTGGTTTAAAGAAATGCCAATAAACCAGAGCACGTTTTTCTCCCATCCCGGGAATGCTGTGTGGACTAGCCTCCACAGCGCTGTGGTCAGGCAATGCAAGACTACTCATATAGTGACGAACCCACAGCTATCAACCAACTCTGCAGTTCCCCTCAGCTTTACTGAGACTTTCAGCATCTTTCAGCCCCTTGTTTTGGTTTTCTGGTCCACAAATTTACTGTTTTGATTCAGTCTCTTCACTTTCATAAAGCTTTTTTCCAGGCAGTTCTTCAGCAAAAAAACAAAAAAAACAGCACAAATCCAGTGTACACTAAACCCACCCAGAATACAGATACAGTTAGCAGCTAGCTGGAGAACATAGCCAAGCATTTACCAGCTAAAGAGCTAAATATTCCTCAGGGTGAATATTAGACTTGAATGCATCGGGGAGCCATAAACACAACTCAAACAGTACATTAATGTTGCGCCGTGTTGCTGGATGTGTAAATAGGCAGCTGTTGCTTATTCTTCTCATTATATAGACAGGTCTTTATTATTCAGCCAACCTTTATTGATATAAATGGGGTAGACAAAATAATTCCAACCTGAAGTCACGAAAGTAGGATATGTAACAGGACTGTAGTATTGGACTGCAAACAAGGTGTCCCTCGCCTTGAAAAACTTATCTGGAAACTACAGCAAACTTTGAGCAAGCAAAATTTGAAGAATATTTGGAGCAACAGGGCAGGCCTGCTTGGTTCTTTTGGTGAATGATTGGAAAGATTTACAAAGAATGTTTACGGCATATCCTCTCTAACTGGGACGTTTTTGGGACCGATTGGTTGATGCACGGGCGATACGCTGGTAAGATCACATTCAATTTAACCATGTATCCAGCTAACAGTCAACAGTTAACTTCATTTAATATTGTATGTAGAGTTTTTTTTTTTTTTTTTGGGTTGCAAATGTTCCACCAAAACAAGTTCCTTCCAGAGGCTATTTTGCAGAGCCACCGTCGCTGCTTCCGGGGCTTAGCGCCGCCCAAGACCATTCTGATTGGTTTAAAGAAATGCAAACAATCCAGAGTTTTTTTTTTCTTCTTTTTTTCTCCTACCCCAGAATGTATCTGCAGTGTAGCGAGACTTTACACCACAGCGCTGTGGAGATAGGTGTGGCTATGCAAGACTACCAAAGATGCAGTAGAGGCTGTGTCTATATTTGGTTTACCTAACAGGATAAGTTGATATTTGAATATAATGAGAAAAAAGATGCATTACTACAGCTGAGGCTGTGTGTCTTCACCGTCTCCCCTCCATTCTTCCCAGTGCAATCCTGTCACAAGAACAGTTGGAGACTCCAACAATGATGTGGTCCAGCTCTCACGGCTGAAGAAAAAGCAATTTAGCCACAGAGCCCCCACGAGAACTCACACATCAAAGGAGGTGGGGGGGGCTAAGCCAGTGCCTGTCCGGCAGGTGAGGAGGGGGAAAATATCAGCATTGTCCAAGAATACAGCAAGGTCTCAGAGGACAGCAGCTGCTTGTTATCGCTGGATTTTTCTGTCAGTTTGACGTCTCGTCCATGCTATTGAAGCAGGGGAGATGGATCCGAGGGAGGGAATGGACAGCGGTCGGGGAGGCTTTGTGACATGCATTTTAATGCTCTTTATGTCCAGGTTGTCTGTGGATCTGACTCCGATTTTAAAGTGTTTCCCTTTTTTTGTTTTTATTTTTTCCTATGTAATTCTCATTAAAGCAGACTCCCGGTGACTTTGTGGCTTTTATATACCAAATAATGCAACTTTATTACAGATGACACCTGGAAAATGACATGACACAAATTACACTTGCCTTTTCAAACCCAAACTACACTGGCCTTTTCCTAATTAAAGGGCTGCAGTCAAAAGAAAAGAGCACATTAAAGAGCAAAATAAATTATCTGCAGTTTGTGCAGTTTTTTTAGCAGGCCCAAAAAATACACAAATTTTAAATAACAGTGGGATAAACTTTTCTTGTTGCTCTTTTCACTGGTATTATTTATTTGCTTGTTTTTTTTCCTTTACTGGAAATCAATAAAAGATGGCCAATCTTTGGGTATAAATGAATCAACACTGTATTTGTTGTTTGCATTTTAGACAAATTGAATGCGAAGGAGCGGGTGGAGGTACTGTAGAGGATTAGGAGATAGAAGAGGTGGAAAAGGAGGAAGAGTAAAGAAGGGCAAAAAGAAAGTAAGATGATGGAAGTAGAGGAACAACACAATGTCACTCACAGCGCATCAAAAAACAGATGAAAAATCCCCCTATGGCGTCTCAGTCAGACTCAGTCCTTTGGCGTCATTTTTCAACGCGCTCAAACATGACCCTTTGACCCTCTGGATCATGACCAATTTTGGCGTCATATGTGGGATGATTTTTAAAATTGCGTTAAAATTACATGGAGCTACTGTGTCCCATACAGACGCTAAAAAAGGGATTTTTGCGTCGGAATCTGACGCTGAGTGCCACTGGCCAAGCGTCAGTCATCTGACGAATTGGGCGTGAGAACGGGTTGGGAGGAACATTTCCATTTCTTTCTCTAGGGAAGGTCAGCAGGACTCAGGATCTGAGCTCTTGTGCTTGTGAACTGTGTATGCGAGAGGACAGTGTGTGTCCTGCATGTCAGTGTGCAAGTATTACAGCCATCTCTCTGGTTTAAGCATTCCCTGGGTTGCCATTATGGCCTAATAGCCATGTCAGTGTGATTAATGGCAGGAGGCAGGTCTCTGATTCCACTCTGGCTCAACCACAGTACCCAAGCAACTACACTACCCACGATCCCGCTGTCTGTGCTCGTTCAACGCGGCCATCTCGAGCGCCCCGGATGTGAAGGTTATGCGTGCAATTAGCATGCGTTGGCTCTCTGCTGGCATCAAAGAGTGGATGTGATGATGGTGTTAGGGAGATTAGAAGTTAAGGGGGGAAACCATCTGATCCCCAAGGCCACTTTAACCAGTCCGAGGTAATAAACACAGACAGCTTACTGGCTGTCCTTCTGTCTCCTTGTGTTTATCTTCATCACAGTTCATTTGTTTGGATGAAATTACAATGAAAGAACATGTTGGGAGCTCTAAATGGATGAATTAAAAAGGCAATTAGAGAGTGGAAACCAGTTAGGGAGCATATTTCAAACTTTGTGTCAGGGAACTATTTTCTTCTAAATACTCAAAGTCAAAGATGGATCTTCCATCCAATTACCCGTAGCCTGTCTGGAGCTTCTTTTCAAACTTTGATGACAAGTTATTTTTCCTTTACAATGTTGCACAAGGGAAATAATATGATTCATTGTAGGGCCATCTTTTTGTGGCTATAAGAGGATGCGACCAGATTACAGTAGATGATAATGCCCCATTAAATTAATTAGTGGCATGTTATTATGTTGTTTTGTTTGTCTTCTCATTTCTGGCTTTTCAGTTGTGATAAAGTCAGATGTCAGAAAATGGTGGAAAATGTTGTCATCAGTGTTTCCCAAAGCCCAAGATGACGATATTCAGTTTACTGTCATAGACGAGAGAAGAAACTAGAAAATATTCACATTTAAGAATCTGCAATCAGAGAAGATTTACTTTAACTGGGAGCGTGTTAGCAGCATCTAGGCGTCTGACTAGGACGATTGGAATCACTGGCATTACTTTTTTAGTTTGACATTGCCTAGGCGTCTTATGTTCTACCATAGTGGATGCTCCTGATCCGGAAAGCCTTTCTCCTGCTCTCTAACCTTTGCATGTCAGACATGCTGTAAAAGTTCTCATTGGTCTGACATCTCTTCAGGCCAAGTCACGACAGGACCCTTGATCTCAAAATACGTAAATGCTGTGTAGTCTGATCCCTACATTAGCTGCTAAGAACATAATTCAGGGTTTGAAACGAAAAAAAAGATTATATTTGACACAAGGGGTGGGATTATTTTCAAAACACCCGACCAATGCGCCAAATGCGGGTGAATTTCGCCATTGGCGGGTAAAACTGTAATGTTTTTTTGCCACTGTTCTTTGACATTTCAACCAAGTCCACTGATTCTTTGGATGTGAGCTTTTAAAAAATGTGGCACCACATTACTGGGATGAAGAAGCCGGCTGAAATAAGCAACCATCACAAAGATAAGGATAATTTAAAGAAAAGTAAAAGACATTTCAATGCCACGTGCAGAGTTGGCGACAACGGCAAGGTTTGTACAGAACACATGAACACATGTGACTGTCGTGTGCCTGCTCCTCTTTTTTGGAAGAGGATGTATGATACTTGTCTGTGACAGGAAAAATAAATAAATAAAAATATATATTGTAAGAGTCATTGATTATATTGATTGTGTTAACAACTTAAAAGCACTTACAGTGCCCACTGACAAAGAAATGATCAGTCTAGAATTTTAATGGTAGATTTATTTGAACAGAATAGAAGAGAGACAGAATAACAACAACAAAATTCAGAAAAACGCATTTCAAAAATGTTCCCTCCATGTGTGCAAACCTGGTGGCAAACTACAAGAAATACATATTTCCCTCATAAAAACATTTTTGACAGGCGTTTTTCAGAATTTTCTTAAATTTTGTCTTTTATTCTGTGTCTCACTGTTCAAATAAATCTACCATTAAAATTATAGACTGGTCATTTATTTGTCAGTGGGCAAATGTACAAAATCAGCAGGGGATCAAATACTTTTTTTCCCTCACTGTACATGTGTATTCTTAACAAGTTCAAGAACAATGCTTGTGCATTTTCTGTGTTTCACCTAAAAGAAGGTTGATAAAAAGCCTATGTGGCTAGTGGATTTTAAAATCTACCTGCCACAGTGGCTGGGAGCTTGATTTCCTGTCCTGTGTATACTGGTTTTCCAGGATGTAGAAAAATGATCATATCAGGTTGAAATGGTGCTACGTAGGCATCTACTTGTGGAATAAACAGAGTAACAAAGTCATTTTTCCCCACTGTGTTTTTTTTTTCATTTTAAATTGTGTTTCCTACTGCTGTGAAGGCCACAGTCAAAGGCGAAGCTCCCCCTTTTATTCCCCCCTCCCTCTCATGGCCACAGGATCTCTGCTCCGCTGCCAGGATGAGAGAGCCAGCAGTGACTCTGTGAACCTCAGTCCAAAATGAAAGCCCAATCTGACACCCGGCGCTGACTGCAGCTTTGAACAAACCAGATCTGAGGCAGCGCTGCAAAACTGATGGAAGCCTGGTGAAAGCAGGAAGCAGAGAGACAGACAAATAGCCAGAAAGGATTACAAAGATATTCTAGGTAACAACACTGAGCCTGTCAACTTTGGCTCTCAAGCTCTTTCTCGGGCTTTAAAAATAAAAAAGAGGATGGCGTTCTTCAGCGGTTGAAAACTAACATGACATATCTATCCTGGGCCGAGGTGTTACAGGTGAAGCCCAAAGTGTTGGATCTTGTTATTTTTTATACTTCAGGTCACTCAGTTCTATCTGGCAGGTGGAAGTGCTGAATTGGCTGTTGTTTGGGATGTAGCAAAGATGTGGACTATGCACTTTGATTTGAGTTGACTCAAGTCACTGTGTTAATGACTTGACTCGACAAAAAATAAATGACTTGGACTTGTAAGTTTATGACTCAAGACTCATGACTTGAGGCATGATAATTTGGATGGCTTGCATGTATTAATAAGACTGAATGTTAGCTTTTAAATATATAATGATATAATTTAATGTGTTTGCATTTCTGTGTATATATCAAGTATCCTATGCAGCGGCAGCAGCATAAATTGTGAAGCCTGATTGGACGTCTCATAGGTATGGACACATAACATCAAAGACCCCGTAAGGATCCTGATTGGTCAGACCAGACAACCACAGTTGCTGCGTCTGTGCCACCAGTAATCCCTTTTGGGTTTAACAATGTAAAACGTGACGTGATTTTGGACTTTACTTTTGTTAACTAAGGACTCCACTTGACTTGACATAACCTTTGGCTTGACTTGAATTTCCCCCCCCCAAAACTTGGTTAAGTTGGACTAAATCACTTGAGACTGACTTGAGACTTGGGCAAAGATGACATGGTCACAACACTGGTAAGATAAGATAAGATAAGCCTTTATTATGTCCTATAGGAGAAATTTGTCTTGGGCAGTCGAGAGAACAAAAATGGCGACGCATTGCACATGAACACAAAACAAACGTACAGTAAACATACATAAAACATTAGCATACATTATCTCATCCAAATGCGTTCAATGAGCATTTCATAAACCTCACACAAGACCCCCCCCACCTTTCCCCACACTCACAGCAGAAGAGAATAGAACCCACAGCACATCCTTCTTCCTCATATTGCACTTAATTCTACCCAGATTGCATATTTCCCATTAAATCATGCTGTGATCAATAACGTATGTTTTGCATAATACACAATGCGGTATCAAACAAAAAATATTTCAACAGTGCCCTACCAGATATTGCACATCCTACAACCATAATTCTGAGTACCACAAGTATTACCTATGCTTAAACTCAGCACATTCGAGCCCTTATTATTCAGTAGTTTGATGGAAAGTTGCACACCAATGATCTATACCTGTTCAGCTCGCAGTTTGGTAACCTGGTTGGTATATCAGCTGCTCATAAGAAGAAGAATCTTTGCCTGGCAAGGTTGTTGTGTTTTATTGGCACTGAAGTTTCAAGGTGCTCTTTATCTGTTTGTTAGATCCGTACATTTGCTTTGAGGGCCTGCCAATAATAGTGGAACTGTGAAATGAGCCAAAAAGTCCATATATTCTTCTTACTTGTGCTTATCTCCTTCCCCTCCAGGGTCCTTCATGATGATCAATTCCTCGCAGCATTTCGGGGGCCAGCGAGCTCAGCTGCTCCTCCTCCCGCTCAGCGAGAACGACACCCACTGCATCCAGTTCAGCTACTTCCTGTACAGCCGCGACGGCCACAGCCCTGGGGACCTGCAGGTCTACATCCGGGTCAACGGGGGCCCCAAGGGCAGCGCTGTGTGGAATATCTCAGGCTCCCAGGGACGCCAGTGGCACCAGGTGGAGCTCGCCGTAAGCACGTTCTGGCCCAGTGAATACCAGGTGAGACTTACACAAATACAGTGAGACTGTACTGTCCAAATAATCAAATTTGGATCATAATTTTTAAGTGTGGCTCCTGAACATCGCAAGAGCAATATAATTTTTCACAGTTCGTTGTGCAAGCAAACTCTTATTTTTCCTTGTGTTCTTAATGACACGTGCACTTTCACCTCTCCCGGAGGATAAACTCCCTCAGCCAATAGTCAGCAAGGTCCTGTTTGTGATATCTGGTAGCATTTCAATATCAGTGCTTGGGAAGATGGCAGAGGAAGAGCAAATTCCATTGCCACTGTTTTGAAGTTAAATAAATGCGACCTCTTTCTCAAACTTAATGAGTAGTAACGTTAAGTAATCGTAATTTCAATATTGACCAAAACATTTTGATTATGATTTTTTTTTTCTATAATGGAGCAGCCCTGCTTTAAGCAGCCTCACCTTAGGCACCATTTGGGGATGCGGAATCCAGTTAATATAATAGATCCATTGTCCAGCCTCGCAAAGCATGGCTGTTGAGTCTTGTCTTGTCAGCTAATTTGGCATATATCTGATATCTATTGGAATGTTTTGTTGTTGTAATTTTATGATTATGACTGGAGCCCTATGTGTCACCTAGCAGGACCCCTAACCCCCCCCTATCATTCAAACCATATGCAAGGATTAGCTAATTGCAGCTGTGTCCTATGTCCCTGTGGCTCAATAGGTGTATAATTACAGTGGGTGTGTGTTTGCATTGTATCTTTATTTATTGGTCCATTTACCTGTGCGCTGCAGTGTAATCAATAGAGTTAATCGCTTGATGCCTGAATTGTCGATGCTGTATTATATATAAATACTGCTGTGTAACTCGGAGACTGGACGCAGCCCTGACTCACCTCATTACTGCCTATAATTTATCCCTTAACGCTCTTTCTTCAAACCCCCCTCCCCCCACCCATTACCATCACACCTCAAAACATGCGTTAATGTGAAGGCAATGGCTGCTGTAAGGGATGGTGGTAGCGTGGGTCTGCTGATCAGTCAATTGACCTCAAGTCCATGCAACCCTCAGTCCGGGGGGAGCGGTCCGGGGGTTTGCTTCCATAACCTTGGCGCACTCTGGGCCCCCCCATCTCAATAAATCAAGAGCCAGTTAATGAGATTAGAGGGCTGTGCCGATCAATGAGGACAGCGTGAGCTTACCGTCCTCAGCTCCCCTGTCCTGAGTCACTCTCACAACCAGCCAAACTGATTTAAAGTAATGATTTTCCTCCCTTCTGTGCGGACGTTAAAAGTTTATCCACTGCCCAGCGTAGCAGAGGTGGAGGTGGGGCGGGCCCTCTCTGAGGGGAAAGCTGAGGAGTACAATCAGACGAGTCGGCCCAGGCGGTGGGAAATTTGCTTAGCGCCGCAGTGTTTGCCGTTTGGACGGGCGTGCATAAGCAATGTAATCTACTACTCTGGTGATATGTGTCAACGCTGCCTGAGTGATGAGAAGGCGCTGTTCTCCACAGTCCTCACTGCCAGGCATGTAGACACAGGACAGATTGCTTTATTTATCCTACAGTATAAACCTGGCTGATCGGCAGCTCATGATGAAGCAGGTAAAGCCGTGCAGATGAGTGAAGAGGCTTAAACACAGGTCTGAAGGACGACAGTATGTCTCTGTATCTGTTGTGTGAAGAGTAGTCTCGCATTGGCGGACCTTCCTTCACAGCGCAGCGGAGGACATTCTGGCTAGTTCACACAGCATTCTGGGATGAGACAAAAACGTGCTCTGGTTTATTGGCATTTCTTTAAACCAATCACAATCTTGGCCAGTGCTAAGCATCCAACACAATGACGACGCTTCTACTAAATCGCCTCGGGAAGGACAGATAGTCTAGCTAGCTGTCTGGATTTACCCTGCCAAGATCTGAGGAGCAGTTAACCATAGTCCTCATTAATCCACCGGAAGTTAGAACACCAACACAAAGACAGGAAGTGGACGGACAGCCGGCCTAAATGAATTGTTGATATAGACAAGGGACAGGAGTGAGATCCAAGTGAGGCCTCTTTTTTAGTGTTCCTCTTTTAGTACTCCCCCTCTTCGTTACGACTCAAAGCGCAGTGCAGCCCCCCGCAGGGTTCCACTCATCCACATATAAAGATCACTGTCCAGCACTCACAGCCAACAGATCAGCCCCTGCAGGCCCACAGTAGCAGCTCTAACAGGGACAAGACAACCACTTCAGAGAGAGAGAGAGAGAGAGAGAGAGAGTGTGTGTGTGTGTGTGTGTGTGTGTGTGTGTGTGTGTGTGTGTGTGTGTGTGTGTGTGTGTCCTAGTGGAGGTTGAGATTAAATGGTTAAAAAAAATAATAATCTGTTAATCAGCGAGCACCAACACCCCCTCAGGGAAGACAGACTGCTACAGAGATATGTTGGCCTGATATCAGCTTTAGCATTTTGCTTTTACTGATATGAGGTTTTGAAATTCAATGCCAACATTTCTAGCGTTTCAAATGTCCATTGTTGATAGTGTCTTTTGTTCTTCATATTAGAACGTGTTTTGGTTTATTCAACATTTCAGTGATGGCAGGAGGAAAGGCCTTTTAAATATAGGCCTTTTATTAATACTTAAAGACTGTTGGAACAGAGATATTGGATTAAAAAATATGCAGAAGTTGATGTAAAGGACATTAGAAAGAGAGCACAAGGCAATATTAGTCAAGTTAGAGAGAAAAAGAAAGAAAAAAAAAAAGAAGAAACAATATGCAGTAGCTAAAATAAAAAAATGTCTTATTGTCCAGTTGGTCAATTTAGCCATTAAATTGGAAATCTAGCGATTTATTATGCAATTCCAAGTTTGGGGAATTCAAAAGAGACAGATTTATAAATAACAATAAAAATAAAAGCACCAAAATTGATGCAGCACATGCCAACATTTCCTTACACAAACCCCCAAAAATGCTGGATCCTACATTTGGAATAATGCAACCAATTTTATGTCTTCTTCAGCGGGTTGATAGCACTGTGACCTGCAACGCTGGTAAACCTACTCTGGAAAGCCAGAGTTCTTGCGAGAGCACAATTTGAGTTTGCTCAGTGAGTTACTCTGGCATCTAGCAATGCTGCTCATTAACTATACCCTTGTAGCCGAGCTGCACCAATCACATCGGTGTATCTGATACAGGAGGGGCCAGAGGCAAACTAAACAGATGAATCTACCAGTTAGGTCTGCTGGTAGCTAAGCAAATGGGGCTCTGGATACGTCACCCTGTGTGTTGTTGTGATTGGTCGTAGTGTTATCCAATAATGTGCAGTGAGATTTTCAAATGCACGCTTGGTGCCGCCCCTCGAGATGACCGATTTTAATTTCTCAATGCCAGACACTTAATCTTTCGGATTTGGGTCTGGATTCCCAGGCTAGAGTAAATCTGAGCGACTCAGACACTTTCCTGTTAGGGATTGGACTTGAGATTGTCAGGGCACTGAATGACAGGAGAGAACATTGATCAGTCTGGTTGACTCTCTCTCTGTCAGCTTTAGGAAGTACAGTAGGTGTTAAGGAGGTGCTCTTTTCCCCCCCCCCCAAACCATTAGATTTATTTTTGTTGCTCTTCCTGGGCTCACTCCCTGACTACTTTGTCTTCTTTATCTCACCATCTTAATTCCCAGTGCATCTCACTATTTAGCCCCCTTCTCTCTTATCTTTCCTCCCTCTAGCTTTTTTTTTGCCTACCTGTTTTATTGCTTTTCCCCCCACCAACCCATCACCTTCTTTCACCCAGGCAGTGAAGCAGTGTGACAGATATAAGGCTGGTTAAACTATTAACTTTAGTCTTCATAAGGAAAAGAAATACCAGTCAGGGTTGTGGCTACATAGTTTTTTTTTTTCCTGAAACGTTTGCTGACTTTAAAGTTGTAATTCATTCTTATTTTTGTTACTATTTTAGGTGAGCATATTTTCTTTTGTTGTACAGTATTTACATTCAGTAATTACCTCTTTATATAGTACTTTTTAATTTGTTGTGGCAGGGTCCGCTGTTCCAAGATCAAGATCAACTTTATGGTCCCCTGAGGGAAATTTGTCTTGGGCATCAGTGCTACATAAGGCTGCTGTAAACATCAATAACACATAGACTTTACACTCACATACAACATACAATTCACCCTACATTACATTACATTGCACAAGTATCAAAGACCCTCCCCCTGTCAATCATTGATTACCAAATCAATAAAACCTGAATAATAAAAAACAGATAATTCTGTGTAATTGCACTAGAGCACATAAAGAAGAAAACAGTATGACAAAAACAAAGTACAACCGCCACTATTCTATATAACAAAATCTCATGAAAATCTGGTTAATAAAAATTAAACTAAACTAAAATTGGACTATGATTAAAAATAAGTAAATAAAGTGCCGTAAGTGCTATTTTGTTCCGAGCCGATTGTTTATTTAGGAGCACTATGGAAGTTGGAACGAAGGACAGCCCTAACGTTTCCCCGAAGGTAAAACATTGTATTCCGAATGCAAAATATGGGAAGGGTCCTTCAGAATTTTCTGAGCCTGGGAGACTACTGTTTTTTCAAAGATGGTCTGAAGGGAAGTGTAGTCTTTCTTTCCCATAACCTTCATTGCTGCTTTTATTAGTTTATCAATTTTGTTCCTGCCCTCGGTTGCCTACCTTGAAACTGGAAACAGTGAGCACGCAGGTCATTGGCTCACTTGTATCCAATAGATTTCAGCCTCACTGTTTAATGTGTGTGCATGGCTACAGAGGATTGGGCGGGACAGATTTCCATTTTAAATACATTGGGGGGGGGGTGTGAACCCTCAGTCCCCCGCTTTAATTGTTCTCTTGCTGCTGTTGAGGTGTAGTCACGAAGAGGTGAGCAGCCCATAAAATCAGATAAAGTCTGTGAATTCCAGAATTGTGATATGTGAGTTGCATATCTATGGCATAAATTAAATTCTTGCCCTTTTGCAAACAAAGGAAATTCACTAGCCAGATCGCTGTTGCAAATGAGAACCTGTTCTCAACGGCCAACCTGGTTAAATAAAGACTGAATAAAACTATTCTCCACCAAAACCGGTTTTGTCATTTGCATTTGCACTGGCCAAGTGGTCATAGGAACTGGTAGGAGGGGTAAGGGAGTGACGCAAGCACAGCAATACTCTTTATAGCGTTGTCACTTGACTTTAGCGCCACATACAAACCCCCATTTGCGCTTGCTCACTGGAGATTTTCTTGTGGATCCTTCCAGGTCCCTCCTCGGTGGCGTACATGGCCAGCAGCGCCTGCACCTCCGCATCAGTCCACTTTTCGGAGTTCAGCATTCCATCCATTCTCGTAGAAATTCACGTAGTCAAGTAATTCAATTACGTTTTGTTAATACAGGCGGCATGGCTTTTACAGTGTGGGGGCGTGACTGGGTCATTATTCGTAAAAGGGAAAAGACCCTGCCCTGAAGTAGGAGCTGAAAGGGTTACAGGAACTGCAGTCAGAGGAACTTAATAACCCCCAAATTGTTCCATTCGGAACATGAGAAAATAAGGGTTCTAGGAATGTTATGTTCTAGGAACCGCAAAAATCCCTTCGGTCGGAAAGAAGCTATTGTAATCATTGTACTAGCGAACAGGCCACGTCTTTTTAATCAATCTTCAAGCGTGGACCTGGTTTCTGTTTTGTGCATCAACACGCAAACTGTATTCTTATACAGTAGACTGAGGATATTTACAATCTTAAAGATCAATTTCAAAAACTATTTTAAAGTACTAGTTAAAGTCTGACGTTAAATGTGTTTTGAGTGATTGATTTAGATGAAATAAATTTGGACATCTACTAAAGTTGATGGCCTCTTCTCTACTTTCTATCCCTCTACCTCTGGTGTTCTTTCTCAGATCACACCCATCTTAAAACTGGGCCTTCATTTTGATCTCAGCTACACGTGTAAAGTTTCGTGACTGCGTTTTGGACAGTTGTAGAGCTATCACAGTGACAGTTAACCTTGCTATTGTTGTCCTGGCATTCTGGGACCATGCTAGGGGGCCGTTGGCATTAAGTTCATCTGTCGTTCCTTGATAACTGATAAAAAAAATTGTAAAATAGAATGCCTTTATTTGTCATTATACACAAGTACACGGTACTTGTGCAACGAGATTAAAGCAATCCCTTTACAGCGTTGACACAAAAAATATAAGACTATAAGATAACAATATAAAATATCTAAAATATAAAGTCAAAGATATAAAGTGTAGGTAGTGCAGAGAAAAAAGAGAGGGGCGGGGGGGGTTAATGGATTAAAAGTGTTCTACTTTGGTCTGGCTACAGCTCTGTGTCTGTCCCTCTGCTTCGGTTTCACTCACCTCTGAGTCTGACTTAATGTCCCCCCCCCAACACTATCTGACTCTTATATTGAAAGTTTCTCTTTAAATAATTGTTTTAAGCATTTAAACTAGGTTTTGTCTCAGTTTGTAAAATTCCAAAACCTACATTTTGACTTAAAGATTGTAATTTTCACTGTAAATGCATATTGGCACATCGGTTTGATTAACTCCTAATAATCGGCATCGGTCGATCCCTAACACTAAGACATCATTTTAGCATGGTTATTTCTGGGTATCGCCACTGATTTCCTGAATCGATTCACGAGCTCCCAGTTAATCTGATTTCCGATTTGATAATATCTATTGGATCATTGATATTTCAGTTACAATACCAATTTTAATAGGATATGAAAGAGATTCTCAGGGCACTCATGCTGTAAATTGTACAAGGAACCCTCTAACCTGATGCATTGTAAAAGAATGACCCTAAAGCAGTTACACTGAGACAGAAAAATTGTTCAAGTCCTTTTTTTGTATGTGTATCCTAGCTTTGGAGTGTTATTTAGCATGCCATGGATTTCTTAGATTATCAAGTTTCATATGATTCAAATATCTTAACCCAAGCTTTAGCACGGGATTTCATGACTCGATATCGGATCATTCAAATCAAGATCGATTTGAATCAGATTGAACTCAGCTCTAAGCATGATTAAACATGACGGTGGACCTCCAAAATGGCCCCATGCTCACACACACACACACACACACACACACACACACACACACACACACACACACACACTTAAAGAAAACATTCAGCATATGCCGTCTTGTTGTCCTGCAGTACACTGCAGTAGAGCTACTGAACACCTCACTTTATTTCTCCAGCCTGCAGAGAGGAGATGGCAGCCCCAATTGCATGTCATATATTTCAATGTTTTTCTGCCGCATTGTCAATATGGATCACTGTTCCATCCATTGGCCTTATTCTAGTTGGAGAAATCAATTAACAGAACATTGTTGCACTTTTTATTCACCACATTCGTCAAACGATTGCATGTAAGTCGCTTAATTAGTCAGAGTCCTCATGAAGATTGATGGCGTCCACATATCAGTTGAGAGCTTTATCATTAATGCACACACATAAATAACTTATGACAGCGATGTAATGAGAACTCCAAGCTAAAATTATTAAATACTGTGCAAAATGAGTTTTTAGTGTGATCCCTTTTACTGCCACCACTGATTTTCTGTATTCACTTTGAGTCCTCCTGGGATACACTATGGATTTTGTTACTCTACGCTATCAATTCCCCGACATTGACTTTATGAGCCAAACACGACACTGCAGGAGGCGCGTGTTAAAATGCTTGCATGCTTTTTTACATTAAATGTGACTGTCCAGCTGCTTCCATCTCCTTAACTGTCCACACTTGCTGTTCTTGTGCCAGAACTTTCTTCCTGATTTGGACGAAGACATAACACTCTGTGTCTTGGGAAGATGGCACCCTGCTGCTTGCAGAAAACCAAACCTTGATACACACTTCACAATTTGTGCCTCTGCAGTGTTACGCATATGCTTTTTTTGCCCATTTTTTTTGTCATAACAAAAACTTGATAGCTGAGAGAAGGCTTGGAGAATGACATCACCTTTGACTGGATATTCTCACTTGGGAAAATCCATCTCTTATATTGTTTGTAGAAATAGATTTTCCTCTGTGCGTACTTGTGAGTATTGGGAAAGGGTGAAACTTTGCTATCAAATATTAAAGATGCTATCAGGCTCAGTCATGACAAACAATATCAGTGTGACTTAAGCTTCCACCCAACACTTTCTATCTCCTCCCCCCAATCAAGGTGTTCCTCTACTATCTTTTCCTGTGTTTCCTCTCTACACATCTCCTTTCCTACGGTGACCATGACAGAAAACACTGCAATTTCAGAACACACAAATAGAAAACACATTTCAGCAAATGGCCTTAGTAATAAAGAAGACGTTTTTTATTTGTCACAGACTGTAGTTTTGTGTTCCATTTTAGTTTTCCAAGTATTGTTTTAGTATTGGTATTGGAAAAAAACAAAACGCTAATAGGTCCTAAAAAATTAGATATAAGTTGTTGATGTATATTTAGTCTGTAACAGTTTCATGCAGTAGTATAATTCATGATGCACGTCCGCTACTATACCCAGGATACCCAGGGCTCGGTTTACACCTATTGCCATTTCTAGCAACTGGGGGACCATAGGCAGACTGGGGGAACGCATATTAATGTTTAAAAAAAAAACTCATAAAGTAAAATTTCCATGCCATGGGACCTTTTTAAGATGCTTCAGGTTGGAGGTATAGTAATTTGGACGCTGAAAGGCGGTTGGTTGCTGGCAGAGGTGTCACTGCACAGTTATATTTTGTTCTCCATGTTCTTTCTTTAATGTGAAATGCTGTTTGAATTTCCAAGATAGAAACACATTCTTGCCCTGGCTCTGTTGTGCCGGTTCCGGCTCCATCTCTACCTCTATCAGTGATTACGCAAAAAGCTCATTTTTAATTTTCACATTGAGGCTTCTGGGAAGTGCATGGAGTTGCCTTAATTTATTAAGATGTGAATAAACTCGTGAAACAGAGAAGTATCGTCATATGATCCACTGATTTCAACAATGTAACTGTATTCTAAATACCAACTATTTAAATTGTAACTGTAATGGAATACAGTTACTCATCATTTGTATTCTGAATACATAACGCCAGTATATGTATTCCGTTACTCCCCAACACTGACTACAACGTAACATCAATCAGCGTTAAAGGTAAGATAAATTAAACTTGCAATGGTGGCTGTTTCTACAGTCTACAATTATAATGCAAATACTCAAATATGGAAATTACGTGTATTACAAATGCCCATCCCTAGTTAGATGATATAGATGATATTTGCTTGTTGTTTTCTTTATCCGCACTGCATTGAGCTCTCAGAGCCACCATGCCTTCGCCCTCTCCAGTTTTACTCCACTCTTTATACATCGAGAAAATCTTAATTTTTTTGTGTCCTGCTTTGTACATACAAAGTGAAAGAAGATTCTACTGTAGCCATGTCCATGATATTGTAGGTTTGCAATGTGCGCGGCTATTGAACCAAGTTCCTCAGTGTCTGGCATAGTCATACTCAGAAACACTTTTCTAGAAGTGAGGTCAGATGTGGATGAGCGTAATGATGGCTCACAGCACGGAGCTGAGTGAAACGATGGTGGTGGGTACGTTGACGAGTGATGAATTGAAGAGTTAATCGGTCTGACGTCTCTAATGGCCCAACAGTAGGAATGAAAAATAAAAATAAATTAGTGGAAAGAAAGCCTTAGTCTGTATCCATCTGCCAAGGCCTTTGTGGTATTGATTGGCCCCAGGCACTTAAAGCCTGATGTATTGTCAACATTGCAATCTGTTGCCCGTCTGAGTGCACACTCCCAATCCGACTTCCACTGGGCTTTGGCCCACAGCTAGAAGTAGCAAGAGTGGGTGAAACATACATACACATACACACACACAATGTTTTTACAACGTTTATCTGATCAGCTGTTAATGCACTCAACCATCAAGTTCTGAGTTTGTCATGAGTAAAAAGTGAAGAGTTGCTCGTACAGGGAATGATTTGGGCTCTGCTGACTGTAATTACTACTGGGAAACCCAGAATGACTTTGTTACCCTCTGGGAGGCCTCCCTCATTCACTTTGAGGCTCTGCATGCTCCCGGCTCATTTAGATGACTGAGTGAATATTTAAGCTGCGTTTAAGGACTCCTGCAGCTGCCGTATGGATTGATAAAAGGGCCAGAGGATGGATTCGTTCACGTGTGCACTGTATGGCTTGGTAAGCCAGACTTATTCAAGGACTTATAGAACTAATAGAAGCTTTTTTTGCCATTTCACTGTGCTTTGAAAGTGAGTTCTTACCTGTAGATTCTGAAGTAGCGGGGTGCCTCTTCCCTCTTTTGAGTCTAGCTTTCACGCTTGTTGAGCAATGAGCACGTAATTCACTTCCTGGAGTCTGATTGGGCAGTTATTTTCTCATGTTGCCACTCTACTGGTGCAGTACTTTCAGTTTTAGTTTTTGTGTTGTTTTGTTTGTTGATTTTGCAATAAGTATTGGTGAAACTGTGTCATTTAACAATGGCGTGCAAGCTGAACAGATTAGTATGGCTTTCCCAACATTATACTGCTGAGTGTTATTGTGTCTGAGTGACAGCTTGTGCACTGGGGTTCAATTCATAATGATTGTTGCTTTTCCAGTCTTATGGAGGCACGTGTGACAAAATATTCTCAACTCAGGCCCATTTATCAGCTTATTGTGAGCTTTCAACCTCATGTTATGGTCTTTGTCAACAAATTTACATTTGAGCTGAAATTATTTTGTCAAGCAAACTTTTCCTTGGGTCAAGATTGGTCTTCCATGGTCAAATCTGGAGTTAATCAAGTAGAAAATTGAGTACAAGACAGCAGGTTCACAAAAAATGCTACAAATGACACACTTAACACACTTGCTCTCTGAGTTATTTGATTAGCCCTGGCCACCACTAGACAGCCTAAGATAAAGAAGCAGGTTTACTGTAATTGATGTTATGAGCCTATCAATCACCCAACCTAATACTATAGAAAATGCATTTAGCTAGAGTTATTACAGTGTACCCTATATAGCACTCATATGATCCTTAAAGACCTCTTAGCATGTAGTGTACAATCAATAGTCACTACAAATGCAAATTAATAGGATGACCTGTGCTGTCCGAGATTTAATTTTGCCTGTTGTATGGCAGATTTACAAATTTGCCTCAAGAGGCTTTACACTCTGTAGAGCATCCAACACCCTTTGTCCTTAAGACCTGGGTTCAGATGAGGGAACCCCTCCCCAAGATCAAGATTTAGTTTGGTTTAGACCTGGTTGATGATTGGGATAGGGCAGTTAGCCACTGATAATTGCATTTAGACTAGTAACAACAAGTTGTTTTATTGCCAGAAAATTGGATTGCCCTGGGAGTATAGGTTTAAGCATACATTATATCTAGCAATCCGAGCTATTTATGAACATTGAGACATTATTGCGATCACTACACCCAAATGAAACCACAAACTGCAAACTTTAGATCTGCTCAGGCCAGTGTTGGGGCAGAAATTGGCATATGTTCCTCCTCTATGATTTCTATGATGTTCCTGTATGACTTAGACTTTTTATGACAAAATACTGGCTCTAAAGAACGCTTGTTTGTTTGTTGTTTGTTGTTATACCAAATCCTGATATTTCCCTGTTGGTGTTTTGGAGCGACAAAAAGGTTCTG